>JAJGOT010000022.1:1812500-2172500 GCA_022457155.1 Cladopsammia gracilis
GGATGAATTTTCGTTTTGAGCGTTTCTCGTTCAGTTTCAAGTGAACCTTCGAGCTGTGAGGACCTCGAGGAACTACAGATTTTCAGACTTTTAGCCGCTATGGAAGCAAAAATCGGCCTAAATTGAAGGTTATGCGATTACTCTTGTATAGATACCATTTATTTTTATAACTGAATAACTTGAGGCATCATTCTACGCCGATCGAAAGACTTACTCGTGCACCGACTACAAATTTGAGCCACAACAAGCACAAATCGGCCTTCATTGAAGTTATTAAGATTCCTCTTGTTACTTAGCAGGATTTTAAGCCCGTTGATCGATCGAAAGACTTATTAAAGCAAGGCTGCATGAGGATTTCCAACCGAGGAATATTTTATAACAAAAGCTATAAGCTTAAATCACGGAATTACCAAGGTTGGTAACCACAACAATCGATCGTTGCATTTTATAGTCTTCTTGAGTTTTAGAATGTTATAATTTTGAAATACATGAAAGCAATTTTGTTGTACTGAATGCTGGTAGTGCTGGATTTGTGTTGTTACGAAGTATAAATACATAAATAAATAATAAAACTGTAAAATCATGTGAAACAACAAATAATCAATGAAATCTGAATAAATAAGATTTAAACATGCAAAAACAGATTTCGGTCCCATTTACCATTACAAATCTGACAACTGTTGACTTTTTTATATATCACAGATTATTCCTTGTTAAAACTTCAGGAGAAAAACATGATGTAAAAACCTAATGGAAATAAAGCAGTGACTAACATACATTTTTGCATCTGAACAAGAACCATCCTTCTAGCTGTAGAAAGAAATCCAATTCTGGCCATAAAGACCTGGTAGAAAATTGTGATTAGGAGGACCTCAGGCAAAAAGGAATTCAAACTTCTGGGAGTGTTTTGGCACTCTACTCTGAGTTTGTGGCAAAACAATTCAAGGTACTAAGGTACCATTTTTTCTTTGTGCCCTCTTTCTTGGAATGTAATCAGAGCACAATAATCAGGACTCTGCACATGAGAACAACTATATGTTCTTTCACTTGAGCACAAGTCTTAGGTAATTTATAACAAATGTGCAAATTTATTGTCTATGTCATAAGCAACCAGGAATTGGAAAGGTGGTCTCTAAGGAAGGATGGTTGCTTATGAGAGTCAAAGTACAACTTACAATAGAGAATGGTTGCTGAAAGGGAGCAAACTGTAATTGTTCCAATAATTTTAACTAACAACTTTCCTAACAGACAGATAATTCTTAATGAGGTATTCCCTCAAAATTTATATGCCAATTAATGGTGGAGCAAGGAAAGAAGTGTTGAAATGTTTCTATTTTGAAGCAGAACTATTTTCACTACAAGCTCCCCCATCCTACTTCATGGTTTTATTGGGTAATTAAAAAAGTAAATGAAGCCTTTTGAGAAGTTGGTACAGAAATGGGAAACAGAAATTTCACCTGCTGGCTTACAGCCCCCCACCCTTGCCATCCTTGATAATCAAGGAATACCCAGGGGTATAGCTAGGGGGGTCCTGGGGTGCCCGTGACCCCCCCTTTGTGAGATAATTTTAGTAAAACACAGCGTGGATGTCGACATGACAATCTGGTAAGTACCCTGGGTGTAACACAGTGTGACCCCCTTTGAAAAAAAATCCTAGCTATGCCCCTGCACACCATAGTTAAATGGAGTTGATCAGGAGCCCATTGATATTTTAATAGAAAACAATTAATAGTAATCAAAATAATTATAGCAATTCATAAGTGATACAAAAGCTCCAACAAATATCCAGTGAGCCAAAATTTCCCCCAACTATGAAGGTTATTTGAGATTTTCTTTGTGGCTGTGCCAGGATTTCCGAAGGCAACCAGACCAAATTCAAAGACAACCCGATCTATTCTGAAGATGTCCAAAGATGTTCTGAAGAATTCAGAAGTTTCCATGGACCTGATCAGTCCTCAGTTTAATAATATCCAGTTGTAATTGTAATGTTCAGAATGACAAAAACCTACAAAAAGTGCTAAATTTTCATTAACATAACTATATTTTTAATGGGATCATGTGATCAGTTAAGGCTGATAGCTCAAATCTGTAAGTCAGGAGTGAGAATTGTTCCATAGGCATGAGTTGGTATGAGATTGGAGTTTTGGACTCGCAGGCATGAGACTTGGCAGGTATGTTCTATGCCACCATGCAGAACTAAGTATATAAAAAGTTTTCATTGTCAACTGAAGACAAAAGTAAGCAACCTGGGGCTGCTGTGCATTTCTAGCAGGCTACTGCTAGAGCACAATCCATCAAATATCGGTATAGACAATTATTATTTATCAACAAAGAAATATATTTAACAGACTGATTAAATCATTGATGCATTTTGTTTATACAAGTTTATAATTTTATTTATATAATAACACCTTACTGATAATTATCTGCTAAAATATGAAACAACTGACAATATGGGGGCATTTACTCAATGACAATAATTCACAGTTCTCAACCCAATAATTTGTGGGTCTCAAGAGCTTTGGATTTTTTGCTTTGAGCTGGGCTTTACAAGACATGATAATGACAGACCAAAACCCTCACTGCATGTATGCCTCAAGCCCCAATATTTTGGGTCAAGCAATAAAAATGTAATTCTTGTTTGGCTGCTATTTTCAGGAAAAAGAGCAGACTGAAGGGCTCCACATTTTGCTGTTGAACCTAGAAAAAGAATAGTTAACAATTAGACCCGTCAATAGCCCATGAGGCGAAGCCGAATGGGCTATTGACCCGTGGCCCTTGAGGGCGAAGGGTCTAATTGTTTTAGTATCACCCAACTAGTCGGACAGAAAAAGGCAATAATAAAAAAAAGCAATTGCAAGTTGAAGAAATATTTATTTGGGAATAAGACAAAAAATAAAACCGGCGAATTTCGCTACTCGATGACTATTACTATTAGACCCCTAGTAGCATAGCCAATCAAAATGCAGGATTTGCATTAGTCCACTAGTTGGGTGATACTTAACTTCATTAGGAAGCCACTCCATGAAAAGAAAACAATAACAAACATATAAGCCCTTAGTTATTACGGTTATAAAAACTCATATATGAATTGCAATGTTCAAATCTCATGATTACAGTGTAGATTGCACAAGAATATGAATCAAATATCATGTTTTTCCTCAGAAGACAGATACTTTGATCTCAAAATGTCAAATATTTAAAGCAACCTTAGAAATTACAGCTTACGCACACTTGTGATAACCTACGAAAATGACCGAACTTTAATCGCAAATAACAGAAAATCGGTGAGAGGTTTGATGGGGTTCGACGTCCTAAATTAAAAGAATAACTATTTCTACAAAAGATGGTGCGATTTTCATGGCTAGAACCCACGCGATAAAGCGTCAAGAAAGGAACGCGTTGGTTGACTACACAACGTGGACGAAAGCCGCCATATTGGACCGGCTTGCGAGGAAGCCTAATAATAACGAATTCTACTGAAAAAGTTGCGATATAAACAAGTAAATAGAAAAAGTAGCAACATACCTTTCATGAAAACTCCTTTACTGGTAAAAACGGACTACATTTTCGAAGAAAAACACAATTAAAAACCATGGAATGTTTCGTGGGGAAATTCTCGCAGAAAAGACTGTGAATGAATACGATGATCTGATTGGTCGACAACTCCTACCAGGATACCTTTCGGCCCGTGTCCAACCTCCTCTGGGTTCGGACTATAGTGATTTGACTGTAAGAAATTTGGCATTTTGGAAAAGTGGTCGCTTATAATTACGAGAGGTTCGGACTATGGTGATTTGACTGGAAGAAATTTGGCATTTTGGAAAAGTGGTCGCTTAGGAGAGGTGGTCGTTTACGAGAGGTTTGGACTATAGTGATTTGACTGGAAGAAATTTGGTATTTTGGAAAAGTGGTCGCTTAGGAGAGGTGGTCGTTTACGAGTGGTTTGGACTATACTGATTTGACTGGAAGAAATTTGGTATTTTGGAAAAGTAGTCGCTTAGGAGAGGTGGTCGCTTACGAGAGGTTTGGACTATAGTGATTTTACTGGGAGAAATTTGGTATTTTGGAAAAGTGGTCGCTTACGAGAGGTGGTCGCTTACGAGAGGTTTGGACTGTAGTGATTTGACTGGGAGAAATTTGGTATTTTGGAAAAGTGGTCGCTTTGGAGAGGCTTGGACTATAGTGATTTGACTGGGAGAAATTTGGTATTTTGGAAAAGTGGTCACTTAGAAGAGGTGGTCGCTTAGGAGAGGTTTGGACTATAGTGATTTTAGTGAAAGAAATTTGGTATTTTGGAAAAGTGGTCGCTTAGGAGAGGTGGTCGCTTACGAGAGGTTTAGACTATAGTGATTTTACTGGGAGAAATTTGGTATTTTGGAAAAGTGGTCGCTTTGGAGAGTCTTGGACTATAATGATTTGACTGGGAGAAATTTGGTATTTTGGAAAAGTGGTCGCTTACGAGAGGTGGTCGCTTAGGAGAGGTTTGGACTATAGTGATTTTAGTGATAGAAATTTGGTATTTTGGAAAAGTAATCGCTTAGGAGAGGTGGTCGCTTACGAGAGGTTTGGACTATAGTGATTTTAGTGAAAGAAATTTGGTATTTTGGAAAAGTGGTCGCTTAGGAGAGGTTTGGACTATAGTGATTTAACTGGGAGAAATTTGGTATTTTGGAAAAGTGGTCGCTTAGGAGAAGTTTGGACTATAGTAATTTGACTGGGAGAAATTTGGCATTTTGGAAAAGTGGTCGCTTAGGCGAGGTTTGGACTATAGTGATTTGTATGAGTAGAGGTTTGGTTATACATAAACAAGTAAAAATAAACGATAAAACTGAACAACGTTTCGGGGTCGTCATGACGCCATTATCAAGTTCGAAGTGATAAAAATTATTATAGAGTCAATGTCAGAAATAGTTCACCAAAGGAAATTAACATAATGTCTGAATATATAATGTCACGCAAATAGTTTTGCTTTAATTGAGTCCGATTGGACATTGAGAGGTGGTGTTAACTCTCTAATTAGCAACATTTCGTAAACTAAGCAATCGAACTTATTCGTGCACTTTTTTAGGACAGAAAAGTGTCTGTCAAGGTCTTTAGGGACATTACGGTGTTTGTTGAGAAGATGCTTGCCAATGGAAGAAGATTGGTATTTATGCTCGGACACGCGCTGGTGCAGATGCAGATACACTTAGGCATCTGCACCAGCGCGTGTCCGAGCATAAATACCAATCTTCTTCCATTGGCAAGCATCTTCTCAACAAACACCGTAATGTCCCTAAAGACCTTGACAGACACTTTTCTGTCCTAAAAAAGTGCACGAATAAGTTCGATTGCTTAGTTTACGAAATGTTGCTAATTAGAGAGTTAACACCACCTCTCAATGTCCAATCGGACTCAATTAAAGCAAAACTATTTGCGTGACATTATATATTCAGACATTATGTTAATTTCCTTTGGTGAACTATTTCTGACATTGACTCTATAATAATTTTTATCACTTCGAACTTGATAATGGCGTCATGACGACCCCGAAACGTTGTTCAGTTTTATCGTTTATTTTTACTTGTTTATGTATAGTGATTTGACTGGGAGAAATTTGGCATTTTGGAAAAGTGGTCGCTTAGGAGAGGTTTGGACTATGGTGATTTGACTGGGAGAAATTTGGCGTTTTGGAAAAGTGGTCGCTTAGGAGAGGTTTGGACTATAGTGATTTTACTGGGAGAAATTTGGTATTTTGGAAAAGTGGTCGCTTTGGAGAGGTTTGGACTATAGTGATTTGACTGGGAGAAATTTGGTATTTTGGAAAAGTGGTCGCTTAGGAGAGGTTTGGACTTTAGTGATTTTAGTGAAAGAAATTTGTTTTTTTGGAAAAGTGGTCGCTTAGGAGAGGTGGTCGCTTACGAGAGGTTTGGACTATAGTGATTTTAGTGAAAGAAATTTGGTATTTTGGAAAAGTGGTCGCTTTGGAGAGGTTTGGACTATAGTGATTTGACTGGGAGAAATTTGGTATTTTGGAAAAGTGGTCGCTTAGGAGAGGTTTGGACTATAGTGATTTTAGTGAAAGAAATTTGGTATTTTGGAAAAGTGGTCGCTTAGGAGAGGTGGTCGCTTACGAGAGGTTTGGACAATAGTGATTTTAGTGAAAGAAATTTGGTATTTTGGAAAAGTGGTCGCTTACGAGAGGTGGTCGCTTAGGAGAGGTTTGGACTATAGTGATTTTAGTGAAAGAAATTTGGTATTTTGGAAAAGTGGTCGCTTAGGAGAGGTGGTCGCTTACGAGAGGTTTAGACTAAAGTGATTTTAGTGAAAGAAATTTGGTATTTTGGAAAAGTGGTCGCTTACGAGAGGTTTGGACTATAGTGATTTGACTGGAAGAAATTTGGTATTTTGGAAAAGTGGTCGCTTACGAGAGGTTTGGACTATAGTGATTTGACTGGGAGAAATTTGGTATTTTGGAAAAGTGGTCGCTTTGGAGAGGCTTGGACTATAGTGATTTGACTGGGAGAAATTTGGCATTTTGGAAAAGTGGTCGCTTAGGAGAGGTTTGGACTATAGTGATTTGACTGGAAGAAATTTGGTATTTTGGAAAAGTGGTCGCTTAGGAGAGGTTTGGACTATAGTGATTTGACTGGGAGAAATTTGGTATTTTGTAAAAGTGGTCGCTTAGAAGAGGTTTGGACTATAGTGATTTGACTGGGAGAAATTTGGTATTTTGGAAAAGTGGTCGCTTACGAGAGGTTTGGACTATAGTGATTTGACTGGAAGAAATTTGGTATTTTGGAAAAGTGGTCGCTTTGGAGAGGTTTGGACTATAGTGATTTGACTGGGAGAAATTTGGTATTTTGGAAAAGTGGTCGCTTAGGAGAGGTGGTTGCACATGGAGGTTTGCCTGTATCTTGACTTGAGTCATTAAAATTGCAGTGCATTTGTTGGCCCAGTGATTGCAGGAGTCATGACAGAACATCTTGGATTTGGGTGGGCCACCGCGGTAAGAATAATTTTACAACCATTTCTGCTTTTGTAAATTGTTAGTTTTAACGTGTAATTTTAAAATCCTTTTACCAAAAAAGCGTGATGAGTCTTTGTTCCAGAGCGAAATGTTCGAATTTTGTCGACAGTGGTAGCTGCCTTGTCTTGAAAACGAAAAATGATAAACGTCAGTCGCTTTTCTCCTTACCCTCCTCCTCCCTGTAGTGAGAAATAAAATGTCAGCTCATTCCCTATTCAACAACAAGCATGTAATGTGAACGGGCTCTAAATGCCAACTTCATCAAATTTCCATTAAAAAAGGAAAGAAGAAAAAATATATTTTTCACCAAGATTCGAACTCAGGGCACTGGTTTCACTTACACACGGTAATTAGTAACTTAGGAGCACTGGTTTCACTCACACAGGTAATTAGTAAGGTTAAATGTTGATATGCAACTCGTGTCCATGTTCAAAAATCCATTCGAACTGCGTAGATCGGTTTTAATTTTCTATCAAAGGACATCACGTTCATAATTAATAATGTCATCTTTTTTGGCGAATTTTTTTGACCGCACTGGTCAGCGGAACAACCAATAAAAGTTTACAGCTGATAGATGAAAGGATTGATCATTTGCGTATTTTGTCCACCCCGTATATACTATAATAGATAGAAGGAGTGACCATTTGCATATTTGTCCACCCCGTATATGCTATAATAGATGGAAGGAGTGACCATTTGCATATTTGTCCACCCCGTATATGCTACAATAGATGGAAGGAGTGACCATTTGCATATTTGTCCGCCCCGTATATGCTATAGATGGAAGGAGTGACCATTTGCATATTTGTCCACCCCGTATATGCTATAATAGATGGAAGAAGTGACCATTTGCATATTTGTCCACCCCGTATATGCTATAATAGATGGAAGGAGTGACCATTTGCATATTTTTCCACCCCGTATATGCTATGATAGATGGAAGGAGTAACCATTTGCATATTTTTCCAGCCCGTATATGCTATAATAGATGGAAGGAGTGACCATTTGCATATTTGTCCACCCCGTATATGCTATTATAGGTGGAAGGAGTGACCATTTACATATTTGTCCACCCGGTACTAGAACTCGTTCATTGTGCTTCGCGTATTCACGAGCCTGCAGGCTAAGGAAACACCCAGAACAGTTCTTCAACTTTGGGATAAGCCGACCACCTGTGATGTGGGATCTACAGTTGGGATATTTCGGGAATAATGATTGTGCAGTTATTGACTGCATGAGTGGCAGGGCCGGACGGGAAAATACGGCTTTTTATCATATGACCCGTACGGCCCTGCGAACCTTTTCTTTGCAAAACCATTGATGAAAGTCCCGTATGAGGGCCGTACGCATTTGCGCGAGCGGGGCCGGAAAAAGCCGTACGGCCCTACTACAAAAGCGGACGGCCTCGCGCATTAAAATTCCAAGTAATTTTGTCTCCAAATTGGTTGACTGCGCTCGGTCCGTACGCCATGACCTCCAGCCAAATATTTTCCCATCCGGCCCTCCCACTTAGTCAATAAGTACATATTCCGGACCGGCTCAAGTCAACCCGTCCGGCCCCCTCACGTCACCTTGCGATTCCATTTTCTGTAGAATTGCGTCAGCGGGGCCGTACGGTCATATTATAATAATAATTAGTTAAGTGTATAGTGGCGAAATCCGCCATATGAGTGAAGGTATCTGAGTTTTCGAACTGTTTATGTTTTAGAGTTAGATGTTGTGTCAAGTGAGATAGAAGGTTTCAGTTTTTAAATGAATCCTAAACTGTAACCATTTAATATGAACGTTATTTAAAAGAGGGACGTTATTATGGTCCTCATTTATGTTTTCTTTTCTAAACGGAATTTGGATCTTCATTCAGGCTCGGAAATGACCGAAATGGTATTTTCAGCTGTTAAAGAAGCAGATCTTGCTAAAAATTGACCGACTTTTTAACTCTCTGTTGATAACAATGTGCCTTTATATTCCCTGCAGATCCTGGGTTTTGTGTTGTTTTTCCAGGTGGGTAAAATTAAACTAATTGTCTTGATGACCTCGTTAAAATGAGATTGAGTCTCGTAAATGCCTAATAATTTTGGCAACCTTATGACGTGTTCCTTTTCGAAAACAAACACACTCAACGCTCTATCTTTTTGTCAGATTCCTCAATATGATTGCACGTTATAAAACGCGTAAGTCATGTCTCAATCTATTAAATTTGATAAATTACGGTCTTGAAAGATAATACATTTATCGTGAGATTGGAGGCTTAAAGGTTAACTAGCGATCAAGAATTTCATACTTAACTGTGTTTGCTAAACCAAATCGCTTGAAACTACAGTTAATGTAGAAATTCTTAGGGTTTATAATTGGCTAATCGCAAATAAATTATCACTAAATATAAAGAAATCTAACTTTGTCATTTTTAGACCAAGACAAAAGAAATTAAATCATCAAGTCAACTTGAAGGTGTTTGCTATGATTGTAAACTTAATTAAATTGAATTTATTTTTATTTATTTTATTTATTTAACTACTCTTTTTCTCTAGTCTTTCTTGTGATCTATCTGTATATGTATTACATACGTGTAACCACTGCTCGCCTCGACTAGCCAACTTGCTAACTGCGGGCAGTGGATATTGCTGTGATAATTAATAAACAGTTAAACCATCAAACTTTGTTAACTAACGAAAGCGTTAGCTTGAAACGTTAAATCAGTTGTCATCCTGTAACAAGGGTATCCCTGGCCGATGTACCGAGTGGAGAATTCTTTGCACTTTGTCTGTGGGACGGGCGTCAATGCTTCAGTTAAACTGAACGACTTTATAAATGTTTTTTTTTTCTCTGCAGGGAATAGTCCTTATAATTTTTAACATCTACAGCAAAATTAGAGGAAGGTAAAGCTTTTGATCTTGTCTATGTTATTTTTCTTTTTATTTCAAAGCAAATAAAGCCCCTTTTCAAAAATTGGTTCCCCAGTTGGGGTGCATTTGCCTACTGAGCGCTGCTAAATTTTGGGTGCACAGTTAAGCATTCTTTTTTAAACATTTTGGGGTCTACCCGAATCTACCGTTATAGCGAAGCACTCGCGGGCCGAAGGCCCGCTGCGAAGCCCCATACTCATAGAACCTATGCCCGTCATTTTTCATGGTCATGGCTAGCGGAATGTTTCGCGGGCACGTTGTCTGCCCGCCGCCGCTCGTCGTACGCGTTTGGCTAGCTCGCGGGCGCGTATGACGTCGCAAAACATGCGCGTATGACGCCACACGCGAGGCTATACAGCCGTCAGCTCGGTAAGCACTTTAAAAGTTGGTTCTTTTCGCAATGTTTAGCGGAGCAGTAAAGTCGTTATTTCCCTGCATTTTTTCGCGTCTTGCTATTCAAGACAGGGATACTAATTAAGGGATACTCAGAAGCCGCTTTAGTGAAAAAAAGAGCTTTCAGGGATGAAATCTTGCTTCGAGAAACTTCATACGTTTTTATCAATGCAGGAGCAATGCGGGAGATGCCTTGTTTTTATCACGGATTTCAGAATCGAAGAAGTGGAGTTTTAACGAATTTCCCAGCAGTCCAGTGAATTTATGTTGATATCAATTTTTGATTGACTTTTCCTTTGTGTTCTCTTTAGTTTTGGAGACATGTTTTTCAAACGTGCTCAAATTAAGTCGTGTTGTTATCTTGAATTTCATCGAGGACAGCTCTGCCTTAATGCGCTATAAATGGTACGTGTTTTGCTTTTAAACATAAACTAATGGAGATTTGAATAAAATTTTTCGAAAGAAGACTGTATTGTCCATTTTTGTGTTTGTTCATTCGTTACATAGATTGAAAAGCGATTTTATGTAAACAAAACAAGACTTAGATTTTCTGTCTTCACTCACATCGCCTTATGCAAATATGTTTGTGTATTTTTGCAATTTTGATTTCCAAATCAGTTTCTCGGCCAATTTTTGACAGACAACAACTTATTATTCGGAAAGTAGTCGTACTAGTTATTCTAGACAGAGAAAAGTTGTTTTTGTACGGTGTAAATGTACTGTGCAGACGGTCGGCCGGTAATACTGTTTTTGAGAATTGCTAAAATTGAAAAATAGCCCGGTTGTCAATCTTAATTCTTGTGCTTCCGACCTTTCACCTTAGTTAAGCTTGTTCAAAGTGCTACGCTGTTAGGCTGGGCCTATCTATATATATTAGTTTTGTAAGTTGAGGCCGTTGAAAACTGAAGGATCGCAAACTCCACCAGGTCACCTAGTGGGCAATGATATTTTTAACCCACGTGGCCTTTTATTATCGCCTTCAGTCAGTGTCAACTTTAGGCTCAGTCTCCAGCCGTGGGTGTCTCGATGCGCCCGCGATTCTCTCCACCTCACGGCTGGGCGCACGGGTTTGGTTGCTTGTCCATGACGTCATTACAATTATGCGGAAAATGGAAACGTCATTTACATAATTATGCAAATGACGATTAAGTTGCGTGTTTATTGTTACTATCTTGAAAAGCGAAATATCAAGTAGCTCATGTCGGAAACAACACTAACCACGCCCGAAAAGTTCGTGAGATGTCCAGAAAACGATGGTTGTTTTCTTTGTGGAAGGGAGGAGTCGAATACTCGAAGAAGGCGATCTCTGGGGGGGAATTTGTTGGAAAAAGTTGCGCAAGTGTTGCCGGTGGGGTTGACTGATTACTCTCATCGTTACGTGTGCGAAACTCCTTGTTACAGGGACCTTGAAAAGTACTTTAATCTTAAAGCCAGCATTGAATTGCTGAAAGTTTCCATTTTAAATCGGTTTGAAGAAGTTGAACAACGCACAAAACGCTGCCTCCCTTCCGATGTCACCCCTCGCCAGTCACCCGACGCCAAGAGACAACATTGGACAAGTTTATCTGGAAAAGGAGTTGTCAAAAGCCTTAATTTCAGTCCCTCTATCCCTGCCTGTAAAAGTTGTTCCCCTGTTACTTCCTGTGAAAGTGTTGAAGATAAAGAAGCAAAAGCGCCACAGCCTATAGTTCAACGGTTGTTAGGTCCTTGGCCGTTATCATCCGTGACAAAGATGATTTCTCCTGGATTTTTATTTTGTCACAAGCCAATCTCTCAATCAACAGAAGATTTAAATATTGTCAAAGATGACAATGGTGGAGTTCAGGTTAGTTCTTGTGTTTTATCCAGTGACAACTTTCACAGGACAATAATGCTCATGCTCGCGGTAATAGATTTAAAACTTTGCCAGTTTGAAACTTCCGTTCATCTGGTAGAAACGCTTCGGAAGAGTCATTGATGAGTCTGATAATGAAATGTTGATAAGCTATTTATGTGGAAACAAGATTTCCGTCAACGTTAAGCTTATTATTTCATGCTAAAAGTATTAAAATGAGCAAAGAGTATCAGTCACCCGATGATCATGAAGACTTATTATGAAGTGATGGAAAAAATCAATCTGGATTTGTTTCCAAACGCGTGAGAAGTAAGATAAAAACATCTTAATTATTTTCAGGATTTCGCAGTTGAATTTCTTCCGAAATATTTACCCCTTAATAATAGTACAGCCCGCAAAAATACCGTAGCAACACAATGACAATGAACTAATAAAAATTAAATGTATTGCGGACCGCAGAGGAAACGTAAACTTGAGGCCAGGTTGTCGGCATTTTTCTCTCGCAATTGGTCTATTTTTCGAAAAATTCAATAGGAGAATTCACCAAGCAAGCTACATGTGTATAATTATGTTCTCCATGAAAAATGAAGAAACTGACATATAAAGGAAAACATTTTGACATTCTTGCGTACATTTATAGCAAAATTTCTGTTATCGTTTCGGTTGAGTTTGGTCTGAATTCTGTCAATTGGCTACCTTTTTCTTAGCAAACATGTGTCTAACACCAGTGTATTGATGGCTTTTTCAGCAAAAATTGATCAGAAGAGTTTATGGGAGTATAAAAGCATCTGTAAATTTAGCATCGGAAAAGAACAAATATTAATCTCAACTTTTCGTGCGCTAAGAAGCTCGTAAGAGGAAATTTAAAAAATATACGACAAAGGCTTTCATTTCATAAAATTCAAACAAGCTAATTAAAAGCAATAAAGTAAAAAAAAAAACGATCTTCTTTATTTTCAATAGGTAACTGTCAACTACTCAAGCGGCAAAAAATCAAGAGAGCTACCGGAAGATTTGGCTAAGCTTGGAAAAGCACTAGCAAGAGGAAGCGACTACAGATCTATTGTCACTGCAATGCTGTCATCATCAAAACTCAAAGAGTGTGTAGAAGAACACATGTGTAATGTCATAAGCAGTGAGGCCAAGCTACTTTGTTCGGCAAAATCACCTTCCTACTTGAGGACACCTACAAAGGAATCAATGTTAAATTTCTCTTGGAGCACGGCAGGAAAGGAGATCGAGGTAAAAGCTCCCCTTCTACACAAGATGTTAAAGGCAGCTGCGGATCCTAAATTTGTATGTGGTCGGTCAGACGCGAAAAGATATCCAGGAATCTGTCTTGCAGCTGGAATTCTGTTGAAACTTCGTGACCCTGTCATGAGCTTAATTCCTTATGTGATTAGTCTTATGCTGAAAGCTGGAGGACTGGCAAAGAAGGTAAATGATCCAACTCTAAGCCGACACATTTTTTTGCAGAAAACCACCTTTCTATTATTTACTCCATACCAATGCAGTTGCAGAGAGAAAATGAATTTTTGTACAACTGATTAAAAGTTCGCGCTAGGACTGCTTTTTATTTTATATAGCTCCATCCTCTTGGAAGTGGTACACATTGTAAGCGTACAGATGTCTTCATGAATAATGAGAAGCCCTTGGTAGATCAAGGGCACCGGTTATTTTCTTCCACCCAAATGCCCCAGATCGGTCTAATCTCTTCGTTTTGAGGCTAGAATGACAATACTAAAGTATACATTTTTCCTTCATAGGGATTTATTAGATTAAATCATTTGGGCCTCTCAATGTCACCTAAAAGCATTAACAGAGCACTAGACAAGGTTGGTGAAGATTACAACACCAAGCTGATTCAAAAGGGAGAACAGGTGACAGATTACTTGAAAAAAGAGAGCAGTCTGAAACAGCAGAGAAAGGAGTTGAGCACAAGAGTGATGGAGCTGGAGATGACACTGAACTCAAGTGCTGATATGACATCACATGCTGATTTGGTACAAGAAATCAAACAGAGCAAAGTGGCACTGCACAATTTGACACACCAACTGACCGAGCTGGCAAAAGTAAGACCTTCAAGTTATTGTCTGGTTTTGGACAACCTTGACGTAAGGATTGAGGCATCTGAAATGACATCTGAGAATCAGAATAAAGATCATCACTGGTGCAATCACAATGCTGTTTTCGAGCAGGGTAAATCCAGTTGAATTGTCTGATGACAAGCCACTTGCAGATATTGTAGATCTGCCAAACAGAGACATTTTGCCAGCACTAGAGGATCACAAGAAAATGATGAATGACTTTACAGTCCTAGTGTCAAGAGTTTTTGTGGAACACTTTCCATCTTTTGAAATTTTCAAAGATATTGTGCCAAGCCATATGAAGCATAAATATTCAGAGGAAATGAAAAAGCCTACAACAAAGGTACAGTCCTCATCAAACAATAATGTTCCCTGATATCCCTCTGGTTGCATGTTATAGTTTGAATTACTGGTTTTAAATTTTTGTCTCAAAAGGTAAAAAATGAACTAGTTTTAAAATGTTCAATTCCACCTCCAAAAACAACGCCAACAAAACCGGTTGAAACCTGCACAAGTACACCCACCCACCAATGCACACTAAACAGCGGTATAGCAATTAATGTACCCTATGGTACACATTTCAGCAGGTTGGCTTTAAAAGAAGGGGGAGATTACCAAAACTGAGTTCTGTGCTATAGTAATATTAACCTCTGGTTTCCACAGAGTTCAGCAGTACATAAATTCATCACTTATGAATTGGATGTGAATTGACATCAATAAATTATGTGTAATTACTGTTTTAATATATATTTACCAGTGTAATGCAAAGTTAAGTTATAAAACAAGAACAGTTTTATTTTATGCATGTGTTACTTCTCTTCTTGTAGGAAACCACTTAAAGGCAGCTGTATTCATGCATTAAGGGTGCCTATTATCTAATTATTGTAGAAAAAGTCAACAGGCAACAAACAACAAATCGTAATTCTAGAACAGAGAGGTAATTGGAATAAATCTAATTTATTTCTTTTGTCTCAATGTTTTTTTCTCATTTTAGATCATGGGTCTGTTTCCTAGAGTATCATTTCACTTTATCAAACAAAATTCAAGACTGCACGAGCCGCTTCAGCGAATGCAATTTGAGCTTTTTGAAAAACTCACAAGTGCAAATTAATCCCAAATTGAACGATAAAACCGTATGATTACTTATTAATAATTATACATGAAAAAATTTGCATCCATTTTTGTTTGGAATTTTTTTTTTTTTGCAAAAAATTTTTTTTGGAAATTTTTTTTCCTTTCTTTTTTCGGCAAAAATTTTTTTTTTTTTTTTCGATTTGTAATTTGCACTGGTGTTACACTTTTTGCACAGGTGTTACACTTGAACTGCACTGCTCTCAGCCAATCAGAATCGAGTAATTTTTTCATGTATATTATTAAGCATTGAAAACGTGCAAGTGTTTCATCTAGTTTGTTAATTATAATGAACAGCCATTGATTTTCAGGTACACCTAGGAATTCAGTTTAAAGATGAAAACCGAGGGGAGGACATGGTGGACATTCTTAGAAACCTTCATGAGTGGGTACCACAAGCAAACTTAAGTGGTGAAGAAAAGTTTGACCGACTTCCTATTGTTGGAGACCAAAAGACCATAGAGCATGGGCTGGAAGGACAGTTCTCAGTGAGCAATGCATACACAAAAGGGGGACGGTTAGAAGGGCTCTTCTTTCAATTAGCAGATTGGCACCTTGAGAATAAATTTTTGGGGGTAAGAATCAAACCAATATTTAAATAGTATGTAAATATGTACATAGTTGATGAGGGTGAAGCCCGAGTCAACTATCACAAGATAGAAATCAAGAGTGTTGTTGTATAAATCTACTAGATGTTCAAATACTCAGATTCACAGACACTTTGTAAACGCGAAGAAGCAGCCGCCGTAAAGCTACTCACTCTACTCACTTTCTACAACAGAATAGATAGTGAGTAGCATAGCCAATAAGAGAACAGTGTTTGTGATAGAACCTTAGTAGGTTTATACTAATATGTAATATATATCTAAAGATTACTTAACTCCCATTAACACCAACAGTGAAACAGGTTTAAATGCTGTGTATGTAGTTTAAATACATGTTTAGTCTCTGCTACTGTCATGAACGTTTTTACATGAATATGATTTAAAACTACCTGGAATGGTAATAAAGGTCAATATTTCTTGAAACCACACAATTTAGATTTATGAGGCCACACCCTGGCCCCATTCCATGGCTTGTACCCTTCCTCTTACATACTTCATTTAAAATATTTACAAATTTCATGTATGAGGGTGGTTATAATGCACAGTCAATTTTTTCCCTATTTTTGAAGTTGAGAAAGGATGCAAATTCAAATCATCTATTAAATGACTTGAATTTGAATTGAATTATGTATTGATGTGTATTATAACCACCCTCATACATGAAATTTGTAAATTTGTACATGAAAGTGCCAAAGAGAAGATCAAATATTGTTTACTTAGCAAGTCTTTCTTTTAAGCAAAACTCTACATTGTTGTCCTTTCACTTATCACTTCAAAGTGTATCATGACAACCAACTTAAAATATTTACAGTAATTACATTAATTTAATTGGTTCTTCACAGCTGTGAGACACATGACATTTTTCAGTATAACTTCAAGCTACATGAATGAATAGAGTATGTGAATACAGCTGTTTCGAGAAAGGTCGGAAAAAAGCGAAAAAGTGCACGCGACAATCCCGAAAGGTAATCTGGGATATTATCAATGAATTTTAATGAGTCAAATAAGTATATCAGAACCGCGATGCCTCGTCCGTGCAGTGATGATCTTAGATGGCGGCCCATATGGATAAATGAGTTTTTAGTATATAGCGTGGATGAAGTAGCGGCTTCTTTATTCATATCGCCAAGAACGGTGGAGCGCTATATTTCAAATGCCTGAATACTGGCGAAGTAAAATCGTTAAACAGTTTTGCCATGCATCCACACGTGGAGGTCGTGATTATGGAAGCTGCTTCAAGCAATCCAGTCTATTTCAGTCTCAAGAACGTGCGAAGCATGCGTTTTATGCTAATTTTTGTAAACATTTGTCAAACAACACTTGATTGAAAACTCAGTTTAGAAAATAAGAAGAAACAATCTTATAGAAAATATAGCTTGATGGTGGATATGAAATCTAACCAAAAAAGGTGAAAATTACTCCCGGCAATTAAAATTTCCTTACCACCATCCGCGCCCAGCAGCGCAATTTAAACTCAGGAAAGTCATGCTTCCCTTTTAGCTGTGCAAAGCAAGACTCGTAGCTGTCTTCTCCCTCTCCGTGCTCGTTACCATTGGGATTACCAAATTGAGAGTAGTAATAATCATAATCATTGTAGTTAAACATTTGAAAGAAATCTCACCGAACTTCAGGTGCAACAAAAACGTGCAAAACGTGGCTTATAGTGTTCCTTACGTTTTCTCTTTTTATCCAAAGAACTCCTTAGAACGTCTTTATGTGGATCTACCCACATTGTTACCTTCCCGTTTTTAACCAATGAAAACAACTCGGCGAGCTGGATTTCGGACGATATAGAGAATTTCTTTTTTTTATTCGACGTAGTAGCCGATCTGGAAAGTCGTGTCGATTGCTGGAAAAATTTCCGCTTTACAATTTTGCAAAAAGTATTGCTTCAATTGAATAACAGTTTGACACTGTAGCTGTCAAACCTACTTTTGTTGCTTTCTCTTAACACTCGCAAACATACGTCCATGGCGTCTTGTGCCATTTTCTCAGATTTCCCTGAAATCCCGAAGTCACGTAAAACTACCCACAATACCTTTCAGGATTGTCGCGTGCACTTTTACGCTTTTTTTCCGACAACCTTTCTCGAAACAGCTGTAAAATCACTGAAAATAAGAACATACTGGTACATGATTTACAGATTGTGTGGGGCAAAGGTAATCACATTGTCACTCATCAAAATGAGTATTAATTTTGTCATGTATTATATATATCTTATTGACCAAGCACTAGGGCCGTACTGGGAGAATATCGGCCCGAGGTCTTGACAGTACAGTCAAAGGGCCAATAACTGAAATCAACCAATCAGAATGCTTGATTGACAGTCCAATACAAAAATGACCGAGGGCCAATATTCTCCTAGTACAGTCCCGAGTAAGCTTGGTTAATAAGAGATTTATTACACGATTACCGCGGGCAGGGGGATCATGGGGTCATTCAGGACAATGCCTGGTACAATACTTAGTGAATATTGGATTGGCAATCAAGCAATCTGATTGGTTGATTTAAGTTATTGGCCCTTTCACTGTCTTAGCCATGTAATAAATTGTATTATAATATGACCATACGGCCCCGCTGATGCAATCCTACTGAAAATAGAATCGCAAGGTGACGTGAGCCGGTCCGGAGAAAGCCACCCGGCCCACTCCAGTTCAAGTGACCTTGCACTGCACGACTATTCCTGTACTTTCTAGTCATATTATAAAATACTTATTGACTGAGTTAGGTCGGGCCGGATGGGAAAATATTTGGCTCTTGGTCATGGAGGACAGACCTTGCTGCGCTCGGTCCATACGCCATGACCTCGAGCCAAATATTGTCCCGTCCAGCCCTCAAACTCAATCAATAAGTGCATATTAAAATGAGTTCTGAAAAATCCTTAACTTTTCATTTTACTGTACTTGATATTAATTGGATGACATGAGAGGACACCAATAACCTCAGTCTACTTTTGTAGTCAACTGCGTTGAATTTGGTTGCTTGTACACACTTCAGAAATTTGGGTTTGACCATTTCAACAGACTCTTGCTAATACAGTAAAGGAGCAAATTTTGGGGCGAGATGCATTACGTCATTCTACAACAGGTCTGGAGATATTCTTGATTTTTCAAGCTTTTCCTCTTGTGTTGGATCACATGGAAAGAAACCAAGGCGCACAAATGAATCTATTGTTGTTGTTTTTTTCCCACTAATTCTCTCTTGATGAAAAATCAGGTGAACACTTGCAAAGCATCGTACTGTCAAAGCAGCTTAGAATGAGGAGTGTGATGTTGAGAAGGGTGAATTAAGGGTGCACTGAGTCGAAACTCTCAATTTGCTATGAGGCTTTTCGCCATTCCACTTCATCTTTGCAACCAAAAACGTTGGTAATAGGTCCTTTCAATGGTTCGCGTGCTGCTTACCGTCTGCCATCTTTGTTTACCATGCTCCTATATATGCTTAGATGAAGTGGTACCACTTTGTTGCCAGGCAACTGCAGGACACCATCCAGGGAAGTAGCCAGCTAGTTGCCTCATGCTGCAGAAACTGGGTTGATCTCTGGTTGTGCTCTGGCTTGTCAATAAGTTGGTCCTGCATTGTGATCATGGTTCTGTCTGAAAGATCAAAGTAATATTATTTGTAAAATAATGCAACCAATATTCTGAATAACATTATATAATTCTATAAAATGCTCAAGGAAATGCGCGCGCTATGATTGGTTGAACCGAGTTCATTATAACTCGATAAAGCACGCGCGTGACGTAAGGTTCATTTTAACCGTTTTATTTTACAAAAGAAATAAAAAAAACTTGTTCCTCGTGCATTATTGAGTTATACAAGCACTTGAGAATTTTTAAGAACACGAGGGAAGTGCAGAGAAGCACTCGCCTTTGGCTCGTGCTTCTCTGCACTTCCCTCGTGTTCTTAAAAATTCCCGCGTGCTTTATAACTCAATAATGCACGAGGCGCATTTTTTATTTCTTTGTTATAAAATGCTCAAGGAAATGCGCACGCTATGATTGGTTAAACCTAGTTCATTATAACTCGATAAATCACGCGTGCGACGTAAGGTTCATTATAACCGTTTTTATTTTATAAAAGAAATAAAAAAAAAACTTGTTCCTAGTGCATTGTTGAGTTATATAAGCACTTGGGAATTTTGAAGAACACTCGAGAAGTGCGAGAAGCCACTCGCCTTTGGCTCGTGCTTCTCTGCACTTCTCTCGTGTTCTTAAAAATTTCCGCGTGCTTATATAACTCAATAATACACTCGGCGCATTTTTTATTTCTTTAATAATACCATTTCTTGCTTGTGCGGGTGAGTGTTAATAAGTTACATGAGAATACCTAGATAGATTTGAAAACATCACAGTAGACATTTGAGAAAAATTTGTACCCTGTTTTCAGTTAAAAGGTGCAGGATTTTTTTTTTCAAGGAAAACACCCTTATTAGTTTATGTCTTTAACAATAAAAATAATTATAGTTTGGTCATTGTATTTGTCATATATTATAAGAAAGGTGGTGTACTCAGGTGGCATAAATGTAACAACTGTATGATATATTTGTCTTTTACAGCTTATTTTTGGGCGGTTCTACAGTGGATCATCAGCATGTGACAGAACTTCCCTATTTGCACTAAGAAATCTTGTAAACTGGCGTGACGTTGTTTCAGATGCCCAACACAAGCCTGCACCATGCAAGAGATTCCTCAACACAGTACTAGACGCCCAAATTATTGCTGCTGGGCTCAGATTCTTTGGAATGAAGAGTGTTAAGGACAAGCCCACTATCAATGGTTTTAGCGAGAGTATGAAGGAAAGGGTTAAGCCCGTAAAGCAGAAGTATTTGCAAAGCACTGTGCTGAAGTTTATTTCAACATATATTGTTGATATGGAACTGTACACGAAGCATTTTAAAGATATTAATTCACTGCAAGAATGGGATGACAGCACAAAAGGCCAAAGGGTTACTCCTGATGGAAGATACCCATGTAGATTCCAAGGTTGCCAAGCATCATTTAAATTTGATGGAAGGAGCAGGAGACTGCATGAGCTCACCCATGACCCCCCTCCTGAAATCAGAGAAAAACCAAAAATACATGTAGCAAGCACACATCAATCTCAAGAAGATCGGAATGGTACAAAGGATGATGTGTTCGATTATCACTGCAGTATGATGAACATGACATTGTTACTTCGTAATTTCATAGATGCTGGTAGGGAGGGAGATGGGTTGCGAATTTTGAGATGTATCAAATTTTTTCTGTTACACTTTCGACAGGATGGCACAGGAAGCACAAAGTATGCCCTGGAGTCCTTGTATCACCTCTTTCAGGTTCTTGCTTTGCTTACCCCACGTGAAGCAGAGCGCCTCACATGGAACCGTACTGTCAACACTAAAGGGGGGGCGGGAAACAATGTTTTTCTAGATCTTGACTTAGAGCATGACAATCATTCTGTTAAAGAGCTTCTCAAAGCCTTAGGTGCAAATGTTAATGAAACAAGTGTAAATAGAATTTGTAGAGCTTTCTTTGTCATTTTAAATTTGCTTCAAAGACTGGACTGTGACATGGATGTCTGCCATAACTCTGCAGAACATACAAAGAAGAATGTGTATGGAGATCTCATCACTATTGTTGATGCTCTTGTCACTGAGGATGTTTTCACAAAGAAATCTGACAGAGTACCTTTTAAGTTCTTTCATAATTGTCCTCGTGACTATTTGCAACTACTGAATACCAGTGCTTTACTTCAATGGATTAATGATCACAAGAGGAACATTGCCAAGGGTAAAGGGCCAAGATAGAATGTTAACCAAAAGAAACCTGTTTGTGATAAATTATTTGCAGGTTATTTCATATCAAGTATCAAGAAGGGTGGGGGGAGGGAGCTCATTTGAAGCCAAAAATTCAATGGAATCTCAAAATAATGTTTGTAAAAAAAGCTTCTGGAAGTCCAATTTGGTCTTTTTGCCACGCCTTTGCTAACAGTTTGCAAATTCATAAACCTTTAATAACCTGTAGCTTTTTTAGTGCAGTGTATTGAACGGGAAAATATGATTCATCGTGTTCTTTTTTTTCCAAGTTCATATGGACCATGCTTCCTTACATCATGGACCAGTGGGTTTAGACATATATAATAATTACATAATTATATAAAGAACATCACATAAGATTTTATGTAATAGAGTTTTATACAAAATCCTCCTTACTTATAATTTATTTATATAATTTAGCTTGTATAATTGTTTAGATAGGTGTCCTTACTTAGTGGGTAACTGCTATTTAACAATTAGTTCATGCGTCAGCGTGCGTATGTCGAGATATTGAGCACGCGGGAAGTTTGGAGAGCATGAAAGAGGCGTAAGAGTTAACTCTAGCCTCTTGAGTGCTCTCCAAACTTCCCAAGTGCTCAATATCTCGACATACGCACAACTGCAGCATGAACTAATTGTTTTATAACATTATCAACGCGGTGTTTCTCGAGGTGTTAGTTTGTTGACGTCATTAGCGTGCTCAATAAGAATATGAAGCACGCTCGCGCTATTAAATTTGATTACGTGAAATTTCTAGCTATGTTATAATTTTTCTTGACACAGAAATAAAGTTTTTTATTATTTATTTATAATAAGTTGCTTTGGTAAGGCATTCAAAAACTATATTTCACTGAAAGTATTTAAATATGACACAGTAACCCTGTAATATTATTGTCAAAAACTGTGTGTTGCTCAAAAGTTTAGGTGCAAGTTTAATTTCTTTATTTACACTTGTCTACACAATGATCATTGTACACAAATGTACATCTAAAAGTATGTATTACTTATCTCAGCTAACCAATTTAGATGTTTAATAACTTATATATTTATATATATCTTAAGTACCATGCACATGTAGCAATTCAAAAATCACCGGGACAGAACCCGGAGAGTTGGATCAACGTGGCCTAAGGATTTCGTGACATTGACGACTCAAAACATGCCTCTTGGCTTTGACTTGTCTGTGACCCGGAGGGAACCGTGGTGAGTCATAGACATCACAAATCAGACGTCACGTGTACCAGATCGCAAACCAGTAGAACGTGGGCTCGGATTTATGAACAGAGTAATGGTAGATGGATTTTACATGGTTTTCGTGGGTTTTTGTCAGGCTATATCTTGGCGTTTTAAGATCATATCAATCTAATTGATAGCAATTAGCATTTGTCTAAACCTATTTGATACATTTGCGAAAAAAAAGCTGACAAAAATACTAAAATTTTCATCGTAGTGGCATTTAACAAATTCAAAAAGCTGTGTTCAGAGACAATAAAATGTGTAAAACCTAATGCTTAATGCACACATACCTTATAATGATTGCTCCTCTTCTGGGTATCCATGCATATCTTCTGCTGTAAAGAAATCACTTGGCACAAACATAAAATCACTGTCGTCAGTTTCGTCACTCCATAAATCAAAGTTTGGTACAGTAAATAAAGAATCGTGTTGCATCTCATCCTCTTCAAAATTATAATCAGTGTCTCCAAAAACCAAATTAAGTAGGAAAAGTATTTCTATTGCAACATCGGCATGCCAAATATCCACAAATTGATACACATTAGCCAAGGAGAAAATTCTGGAAGCATGTTCAATGACTTGTGCAATCTGACAGTCTCCAAAACCGGACAATAAGTCAACTGAAGTCAGAAGAGGCGCATTGGACTTAATCGCCATTTCAGTAAAAGAATGATTCAATGAGTTCTTCAAATACGTCAGTTTGTCAGTAAGTTTATGCATTTGATCACTTGTTATGCTCCGCACTGTTGTTGACTCCATACTGTTCTGTACAGGTACTACATTGTCAAAGAAAACAAAACTGCACAAATCCCCATCACATTTACACTTCTTCTTACAAATGTCACAACATCGATGAAGATTGGTGTAGTGTTTCACCTCAGACAAATCAAAATCAAAGTGAGCAAGGAGCAGTTTACGTCTACAAATCAAATTCTCATTGCAAATGTAACTAACCATACTTTCATCGCATTCTTGCAGCATAACATTAGAATACAAAATTACAGCCCTGCAACTACTTTCTGCACCCCGTCCTGCTCTTCCACTTTCTTGTAAATACCTCTCCAGGTTTTGTGGTGGCCCATAATGAATGACATCCTTCACTCCTTTGCAATTGATGCCCATACCATATGCAATGGTTGCAATAAGGACACGTATGCAACCATTTTCTTTCGAAAAAGAATTCAAAATTTCATCTTTATTTCGTTCATCAACTCCTGCATGGTACATTTCAACTAGCCGTTTTCTTGGATCACATGACTCTTTGTCCACATACATGTCATTTCCAAGCTCAGCCTGAAATATACCATAAAGAGTTGATACCACACTAATTCTTGGGCAGTAAATAATAACCCTGTCACAAAATTGCCCTTTTTCTCTCAGCGTGTTGATGAGTGGCTGGAAAGCAGTTTGAGGATCATTTCCAGTTACCTCTACAGCATAAGCAATGTTTTGGCGGTTTGGATTGGCAGAAATTAGCAATGGATTGTCCATTTCCAATGTCTTTGTGATCTGGTTGCGCGTCTCCTTCGTTGCTGTTGCCGTTAGGGCCAAAAGAGGGACACGTCCGACGAGAGATCTTACTTCATTTATTCTATTTATTCTTCTGAACCAAATTCGAAATGCCCTCTCTCCTTTCTTAATTGAAAATCCCCAGTGAGATATGCAGTGTGCTTCATCTACAGCAATCAAGCGTAGATTTTGCTGATAGACTAGGCTTGACAACATTTTGCGCCAGCGACTCGTAGCGAGGACAGTTTCCGGTGAACTATACACAATTTGATATTCACCCTTCTCAACACCGTCCTTCACCGTTTCGTCCTCTTGTCCTTCTCCTAGATAAGCTGCCTTTATACC
Source organism: Cladopsammia gracilis (assembly GCA_022457155.1). NCBI lineage: Eukaryota > Metazoa > Cnidaria > Anthozoa > Scleractinia > Dendrophylliidae > Cladopsammia > Cladopsammia gracilis. The sequence continues at coordinate 1,837,353 of JAJGOT010000022.1, forward strand.
TTTGCTTTGTAGGTAGTTGACCTGATCTTTCATCAACGAAAGAAGTGGGGAAATGACCACAGCAATAGATTGATGCGAACTTTGGTTTCCTTCAAAGTGATCCAACACAAGTGGAAAAGCTTGAAAAATTAAGGATTTACCCGAACCAGTCGGCAGAATGACAAATGCATCTCGTCCCAAAACAAGTTCCTTCATAGCAAGACTGTTTCTCCTTGAAATGATCAAACCCAAACTTCTGAAGCGCGTACGAGCAAGCATTTTCAAACCTGCTGTCAAAGCTTGCAGAGTCCGCCATCTTTGTTTATTCATGCAAATACTCCGCTAATTTATGCCCGCAAATTTCGGCGGGTTAGTTTCTGATTGGTCAATTTAAACAATAACCAAACCCGTGCGCCCAGCCGTGAGGTGGAGAGAATCGCGGGCGCATCGAGACACCCACGGCTGGAGACTGAGCCTATAGCTGCGTTCACATTAAAGCCGAAACATGTTTAGAGTAAACATGTTTCAGCGAAACATGTTTCGCGTACACGTGTTTGTTCTTGCATTGTTCACATCAGATGTCGGTTTCAAACACGTTTCATGCATGGTTGAATCATTTATGCTGTTTTGTGATACTCGCATAAATTTCTGCGATGCGGTACGCTTAAAACCATTCTCATTCAGTTTTGCGGCAATGTTCTCCCATATGTTTTGTTTCCTTCCCATTGCCGCTAATTGTCGTTGTATTTCCTCGTCTGCCCATACTTCGACTAGACATTTGGCTTCATAAAAGCTCCAATTTTGGTTCTTTTGCACACTCGTGTCTTCTCCGCATCCATCCGCCATTTTGAATGTGTTCAGTCTGATCATGATTGAAACTACCTCGTGAGGTAGTTTCAATCATGATCAGACTAATCATGTTTCAATCATGATTCGCGCAATGCACTGCCTGATGTGAACACTTTTTATGATGAAACATGTTTCATTCGTGATCAGACTAATCATGTTTCGGCCTAGTGTGAACACAGCTTATGTCAACTTCTGCAGAATTTAGTCTGTAGAAAGTGTCTGAAGGTCTGGGGCCCCAGGGGTCGTTATTCCGCCCCTGTACTGAGGTAGTATATGTGTGATATGTGTGCATTGGAAAATTCAAGTGTTCTTATATGTACTCAGTGTAGCTAAACTGCAATAAAGATTTTTATACAAGCTGGCAATCGAACAATAAAAATTAAACTCCTATTTCACGATTGTTGTTAACTGTAACCTTATCTTTACAGACCACCAGCGTCTGCAGTTGAAAAAAGCTGTGAGCTTGGCGAGAGAGATCCAATACTTCCTCGGAAAGAAGAACGTTCAGTCGAATGGTAGAGTGTAATAACGTCATCGGGCAGAATGGCTGGACATCGTTAATTATTCATGCCTATTGAAGCGGCAAATTTGAATTCGAGCGCAATGTGTAAAGCCTAGAAAAAGAGAAGAATGGACCGAAATCGACAGGACAGTTTTGATAAAACTCGGTCTCCTTAATAGACCTATTAGCTTGTATGTTTTGTTTTCCCAATGTAGGCCGTGTGTCCTTTGTCATTTCATAAATTATGCATACATATACACGTGAAGAAAACAAAATTTAAAAGCAACACTGAGTTCTCTAGGGTAACATCACGTGATCTACTTTGGGAAAACAAAACATACAAGCTAAATAGGTCTATTTCAGAAGTCATAAGTTGAACACACACGCGCGGTTTTTTAAAAAGTAAGGGTGTATCTCTGATTTGCGCCTAAAACGAAGGAGTTTGACAAAGTAAAAGGGCTATCTCTTTTAACTTAAAAATGGAGAAAAAACAGCTTTTTTTGTATGGACGCCGATTTCAAGAGCGGTTTTCTCTAAACTAGTAATGGTTTCCAGGAACCCACGCGCGGGAAATTGAAGATGAATCTTTTCTTTAACAGAATCCGTTTTTTCTCCTAAAATTGGTTAACGAGAACCAATAGCACTTTCAGTTTTAAAATTGTATGCCGGAGTTCCATTTGAAAATTAGTCTAGCAGCAAGTGTAATCCCGTGGGAATTTAATGAAGAAAGCAAGCGACTAGTCTGATTGTGTTTAGGGGACCCCAAGGAACAAGAAAAATGTTGTCGGCAATTTTGTGAATTGTTGGGAGGGTTTAAAGAGAGTTTTTTTTTTAAATGGAGTATATTGCTCAGCATGGAAGCGAGGCTGAAATATAAAATAGCCAAAAACTCGTCTTTGAATAAAGATATCATATCCAAACTTACCAATGTATAGTAAAGCATTGTTAACACAAAGAAGTGGTTCATGAGGGTCACGTTATCGATATAGCATGAAAGCGAGGCTTATTCTATGTTCCTTGATACGCACAGCTTGCCAAGCGTCAAACATCGCTATTAATGTGATCACAATACCTCAACAAGCAATCCATTGGTTATATTCTGAAAACAGCAGTGTTTCTGTTTAAAGCAGGTAACGTGTCAGCCCGACATGGTAACGAGGTTGTCTTTTCATTCATAATCTCAGTGTTCTTATCTGGTTTTATCTGGTCAAATTAGTGATAGAAACAATATAACTGGATAATCTGTACAGCAAGAACATTTTGCTATCTTACATGGACAAGAACAAACAATTTTAATAACACATTGACTTTGGATTTCTCTTTCGGATTTTGCCGAACTCACACAGTCAAAATAATACGTAACAAATAAAAGAATGTCCAGAGCTTCTTCAGACTACTCAGCCTCATCATCACTGCTGTCCGCATCATCTTGTTCTTTGACACAGTTACATTTCACTAGCTGGATAATGGCCTCGGCGCTGGTGGTAACCGAGTAATCACAGCAAGCCATTCATCCTCATTCCTTTCCCAACCATAGTATTCTGTTGAAGGCAGCTTTAGATTTGGAACTCTGTCGTTGTTCCAGATCATAACCTGATAGTAGTAGTGGTAGAATGGCCTTATGCAGTGCGGTCTGTGTTGGAGGTACCGTGTACGAGGAGATTTTTGCAGGAGGAAAATTTTGCGGATTACCGACTGAATAGGCCTTATGCATGATGATGTCACCAGCTCAAAATTCACCACCAAGCCTCGTTTGTACGAAATTCCTTGCAAACCTTTGAAAAATTCACGTTGTTTTTGAATGGGTATTATTTTTCAACTTTGCTCCTTTGAGAATACATTGATGAGATTGTCACAGGTTCACACTTCGAAAGCGAGGCTTGGCGGTGAAATTAGCTAGTCTGACGCAAACATGCATTTTGCGGGAGGAAATCTTTGAGGATCGAGACAGCTAAAATTTCTGATGAGAGAAAATGTTTGCGGATTTCTGGTCAAGTATAAATACAATTCAAGGCAGCATAGGTATTAAAATGCAATTTTACTTCCTGACCGGAAGTTTCTATAGTTCCCATACTTGGTTGCTGTTCTAGCGCCAACATGAACATGAACAACGAGAAAACCTGAGTGAATTATTGTACGTTCTTGTAAAAACGTATCAGTCGATTATGATAACAGTCTCTGGTTCTTTTGAGGACGTGTCTGCAGTTGAATCGGGAATATAATCTAATATTGGGTTTTCATCATTTTTTCTAGCTTTATTCAGCGACCCCAAATATTTGATCTTATAATCATGCACTAAGAAACAAAACCATTTTTGGATGATACCCTGTGTCTGTTGGGGTCACATGACCAGCCACGCCCTAAATTATGAAAAATTTGGAATTTTCAGATTACGGCATGAAAATTCAATTAAAATCTCCCGTTTTTCCTTCCTTAGTCTTCAATTTACAGAGTGATACGTCAAATTAAACGGGGAATATCGAAAACTGTTATTGCTGCATAATTATTCATTGTTTTCCTCTAGTGCCAATCCGTCTCTAAAATTAAAACGTTATAGTTTACAGAAAAACAAACAACTTTGGAAAACCCCGATTAGCTCCATAAATTCTGTACTAATAGTCATTGATAGAAAACAAATTAAGTAGAAAAATATTTTTCCAAAATCTCGTAAATTTGGATCGAAAAAAATTGCTAAAAATTGGGCGTGGCAAGTCATGTGACGCAGCAAGTCCATTCATGTAAGCGAAATTTTTTTTTTTCAATAATTAAAAACCTCTTAGAAAGTTTAAAGCCAGTAAGTCAAATATGTTTTAAAATAAACCACCCCCTTTAAATCGAACGAGACTCATTCCTTAATTCACCCGAGATGACTGTTGTGCCGGTCGCCTGGGAGTTATGAGAGCAATATGTTCACTGTTAAAAAGTTCCTGTTAAGCCGATATACACCATTAAAACAAGATTTACTAATGTTTCTGCGGGAGTGTATTTCTGCGATGGAAAATTAACTCCCGCAAAATTAAACTACTCACGGTAGCCATTGTAACATTCTCTTCGTTATTCTGACAATTTCTTCCGTCGTGGACCTTTTCTAAAAGAGCCATTAGTGCACTTTTAAGAAGCTCAATCAAAGTGTATTTAGAAATACAGATAGTTAAAAATATTATAAGCGCGACGTTTCGGTGTCGTACTGACACCATCATCAGCGATCACATTCTTCGTGAAAAAATGATCACGATGACGATAGTCGGTATGCTCTATCGAGCATTGTTTTGAGTAAGCTATGCTTGTATTTCTCGTCTACGTGGCTATGATAGTGTAACAACAACCCGGTGTTTGTAGGCTTGACATAAACCTCTGTTTCGATGTGTGACGACTTGTTGAGTAAATTAAGACCTAAAAAGGGAAGCGTGCCGTCATTTTCAGTCTCCATAGTGAAACTGAGAGAGGCGTGGCAGTTGTTAAGTACTTGCAATTAGTATTCATGTGCTCTATCGAGGATACCCTAACAAAGCAAGGACTCGTACCAGACTACTACCGGAGGTTCGTTGATGACACTCTTGTAATAACTCGTACCAAAGAGGAAGCTCTGCAATTTTTGCAAGTACTTAACTTCAAGTACCCTCAAGTATTAATTGAGAGATCAATTAAGAAGTTTATCAACTCCAAACAGCTGGAAATTGTGGAAGCAAGAGATCCGGTCGACAGCACGAGAATCGTGATTCCCTTCAAAGATCAGTTCTCCGCCAACATAGTTAAACGCAAACTACAAGAACTTAGCTCCAAAATAGGGCACTCTGTTCAGCCTGTATTCGTCAGCAAAAAGATCGATGAAGACCTTAAAGTGAGAGAAAAGAAACCACCCCTCGTCAATCAGCAACATGTAGTATATAAGTTTAAATGTGACTCTTGTGATGAGAGTTATATAGGTTTTACCTATAGACACCTACATGAAAGGATTGAAGAACACAAAGGCACTTCATCTAGTATAGGCAAACACTACCGCACGACGCACGATTTAACACCTAAGGACATTACAAAGAACTTTAGTGTCTTGAAAAAGTGCCAAACTAAATTTGACTGCCTATTGTATGAAATGCTCCTGATTAGAGAGCACAAGCCATCCCTAAACAAACAGTCAGATTCCCTTAGGGCTAAGCTTTTTGTATAGAGTATGCAGATTTCCTTTCGCTTGTAAACGCGTCCTTTTTCTATCTTTCGCTTTCGCTTGATGATGATGTCAGTACGACACCGAAACGTCGCGCTTATAATATTTTTAGTGCACTTTTGGCAGAACAATGAAGCATTGATCCATCCGCTGCAACTTGGGATCTCCGAACCAAAGAAAACTCGTAAAGGCCAACAGTCTCTTTGATGTCAATTTCAGGACGGCTTTTACAGACTATCATCATCCGCGCAAGCAAAGACCTGTTCTCTTTCAGTTCAACCAACGTCTCCTTTGTGGCCACTTTTACCACTTTTGCATTGCTCTCTATGTCAGAAGCTTCCTCTTCTTCATAGTAGACCAGAGATTGACCTTTTCTGACTGAATTCGCTCCTCTACAAACGTGTTGAACAGTGTCCGCCCAATTTCGCTCTGATTGCAGAGGTCTTTGATCTTCTCTGGCATAACAACTTTCGCCCCAAAGTTTTACAGCTCTGCACTTCTCTCCAAAAACGGATTGGTAAAACTTCCAGCAATTTCTCAATGTTCTTTTCTTCCCTGGAAAAAAACAGCAGTTGTCGGGTCATGATGCTGTTTCTGGGTCTGGTCTGGTGCTGTTTCTGGGTCTGTGACTCTCTCCTCCGCAGAGGCGCCTATCAGTAAAGAACAGTTAGTTTTTACCTCTACCCAACCTCCGCGCGTTTTTTCTGCCAAGCGTGGAGCGTGACTGGGAGGCCTCTGCGGAGGAGAGAGGGTCTGTGAGACGACTCTAGTCATATCTTTGGCTTGTTCAGCAAGTCTTGCGTGTTCAGGGGCAATAAGGAAGTACTTGGTTCGAGCACATGGCTTAAGAGTGATCCCTACGAATCCTCCGGTGACTTTCATTGAGCGTTTGATTTGCTCAAGGCCATGGTCCGTTCCAAGTGCACGAAAGGAAACACTAGCGTTCTTATTCACCACCCAGTTTCCTTACAGAAACTCAGCATAGATTTCAGGGTTTGATGTTTCTAGGGAATTTATTTCTACCAGATAGAGTGGGATCATACGAGCACAGTTCAAGCGATTGTGGGAGAAGAAATATTTAGTAAATGTTTTTAGGACCTTGAGGTGTAGCTCCCAGTCTCTCGTTCGCACTGCCCTGATAAAGTCCAACATCTCCATCACCATGCGGATGTACCGCCTTGTCACCTTGAACATCGGGTGCTTCTCATGTACAGTGTCAAACTCGGCCATCTTCTCAACGATGCACTGGCTCTCAATAACTCCCATCAATTTGGAATTCGCATCTTTTACTTCTTCTTTCGTTGACTTGGTACACGTATCTGAAACCTGCTTCGACAAATCTTCTATACTCTTTGAATCTTCCTGGAAGCTTTGAAAGAAGGCGTCTTGATACAGAATGAACAGTGCCCGTAAAGTGATGATGTGTGCTGTCTCTCCTCACTTCACATGAGTGCCGTCGAGTATTTGCTTGACTGGGGCTGGGCCATACAGCTCGGATTCAATTCAGTACATATTAATTCCACTTTCATTCAATCCAGTACATATCAATTCCACTTTCCTCGATGAATGTGCCGATGGTACGCAATTGCGCCATTACTATGTGTAGTTCACCTGGGCGAAAGATCAGATGATTTAACCCTTGACCCCCGCCCCTCGTGAACCACTTCTTTATGTTAACAATGCTTTACTATACAAATTTGGTAAGTTTTGTGATCATATGTTTATTCAAGTTTTTGGCTATTTTATATTTCAGCCTCGTTTCCTTGCTGAGCAATATACTCCATTTAAACCCTCCCAACAATTTACAAAATTGCCGACAACATTTTTCTTGTTCCTTGGGGTCCCCTATAAAACGCAATCAGACTAGTCGCTTGCTTTCTTCATGACATATGCTGCCAGACAATAATGATAGTACAATAAATGCTTGTTATCTAATGACTACCTGCTATAGTATTAAAGATTAATAAATACTTACAGATATTTCGAAATTTTCAGCGTATGAGTTTTGGTACCCTTACTTTCTGTGAAACATCTATAAACAAAACTAATTCCTTGTTCGGGAATCAAACGAAAAAAAAAACGAGCCTGATAACAGTAAACAAAAGCACTACAAATTAGGGCCTTTTGCACGAGAATAAAATAATCTTTAGTCTTTCGAGTGTGACCGTCCTGATTAGTATAGTTCTAAAAAGAACTGTTGCTGTTGATATCTTCCGCAGAAATCCGCTAATCCGAGTTTCAGTAGCCAATCAGAGCGCGCCAACAATGCTATCCACTGTTTCAGTATATACTAAAGGAAGCTATTCACATAAGTTGGGAACAACCTTCCCTTAACAAGCAAATTAGGCATTCAGTTAATTTAACGCTGTCCTTTTCAGTAGTCTTATTTTTATTTCTTTCCACTACTATTCTTTTGGTTTTAATTATTGTTCCCTGTTTTGGTTATTACTCATTTTCACGTTGTAATTACATAGTGTTAGTTTTTACTACACTGCATAGCTATCTGTAATTCAATTATTTTGAAACTGACGATGGGGGGGGGGGGGGGGGCAACGACATGGGGGTAGAAGAAATAAAAAAAAATGTGAAAGATTTAGGTGTATTTTCCACAAATAACAAAGTACTGTTTATTAAAAAGAATTTTGAATCCATCGAAAAGTCTGTCAAAGAACTTCTACATGGATGGGGCTGGAGAGGACTCACGATCAAGTCATTAAATTCTGACAAATTTCACTCAATTCTTAGGATATGAAACAGTCGGATAACAACACCAGAAAATATGGATTTTCCTGTTCGCGCTGGCTGTGCTAATAACACATCTTTTCTATTGAACAAGTTGATTATTGCTTCTTGATGTATTTCCCAAATTTGCCAATCTTGAACAGCTCAGAAACCGATAGGAAGACCCAAGAACGAAGACCGAAGACCAAAGACCCTGTGGTCTGGCTAAAACGAAGACCCAAATGGTCTAAAACCATCGGCGTACGGGAAAAAATTTCGTCGGGGGGCTGAAGTAATTTGCCCGAATGAAACTCGTGACGTCATGTTTATTAGTCATGATGATGATTCTAGCACTTGCTCACATTTTACTTTTCTACCACTGTGAACAATGCGAAAATGAGCTTCTACATCTCACAATCTTCGCGCTTCACACGGTATCGATAAGATATATTTTACGAGACTTCGACGAAGATATAATTTGAACGACCAGATACCAACCACACATACCGTCCTAATAAGTAAGATGGTCGCCAAATGTTATACTTAGTTTCAGTCCCTGCGCGGTCTACAATATCATTCCCACCTTTGGCGGACCACAACGCAAATTTGTCGTTCTACGGCCCTATTTACATAGAAAGAGGATGATCCTAGTGCTAGAATGATCCTAGAAGGTCTATTTGGTTTACATGCGTAAATACGGCATCCAGGATCAACTTTTCATTTGGTTTACGTGAAAATTTCGGCAGGATGGCCCCAGTACCTTTGAGTTTGGCGCGCTTGCAAAGCAAGACGGTGGGCGAAGATAACCTTTGGGCTCGCGAGGTCATTTACATGGAGCTCGGATGATCCTAGCGTTAGGATCATCCTACCTTTCAGATAGGATGAACCTAGCGCTAGGATGATCTTAGCGCTAGGGCCAAATGCAACCCTTCGCATGTAAACTGAAAGTAGAAAAGATGTTGCGCTCGGATGATCCTAGCACTAGGATCATCCCCTTTCCATGTAAATAGGGCCTATGTCTGCTCACGCGCTTAGCATCTTATGGAGCTATCACATCAATGACATGATGGATGTAGTATAGAGCTCGGTTAGAAAGTTAAGTGAGTAATGTGAGTTACGAAATAAAAACAATTAATTTAAGACATTGCATCACAAAATAATTCAGTAATTTTTCTGTGTCTGTGGTGCGCGAATAGTCGACCAGTTTTGCCCGAATAAAACTATATTTTTACGACTGGGGGGGCTGCAGCCCCCCCCCCCCCCCCCCCCCACCCCCAGCCCCTCCCCCTTGTACGCCTATGTCTAAAACGAAGACCCTTTGGTCTAAAACGAAGACCTTGTGGGACCTGTGGTCTAAAACGAAGACCCTATGGTCTAAAACGAAGACTCGCTAATTCGATGTGTGAGCTTACTGTAATTTGGGAAACGAAACGAAATGAAATATAGATCTGCAATTAAACAATTAAACAAAAATTGTACTTTTTTTCAGAGGATAGTCAGCTCAGTTTCGTTTATACAGTGCGTCATTTCGCAAATTACAGATTTGCAAATCACGACAACACGTCGTCATTCCCGAGCTCTTTCGCTTTAAAAAATGAAATTATCTAGTCCTATTTTGTGAACAAAAACAATGGAGAGTCTGGAGAGAGTCACTTTACACTTTTGCCGTGGCAAAGCGGGTGTCGAAAACACAGGACCGGGTATGTGAAAGTGTGAAAGGAAATCTAACATCGAACAGCATAATTTTGATCGTTTGCATGTGATTGTTTTATTATTTTTTTTATAAGCCTTATAATTTTTTATAATTTTTGATTTTTACAGGTAGTCCATTTTAGACCATTTTAGGTAGTCCATTTGGTAGTCCATATAGGGGTAGTCCATGGACTTGGGGTCAGCGAAATGTACCGATCCGTCGAAAACTTAGCTGTCTAAGGGCCTGTTTATATGGTCTGGGGTACCCGAGACAACCCTTCCTGCCGAGTTACCCTGGGCGAGCTATCTTTTCACTTATTTCTTTGAAAAATTCAACCAACCGTTTACATGAGAATCGTAACTCGTCTCGAGGGGGCGAGACAACTCGGTTGGGCGAGTTGTCTCGCCTCGGCAGGTAGGGTAACCCTGGCAGGCGGGACAACTTTTTCTCATATAAACACTTTGGCTCGCCTACCCGGGACAACTCACGATGTCCTGCGTGTCACGAAAAGCCAAGATTTTAGGTTTAAGAACGCAAATTCGTGTTAAAGAAGTAAATGTTAATCAGCAAAGCCCACAGTGATCGAACGAATGAAAGAAAATCAAACGAACAGGTATACGATAGCTGTATTTAGATTTGAATATTAATTTTACGCAGCGTTGTGAATATTTAAGTAGGGTCAACTTTTAACTCGGTCAGCAGGGACAACATTTCTTATATTATAATATAGAGGGCAAAATTACTGAATGCTGATTGGCTGACGAAGAGGGCATTTTTTCTTAATTGAGGGCAAAATTACTCGCTCCTGATTGGTCGAGCATCAAATTTTCTCACTTGTGATTGGTTGAGCACGTCGTCGTTGCATTCAGTTCGCTCGGCGGGATTTTGAAGAAAATTTACAAACGCAGCGCTCGCATGTTTCGCCGAAGATTTTGTTATAAAAAAGGAATGAAATCGGAAGATACCTAAGAAAGGAATTCTACAGTTGAATTACAGCATTTTACGCCAAACAGGAAGCGATTATTTGTGTCAAATCTTGGATTAACTAGACGCCTGCAGGCGAGTTTGCGATGTTGAAGATCAAGAAGAAATTCATTCATGGCGACAAAAGCTGGTTTTAAAGTTCCATCACTTCATTGAACTGAAAATGCGGATTTCTGCGGACCTAAAGAAAAGAACTTTGACATATTTTGATGAAAAGAAAAAAATATACGATTAACAGGAGAACGAATAAGGCTAAAAGACATGAAAGAAAGCAATTAAATCGCCAAACGTGCAAGGAAGTTTGAACTCTCGCCATTTGTTGTTGTTATCAAAGCAGCAAAAACTTCAAAACACAGGTACGCTAAAATAAAACTTGCTTTGTTTTTGTCGTAAAGTGTCTATGTTTTCTAGATGTGTATAGCAGACAAATGTATCTTTGACTGAATAGAAATTTATTTAACCACAGTGAGTTGAAAAGTTTTTCTTGTCAGTTTGCGAGAGAGTATTTTCACTTCGGTTGGTTTGAAGTCTGAGTGGCTCTTTAATAAACGTTTCCCTATAATTTTGCCCTCTATATTATAAACAAGTAATCGCATGTTCCCTCGTAAAATTAAGGATTAATATCACTTGTGTTTTCAGAAGCTGTAGAAATTGCCCGAGTCGCTTCTGAAAACACAAGTGATATTAATCCTTAATTTTACGAGGGCCCATGCGATTACATATACTAAACGCTCGGCAAAGTTGTCTCGGGGGGAGGGTTGTCTCGGGTACCCGAGACCATAAAAACAGGCCCTAACATCATAGACAGAAAATTGACCAAAATTATCAATCACGAAACATCATACTAGGTCATACCTCAGTACTAGCTGGAAACGAGAGTGGGTTGTGTGACGAAATACCGTGAAATTCCGAAAGTAACGAGGGCCTTTTCGGGGGTCATTTATACTTTATGGTGGTCGTTAATATCGGGTGGGGAAAATGTTTCATAAAGTTGGTGCGAGTGAGCTCTTTTACCAAAATAAAAGAAGGAAATTCATAAAACAGTAGTTAAAAAATGACATGAAATTCGTCGTTCCAGTTTCATGTTGCTGCCGACAGTCGTTGCTGGCATGCCCCCATTTTTAGACGGTGTTGTGTCGGCACGTGTATCGTAACTGGCCAATCACATTCCTTATTGTTTAATATTTATGCGGGTCTTCGTTTTAGACCACAGGATCTTCGTTTTAGACCACAGGGTTTTCGTTTTAGACCATAGGTCTTCGGTTTAGACCATAAGATCTTCGGTCTTCGTTTTAGACACACCCGATACGGATTAGCAGCAGGCTCCACGGAGAGTTGCTGGGCCTGCCCGATTCCGGCAGGCAAGTCTCTGATTGGTCGAAAATACAATGGGGCAACCAGTGTGTGCACGGCACAAAACGGCTCGAAATCGTTTCAGCCGACAGACATTTTGATCGCCTCCTTCAACGACAGTGCCTTTTCCATAGAAGCCGAAACCTCAATTTCTTATTAAGCATGGAAAACGATGAAGAAAATCAAATGGACAAAGCTCAACAACCTGAAAAGAACGATGGCGCTGAAAACAGAGAACATTCTAAGTTGACAACAAGAAAGAAGCTTGTTGCAGTCTCACTTTTCATCTCATCCTTCACAGCCTTGGCCTCATTTTCAATTATATCGCCTTTCTTTCCAAATGAAGTAAGTACAGTTCCAAAAAAAATTTAGTCCGTTTTACCACGCCATTTCTCTTCCATAGTAATATTTAACGTTTGAGGAAATCCATATATTGATGGTTTGAACAGCGGCCCTGTTGGAGGTCACAACAATGAAATTTCCATCCTTTGGGAAAGCCAAAAAATCCGGAAATTTCGGTTGAAAGTCATGGGTGCTTACCGTTAAGACAAGAAAACTGGTATTTTCGGTTGGAAAGCAAATGGTACGGTTGATTTTCCGAGAATTTCAGTTGGAACAAGTGGACAACCTTCAGAGGTTGTCCCGCGATTCCGGTTGGGACAATTCGACTGGAATTTTCCTTACCATTTGAATTTAGAAAAAATTCAAATCGCTAAATCAAGTTAACGGTCTGGGTACTAGGACGGAGAAATGGAAAATTTAAATGGTAAGTGCAATCTCGTTGGTTGGTCAGTAAAATTAATTTGGAAAATCGCTTACCATTATGTAACGGTCATCCCAACCAGTTTTTTTCTACAATTTCCGGAAAATCCGTTCGGAAATTATGGAACACCTCCTTTCGGAATGGAACGTTGGAAATGTCCTTACCATTTGAATTTGGAAAACTTCAAATCGCTAAATCAAATTAACGGTCTGGGTACCAGGATGGGGAAATGGAATATTTATATGGTATAAGTACAATCTCGTCAGTTGGTGGGTAAATTTGGAAAACGCTTACCATTATGTAATGGTCACCCCAACTGGTGTTTTCCTACAAATGATAAGCACCCAAAATTATATTTTTATGCAAATGATTTATATTGTTTTTGACCCCCAACACGGCCAACGTGCAAACCACCAATAAGTAATATACCGGGGGGGGGGGCTGGGACGGGGGTACTGGGGGGACTCATTCAAAGGCTCTATGTATGTGCTGCTGTAAGGGGTATGGTTTTCAAGCAGTTTAGTCTGGGATAGTTAAGGTATATAGGAATCAGAGAGTTTTGGATAGAATAGAAAATGCAACTTGAAAGTGGCTGCAACATTGTTGACAGATGGTTTTCCATTAAAAACACTAATAGTGATACAGTTCTAAAAATAACAAGTCTGGGAGAGGGTAGGTAGTTTTGGTGTCTAGTCTAGTATAAGGTTGCAAAATCAGCTGAACATAGTCTGGTATAAGCTTACCTTAAACCTAAGTAAGACTGAATTCCTTGTGATAACTTTTCAGCAAAAGCAAGTAAATTTGTTTGACAGCCCATCTCTCATTATCGATAATGTTTCCATTGAGCAGGTTCCAGTAACAAAATCCCGTGTCTATAATGATGAAAATTTAAACTGGAAATAAAGTGTTGGTAAGAAAATAGCCTCAGCCTTGAGTGCACTAAAGCGTATTGGAGACTTTGTACCATTTTACACTCTTTTGAACATTTTCAATGGTTTAGGTAAAGCCTCGTTTTGATTACTGCAGTATAGTATGGGATTAAGCTGCTGCAGTAATGGTCTCTCTGAAAAATTACAGAAGCTTCAAAATTGTGCGGCTCGTATTTTGTTGTCTGCCACTTATGGTTCTGATATTATGGATTTATTATTCCAAAGATTAAATTGGAAGAACTAAAGGATTCAGAGGGTTTTCACTACATGGAGGGACTCCTGAGTATTTGTCATCTAGATTCATTTTTCGTAATGAATGCATGCCCCCCCCCCCCCCCCCCCCCCCCGGGGAAATATACAAGTGGTTCTATATTGGAAGTGAAGTGCTGATATAACAATAAGTTATAGACTAAGAAATAGTGAAATGAAATTGGTGCTTCCTGCACCTATTATATCCAAGATAGTTTTTCTTATAGTGGTGCTATTTTGTGGAATAACCTTCCTGTTGATATCAGACTATCTACAACTTTAAGTGAATTTAAAAGATAGATAGATAACTTTATTTATACACGGTATTTCCATCAGCTTAAATTATCATAATCAGCTAACTACCTAACCTCCTAACTACAAATAAGAGGTACAATATAAAACCAGGCTAAGTCAGCACAGTTTGAGTAGATAAAACACACAGCATCCTTGAAAAGCAGGTTTTTGTTAAGTTAGTGATTTTTATTTTATTTAGATAGTTATATATTCTTCAGTGTTTATTTATATTTCACATTATTTATTTTGACTTATATTGTTAGCTTAGATTGTAGCTTTTATATTATGTATGGTATAGGGTAAGGTTCAGAGTCCTAGCAAAACCCCCCCCCCCCCCTCCCCGGGAAAAATATACCAGTGGTTCCATATTGGAAGTGAAGTGCTGCCACATCGCATACCCATGTGCGCCATGAAAGCCACCAGAGCATAGAATAAATCCTTCAGGCCGAAGGTTTTATTCAGTGTTGACTTTGTCGGTGTAATCTGTTGAAATTTTCTGTGAATTTTGGTCATCCTTCGCTTTGTTTGGACTAATTATAGTATGTGATTATTGAAGTAAATGTGAGTGTTTTTTTAACCGATAAAACAGGTAAGAAAGCAAATAAAGCATTTTAATCTGTGCACATGTGCCAAACTGTGAAACCATCCCTTTAAGTTAATCTTTTCCTATCCAGCCTGCATGACTTTTTATATGTATCATAATAAACTCTCTACAAATTGAATAACTTTCTTTTTAAGCTACAGATCAATTTCTGTAACAAATGAAAATTTAAAATACTCAGGGCCCATTGGACAAAAATTAACAGGAAATTAAAGACATTCACCACCAGCCAAAATATCTAATTTCAGATCCATGAGTGTCATTGTAATTTATTCAGAGCATATTGTTGAAGAAGTTAAACCTTTCATATACATAAAAACCAACATGCCGGGATGCCTGCCCTTTCCTTGGCCCATTATCTTGCCAAAAAATTAAAGGCCTGAAAGGGCAAAAAGTTATGGTGTCTGGGTCCTTCCCTTATGCCTTACATGTACATTCTCCCTTTTTTGTCAAAACAGACTCATGATCAGTAGCAATCATAACAAGCAAATTTAGCAATTCCAATTCTTTTTTTTTTTAATAGGCTTTAGCAAAGGGAGCAAGTAATACGGTTGTTGGCTTTATATTTTCTGTATACCCCCTTGTAGGGATTATAATGGGTCCAATTTATGGAAAAGTGGTGAGTATCAAACATTATTATAATTATTATTATTATTATTATTATTATTATCATCTATTCTTTAAATAATTCTTTTATCAAAAAAATGTATTATTTTCAAGTATCAATTTATAATTATTGTAAATTATTACTGCTATTTTTAATAAAGATATTTTCTATTATTATTATTATTATTATTATTATTATTATTATTATTATTATTATTATTATTATTATTATTACTCTGTGTTAATATTTTCAAAATTAATTTGCCTTGAGCTGTTCTGGGCTTTGAACAGTGAGGATGGAAGGAGATTTAATTTTTGCAGATTTTTTATCATCTGATAAGACTTTCTTACTCAGCAGAATTCGAGGAAAGATATATATTTATTACCATGGTGCGGACAGGCTAGTTGATACTATTATACAATATATACTATTGTTTTTCTTTAGGCATTCTATTGTTTTAGCTTTTGTTTCAGTTTTAAGAATGGTATGCATAACTATAATGTATGGGGTTATTTGGAATTCTTTCCGAATTCAACACTCTCTTAATACAAGTTATTAATATTTATTTCAATTCCAGACTTTAACAATAGAACAAGAAAAAATCTTATTGTATAATTATAATTAATATAGCCAGGGTATCAAAATTTAACCTCATCTAGATCATTGTCTGAGCAAACTTCAAAAAAATCAGTCCATTTTGTAAAGAATATTATTAGCCACTTAACAAGAAAATTATCTTGCTTAGCTTAGACCCCTTTAAAAAATTTATACAGTCATTGGTATGTTAACTGCTTGTGCCAGACAGAAATTCTGAAAGTGGGTTGTGGAGAATGAAGAGAGAATAGACCAATTTCGATATTTTAAAATTCAACTTCAAACAAAAAAGACATCACTACGAGGCTTAGGGGAATAAACCATATAAATCCCTACTATCATTCCCCTAAGCCTCGAAGTGATGTCTTTTGTTTCAAGTTGAATTTTAATACATGTATATCGAAATTGGGCTATTATACAATACAAAACTGGAGATGGCAAATTGGATCTATTAATTACCATTGTGCTTGGATGCATGTCGTTGCATGCTAACTCTTTATAATCTCACAGATATAATATACTAATTCTCTGGCTATTATATTTATCCAGTGTTCCAGTTAAAGGGACACCTTCAACCAGTGTGCTTTGCGACATTTTCTGTAATACAGATATTGCTAAACTCGCGAGTGTCTTTGTTCATCCGATTCTATCTTTGCAATCCTTAAGGCTGGCTGTATAAGTTATCTATTTAAAGTTTATTGTTTAAGTTTTCATAATTTGATTTTTTTGTCCATTTTGGTTTGTGAAATTTCAAAATAAGAAATAAAAACAATAATAGATGCGCACAAAGGACAGTGGTTGAAGGAGTCCCTTTAACTTTCAAAGGCAGGGAGTCAGTGAATAATTTTAAGGGGTCAACAAGTTGTGGGTCTCTCTAAATCTTCTTAATTTAGCCATTTGATTTGCCAGGTCAGGAAGCCAGCCTTGTCGGGTTTTTGACTTGAGACCCCTTTCTTATGCGGAACACTGATTTATCCCTTCACAACTTCAACTTAATATATTTAGATAATGTGTTAACTCATGAGGCATGTTCCCACCTTATGTTTATAATATTATTTTTTGTCGTGTTGGTCCTTTTTGTTTCTGTATCAAACCATCTTACAGAAAATCTTTATCTTGTAAATGCCATTAAAAAATTTCCAGATGCCAAGCTATGGAGCAAAATTCATCTTGCTGACAGGCACGATTGTTCAAGGAGGAAGTCAACTTCTTTTTGCGTAAGACTTAACTTTTCTCAAACTTATTAATAATCCATGAAGAAAATACAAAGGAAATTAATGTTTAATGAGTGTTTGGAAATCAGATGAAACACTCATTTTTGCATCCTTAATTTCTTCTAAAATCATTTTGTTTGAGAAGTAATATCAAACATACCACAAAATATTTCCTCACAAGATCAAACACCTTGAAGTTCGTCAAAAATACTCAACTCTCTTCTCAGTGTTTGATCTTGTGATGAAACACTGTGTCTCATGTTTGATACATTACTTGAACATCTTCTAAATGGCTGTTCAAACCAAGACACAATTAATTTTCTGGCCTTTAAATATAGAGACTGGTGTCCATTAAGGGGGATCAAGGTTAACAATAAGCTAGAGGAAGTTTAAAGGAATTTAAAGATCTTTAAACAGGTCTATGGAACATTCCCGTATGATTTCAGTACTTAATAGCAGATATTATGAACAATTGTCCAGCTGCATTTTAAATAGCTCTCATTGGTGTCAGTTGCATAATGTAACTAGGTTTTTTGTTCTTGTAGATTTATCGCTGATATGCCTGATGGAACCATCTTTATAGTCTTCTGCTTTCTGTTGCGGATTATAGATGCATTGGGTAGCTCAGGATGTGAAACAGCTGCAATTGTCATTGTAGCTGCAGAGTTTCCTAGCAATTTGGCTGCTATGATGGTAACTCAAACTAGGTTTTGATTCTGCATGTGAAGTAAAAAACAGCCCAATCTACTGCTCCCATTGAGCCAGTTAATGAGTTGGCGGTAAGCAGAAACAATCGTAAGGAATAAACTGCACATGTACACACTACAAACCTACTTGGCATGCCATGTGTCCAACTCCGTCCCCAGTGCCTTCTCTCCAAATCTTCTGTACTTGGCATGCCACGTGTCCAACTCTGTTCCCAGTGCCTTCTCTCCGAATCTTCTGTACTTGGCATGCCACGTGTCCAACTCCGTCGTTCCCAGTGCCTTCTCTCCGAATCTTCTGTACTTGGCATGCCACGTGTCCAACTCCGTCGTTCCCAGGGCCTTCTCTCCAAATCTTCTGTACTTGGCATGCCACGTGTCCAACTCAGTTGTTCCCAGGGCCTTCTCTCCAAATCTTCTGTACTTGGCATGCCACGTGTCCAACTCTGTCGTTCCCAGGGCCTTCTCTCCGAATCTTCTGTACTTGGCATGCCACGTGTCCAACTCCGTCGTTCCCAGGGCCTTCTCTCCAAATCTTCTGTACTTGGCATGCCACGTGTCCAACTCCGTCGTTCCCAGGGCCTTCTCTCCGAATCTTCTGTACTTGGCATGCCACGTGTCCAACTCCGTCGTTCCCAGGGCCTTCTCTCCAAATCTTCTGAAATATTATTTTTTTGTCCTGTAAAACACAATGAAATGTTTTCGTTTCATTTGAACATTAATGGATTCACATTTCCAGAAAACAGAAAACAAACACAACAGCATATCTCTGGAAATAACCTCCGAAAATACCATTTCATCGTGTCACGTGACAACATACTCCATGATTCTTGGAGTATTTTGGCCGCCTTGTCCCGTTTGTAACCCCGACCCGCCATTTTAAAAGAGGAGAAGGCACTGGAGACGAGGTTGCCACATCTACAATGTGCAAAGTGCGTGTCTTTTGAATCATACGCATGCTCTGTTCAATATGCGCCAGCTAGCAAAGATTTGTTGAAAAAAAAGTAGTATTACTAGTGCTCTTTCTTCTTTTATTGACTACCTTGATTATCCAGTCAGTAAGGCAAAAAAAAGAGAGATAAACAAACAAAAAACTTGCCACCACCAAAAAGAAGTGTTATTCCGAAAGTGAAAGCAAATATTTTGGCGCGTAAAAAGGCAAGAACTGAACGTTAAATGTCAATTATTTTCCACCTCAGTAAACGTAATGGGGTGAAGTACATATAACAAGATGTTTCTGTCATGAATATTAAAGTGACTGGTTTGTTCATTCATTACCCGGCAGGGTGCAATAGGAACAACTGCTGGTATAGGACTGGCAGCTGGTCCACCGCTTGGGGGATTACTATATAAGGTAAGTCAAGGACTGGATCCAAGTAAGTTACACCGTAAAACAAACAAAAAAGTAATGCTAAGATTAGTTTGTTGCCTCTCTTCTGTGTGCTGTCGTGAAGGTTTCAGTGCAGGCTCACCTACCGCATTGGTTCTTAGCCTGGCCTCTGTCATCATGTTTTTTTTTTCCTGAGACAAGAAACTTTGCTCCATATTGTCTCACTCCACCCAGGTGTATAAATGGTACCAGCAACAACACTGGGGGGTAACCCTGTAATCAAACTGTGAGCAGTAATGGAGGACAGACATGCGTGGAAGCTTTTATCCAACATGCAAAGTCAACATAAGCAAGTTATTTTTTGCCTTCCTGGTAATTTGTAGCCAGCATAACAGGCACTTTGGGGGTGCGCAAGCATGAAGTGCGAGCAACGAGCACGAGGTACGCGAGGGCAGGGAAGAGAAAAAAGGATGTACCTCGTGGTTCGTGCTACAGCACCGCATAAACACTTGCTGTGCAGGCTAGGAAACGAGTTGTTTTTCATTTAATTGTTTGACTTCTAAAATTCAGGTTATACCGGTAAAACTAACTGAATTTATTTGAATTCCAGGCTGGAGGTTTTAAACTTCCTTTCATAGTGATGGGTGTGCTCGTTGTTGTATCTGCGCTTATTTTAATTTTCACTCTTCCTTCCGGCAAAGAAGGTAAGTTTACCATCTCACAGACAATCGTGGCAGTAGCCTATAATATATATATAAAAATGAAAGAGTGTGCCACTGTCCAATTCAACAAACGTGCTATACACATTAGTATTCTTTTAGGCAATCTTCAACAGAATTTTGTGATCACCTTAAAATTCATTTTTCCATTATATTTATAGATAAACCAATGATATGGCTTGAATGATGAATATATGAATTTCCATAATGTTTCTTTCTCATAAAAAAAAAATTGACTGCAATCGGTGTCAAAATTAGTTGAGACACTTTGTCTAAAACGACTATTGGCTACATTTTCTTAAACTTATACCATAGGGTATCCAAACATGATATCCATGTCCCCCACCCCTATCCATTGTTGTACCACTGGTCAGGGAGGGGTGGTTTTGGGCTTGTTATTTTCCAACAAACGTACCTCTTATAACAAAAGTGTCTCAACAATATTGTCGCCGATTTTATCTCTTTTAAACAAACCGATGGATCGAAGATTATTGTTCCAACAGGCAATTTAAGATGATCTAAACAATCTTGATTACATTAATCGGGAACTCTATTGGCTACAATGGTAGTGCCACTGCTTTTGGGCACTTCAATTATGCTAAGAACCTTACTTATAAATACAGCCATCTTTACACTGCATCTCTCAGGTTTTATTTTCAATGTTTTTGTTTTCAGGAGAAGCTAATGAAGAGCAGTCTTTTCTACAAATTTTGAAAATTCCAGCAGTCGTTATGATAGGTGAGCCGAAGATTCCCTAATATGGTAATAAATCCGGCATTGTTCAGTTTTAATCCAAAATTCAAGGAAATGAAAAATGCACTGTAGAAAAACTCGATCGAGCACATCAAGTCATTCAGGTGCATTATTTTCTTGTCATGTAATTTGGGCACATGAGATTTAACAATAAGAATGCCAACATAGATTGCCATGAGCCTCTCTTAGTTCAGTGGTTAGAGCATCTCACCGGTGTGCGGAAGGTCATAGGTTCCAATCCCGTCGTGGACACAGCTTTTTTTCCTTTGTCCCACCCTCGTGACATGATCTGATGAACATTGCATCCTTCTCTTTTATTTACCGAGGTCAACATTAACCATCTTTCTTCATTTATCACCATGTTATGCTTAGTTGACAGTTGTCACTTTTTTGGTTGTCGCCATGGCAACAGAGCAAGAGAATGAATGGCAAATACCAATATTAAGCGGCTGCGGCCACGCTGTAGCAGTCCTATGTTTGTCTTTCTTTGTTATTTTTACCTGTATTAAGCGACCACCCTTGAACGGAAACTAAGCCACAAGTCATTTTATGTGGTATTGTGTTTAAAATGCGATCCATCATCACTATAAAGAAATATCATATGCAAAGCTACTGTCAGCTGATAATCGGCCGTTTAGTATCGTTAACACTTTCCAGATGTCCGCAATGTGCTGAACTACAGTACAAAATCACGAACACAGCTAACTGAGTATTTTTAGTGATCCTGTATTAAGCGGCCACCTGTCTTAAACGGCCAGTTCCACAAGTCCCGAGGGTGGCCGTTATATACAGGTTTGACTGTAGTCAAATACAGTGTGGTATTGAGAAAACTATCTGAATGACCTAATGTTCTTTTCCTTCCAAGATAGCAAAGTTTGACAAAAGCTAATTCACGGCGCGGGCTACATTAATTTTTTGTCGTGAATTATTTTGTTGTTTGTTTTATTTATAGCCGTAACCTCGATCATTGGCGGAATAAACCTGAGTTTTCTGGATCCCATCCTTTCCCCGCATTTGTCACACGTGAGTCTACAGTTAAATATACATGTAGCTGTCATCATGTATAGCAATAGCGTGTCGAATATTTTCACTAAAGCCAGATCTTTTCCTTCTTTTCTTAGTTTGGTCCTCACGGATTAAATGCCGTTGAAATTGGTTTTTTGTTCCTTATTTCCTCTGGTCTGTATACTATTCTGTCTCCGGTGTTGGGGTGGATTGGGGACAGGACGGTAAGAAAAATCATTTTATACTCGGCACTTGGCATTTATTTTGTGTAAATAAGTAAAGTTTGAAACGTTTCTATCTGTTTCTGTTTTGCTGTTAGAAAATGTACAATCTAATGTTAGTGTTGGGCTTGTTCATCGCTGGCATCAGTTTTATGCTGCTTGGTCCGATCCCTCTTCTTGACTTTGTTCTTCCGAAGAGGTTTGTTCCACTTCACTAAAATATACTAGTTTGTGTCTTCCCTTATCGTTCTACTTCATCTTTTGTGTGACATCACCATCATCATCATTACATCGTCGTCGTCATCGTCATTACCTCCACCACCATCACCATCATCATCATCATCATCATCATCACAGGGTGTCCAGTTCCTATTTTTTCCTATTTTTTTAGCACATTCCTATTTTCTCCTATCTTTTAAATGAAACCTCCTATTTTTCCTATTTTTTAGCTGGTGAAGCCAATGTGTGTTACAAAATTGAAAATGAATGCTATAGTTATGTGTTTCAGACGAAGATTCAGGATAAAGCAAATAGTGATATACATGTATCATTACTTTATATTTGTAAAATTTTCTTCTGCCCCCATTGTACATTTATCTAGTAATGTAGTTCACTTGGCAATGTTCAACTGGACATAATGATGATATTCTGAATGAACCCATCAAAAAAGCATTTCGTTATCCATAAATGTAGTTATTTTGAAATCTTGCTCACTTTTATCATCACCTTTGAAATTGGATATTTCAATTGGAGATGCAACTAAGAAAGCCTTAGCCCAACTCAAGCCAGAACGCCGAAAGTCTGTTCTTCTTGGCATCCGTGCATTTTATAGCACATCAGTCACATATTTACAGTCTCATCTCCCTCTTCAGAACACTCTCTTGAAAACATTAGGATGTCTAAATCCTCTGAAGAGAGAAAAGGCAAGCAGTGTGAAGGCAATTGCAACACTGGCAAAAAAATTGCAGCCTCAGTTGGATGTCAACAATGTTCAAGATGAGTGGCGTGTTTATTCTGTTGAGCAGTTAGAAAAAGGGCAACAAGTTGACCATTTCTGCCATCTTTGTCCATCAAAGTACTATCGATTCTCCTATTTTTTCCTATTTTTTAAATCAAAGTTTCCTGGGTTTCCTATTTTCCTATTTTTCTGAACAACCATGCAGCTGGACACCCTGTCATCATCATCATCACCAGTATTATCGTCATCATCATCATCATCATTGTCATGTTGTTATGAACAACAACAACAAGTTTTATTACAAATAAAACTATAAGACCTAGGTTTTTTAGGTCGAAACGAGTTGATGAGTCGCTCATAGAAAACGCAAAGAGTAGATAAATCGTTCAGCCTTGACATTATGAATATATAATGGGATGTGTAATGAACGTTAGTTGTAGATATTTAAAACAGAAACTAAATGAACTCTTCCAGCACCGAACTGTGATCGTTTATCATCAGTGAGCAGTAACATGTTGTAACCGTCAAATAACTTTCAAAGGGTTACATACTCGTTTGTCTATTTTCGAAGTAGTCCTTTTCGGTTCTTAAAGTTCTCATTGTTTTTTGTATGTTTGCACTGGACACCACACTGTCATTTCTATAAGGGATCATTTGTAGATGTTCAAGCTTCACTATCATTTAAAGGCCCAAGTACTGGTCCAGGAATCGAGCCACCAACCAAGGTAGCCAGACACCCACACTTACGTTGTCAACAACAGCGAGAGAACGAGAGACAAGATGATCTGAGACGAGACCGCGCGTTGGGAACGAAGTTGTTCGCTGCATAGGCACGCAATATGTGCAGAATTTAAGATGAAGTAAAGGTAGATGTTGTCTAAAGCTGGAGCATTTGTTTTTCTTTTAGGGCAGTGTGGCTTGCTTGTGTAGCCCTTGCGTTATTGGGAATTTCTGACTGTTTGCTTATGACACCGATTATACCTGAGTTGCTCGAGCTTGCAAAGTGAGTCACACATTTTAGGTTTTTTATTTATTTTCGCTTATGTTGCATAAAACGTTTGTGAATGCTGTGGGCTCAACGTACGTTATGTTGAACTGATGACTACCTGCCTTTTACTTTGTAGATACAATGGTATGCCTGACGATGAATCTACAACTGGTATCATGTCTGGAATTTATTCCTCGGCAATGAACATAGGGTAGGCATTTTTAGACTATAGTCACTCATCTATTTTTATCCCTCCAAGGGCTATGCAGTTCAACCTCCTGTGAGCGACCACTCGAAATTCAAAGCTAAGATGGTCGCTTATGGGAAGTGGTTGCTTACGAGAGGTTTGACCACATGAGGTTTTTTAAAAAGTCGAAACTTTGAATTATATGAACGTACCTGCAGTAATTTTAATGAACAGAGCACCTATCAGCACCAAATATTGTATTTTATAAAATACTCAAGGAAATGCGCGCGCTATGATTGGTTAAACCGAGTTCATTATAACTCGATAAAGGACGCGCGTGACGTAAGGTTCATTATAACTGTTTTTATTTTATAAAAGAAATAAAAAAACTTGTTCCTCGTGCATTGTTGAGTTATACAAGCACTTGGGAATTTTTAAGAACACTCGAGAAGTGCGAGAAGCACTCGCCTTTGGCTCGTGCTTCTCTGCACTTCTCGAGTGTTCTTAAAAATTCCCGCGTGCTTATATAACTCAATAATGCACTCCGCGCGTTCTTTATTTCTTTACTACTGAACTTTTGATGCAAGGGACAAAATTTTCGTTTTATTGGCCTGGAAACTGCAACACATTGAATTTGCGTCTGTAGTGACATCATCATATCGGCGAGTGGTCGCAAACAATAGAAAAATTCAATTTGCCAACGTTGAAAGTGGTCGCGGTCGCTTACGAGAGGTGGTCGATTACAAGAGGTTTGGACTATGGTGATTTGACTGGGAGAAATTTAGTATTTTGGAAAAGTGGTCGCTTAGGAGAGGTGGTCGCTTACGAGAGGTTCGGACTATAGTGATTTGACTGGGAGAAATTTGGTATTTTGGAAAAGTGGTCGCGTAGGAGAGGTTTGGACTATAGTGATTTGACTGGGAGAAATTTGGTATTTTGGAAAAGTGGTTGCTTAGGAGAGGTTTGGACTATAGTGATTTGACTGGGAGAAATTTGGTATTTTGGAAAAGTGATCGCTTAGGAGAGGTTTGGACTATAGTGATTTGACTGTAAGAAATTTGATATTTTGGAAAAGTGGTCGCTCACGAGAGGTTTGGACTATAGTGATTTGACTGGAAGAAATTTGATATTTTGGAAACGTAGTCGCTTAGGAGAGGTTTGGACTATAGTGATTTGACTGGGAGAAATTTAGTATTTTGGAAAAGTGGTCGCTTAGAAGAGGTTTGGACTATAGTGATTTGACTGGGAGAAATTTGGTATTTTGGAAAAGTGGTTGCTTAGGAGAGGTTTGGACTATAGTGATTTGACTGGGAGAAATTTGGTATTTTGGAAAAGTGGTTGCTTACAAGAGGTTTGGACTATAGTGATTTGACTGGGAGAAATTTAGTATTTTGGAAAAGTGGTTGCTTAGGAGAGGTTTGGACTATAGTGATTTGACTGGGAGAAATTTGGTATTTTGGAAAAGTGGTCGCGTAGGAGAGGTTTGGACTATAGTGATTTGACTGGGAGAAATTTAGTATTTTGGAAAAGTGGTCGCGTAGGAGAGGTTTGGACTATAGTGATTTGACTGGGAGAAATTTAGTATTTTGGAAAAGTGGTTGCTTAGAAGAGGTTTGGACTATAGTGATTTGACTGGGAGAAATTTAGTATTTTGGAAAAGTGGTTGCTTAGGAGAGGTTTGGACTATAGTGATTTGACTGGGAGAAATTTAGTATTTTGGAAAAGTGGTTGCTTAGAAGAGGTTTGGACTATAGTGATTTGACTGGGAGAAATTTAGTATTTTGGAAAAGTGGTTGCTTAGGAGAGGTTTGGACTATAGTGATTTGACTGGAAGAAATTTGGTATTTTGGAAAAGTGGTCGCTTTGGAGAGGTTTGGACTGTAGTGATTTGACTGGGAGAAATTTGGTATTTTGGAAAAGTGGTCGCTTTGGAGAGGTTTGGACTATAGTGATTTGACTGGAAGAAATTTGGTATTTTGGAAAAGTGGTCGCTTTGGAGAGGTTTGGACTATAGTGATTTGACTGCAAGAAATTTGGTATTTTGGAAAAGTGGTCGCTTTGGAGAGGTTTGGACTGTAGTGATTTGACTGGGAGAAATTTGGTATTTTGGAAAAGTGGTTGCTTAGAAGAGGTGGTCGCACATGGAGGTTTGCCTGTATCTTGACTTGAGTCATTAAAATTGCAGTGCATTTGTTGGCCCAATGATTGCAGGAGTCATGACAGAACATCTTGGATTTGGGTGGGCCACCACGGTAAGAATAATTTTACAACCATTTCTGCTTTTGTAAAATGTTAGTTTTAACGTGTAGTTTTAGAATCCTTTTACCAAAAAAGCGTGATGAGTCTTTGTTCCAGAGCGAAATGTTCGAATTTTGTCGACAGTGGTAGCTGCCTTGTCAAACGAAAAATGATAAACGTCAGCCGCTTTTCTCCTTAACCCCCCCCCCCCCATCCCCCCCTCTCCCTCTCCCTGTGGTGAGAAATAAAATGCCAGCTCATTCCCTATTCAACAACAAGCATGTAATGTGAAAGGGAAGAAAAATCAACGCTCCTATGATCCAACTCGTAAATACGAAACGCTCTTAATGCCAACTTCATCAAATTTCCATTAAAAAAGGAAAGAAGAAAAAAATATATTTTTAACCAAGATTCGAACTCAGGGCACTGGTTTCACTCACACATGGTAATTAGTAACTTAGGAGCACTGGTTTCACTCACACAAGTAATTAGTAAGGTTAAATGTTGATATGCAACTCGTGTCTATGTTCAAAAATCCATTCGAACTGCGTTGATCGGTTTTAATTTTCTATCAAAGGCATCACGTTCATAATTAATAATGTCCGCCCCTTATATGTTATAATAGATGGAAGGAGTGACCATTTGCATATTTGTCCACCCGGTTCTTGAACTCGTTCATTATGCTTCGCGTATTCACGAGCCTGGGGGCTAAGGAAACACCCAGAACAGTTCTTCAACTTTGGGATAAGCCGACTACCTGTGATGTGGGATCTACAGTTGGGATATTTCGGGAATAATGATTGTGCAGTAATTGACTGAGTGGCACGGCCGGACGGGAAAATACGGCTTTTTATCAAATGACCCGTACGGCCCTGCGAACCTTTTCTTTGCAAAACCATTGATGAAAGTCCCGTATGAAGGCCGTACGCATTTGCGCGAGCGGGGCCGGGAGAAGTCGTACGGCCCTACTACAAAAGCGGACGGCCTCGCGCATTAAAATTCCAAGTAATATTGTCTCCAAATTGGTTGACTGCGCTCGGTCCGTATACGCCATGACCTCGAGCCAAATATTTTCCCATCCGGCCCTCCCACTTAGTCAACAAGTACATATTCCGGACCGGCTCACGTCAACCCGTCCGGCCCCGCTCACGTCACCTTGCGATTCCATTTTCTGTAGGATTGCGTCAGCGGGGCCGTACGGTCATATTATAATAATAATTAGTTAAGTGTATAGTGGCGAAATCCGCCATATGAGTGAAGGTATCTGAGTTTTCGAACTGTTTATGTTTTAGAGTTAGATGTTGTGTCAAGTGAGATAGAAGGTTTCAGTTTTTAAATGAATATCCTAAACTGTAACCATTTAATATGAACGTTATTTAAAAGAGGGACGTTATTATGGTCCTCATTTATGTTTTCTTTTCTAAACGGAATTTCGATCTTCATTCAGGCTCGGAAATGACCGAAATGGTATTTTCAGCTGTTAAGGAAGCAGATCTTGCTAAAAATTGACCGACTTTTTAACTCTCTGTTGATGACAATGTGCCTTTATATTCCCTGCAGATCCTGGGTTTTGTGTTGTTTTTCCAGGTGGGTAAAATTAAACTAATTGTCTTGATGACCTCGTTAAAATGAGATCGAGTCTCGTAAATGCCTAATAATTTTGGCAACCTTATGACGTGTTCCTTTTCGAAAACAAACACACTCAACGCTCTATCTTTTTGTCAGATTCCTCAATATGATTGCACGTTATAAAACGCGCAAGTCATGTATCTATATATAGATAGCCCAAGCCTAACAGCGTCGCACTTTGAACAAGCTTAACTAAGGTGAAACTTAACTAAGGTGAAAGGTTGGAAGCACAAGAATTAAGATTGACGAACGGGCTATTTTCAATTTTAGCAATTCTCAAAAACAGTATTACGCGACCGTCTGCACAGTACATTTTTATAGACCGTACAAAAGTTCACAAAAACAACTTTTCTCTGTCTAGAATAAATAGTACCACTAGTTTCCGAATAAAATACAATTTATGTTTGTCAAAAATTGCCCGAGAAACTGATTTGAAAATCAAAAATTGCAAAAATACACAAACATATTTGCATAAGGAGTAAGGCGATGCGAGTGAAGATAGAACTGTACTATAAAATCAAGTCTTGTTTTGTTTACATAAAATCGCTTTTCAATCTATCTAATGAATGATCAAACACATAAAAATGGACAACACAATCTTCTTTCGAAAAAATTTATTCAAATCTCCATTAGTTTACGTTTAAAAGCAAAACGCGTACCATGTAATTATAGCTCATCGAGTTCAAGCTTTCTTCGATGAAATTCAAGAGATAGGCACGTTTTAAAATCAATTCGCCAAAACTAACAATAACAAGTCACTCACAGATTGATATCAACATAAATTCTCATCGAAAACTGTAATTTGTTTCACCTTTAAGTTCCTCGCTTGCTTGGAAATTCAAATCTCCGCTTCTGGTTCTGAAATTATCTCCCGCATTGATAAAAATGTAATACATGAAGTTCCTCGAAGCAAGATTTTATCCCTGAAAGCTCGTCTTTTTCCACTAATGCGGCTTCTGAGTATACCTTAATTAGTATCCCTGTCTTGAGTAGCAAACCGCGAAAAAATGCAGGAAAATAACGAGTTTAATTCTCCGCTAGGCACAAGAAAACAACTAAAGTGTTTACCGAGCTCACGGCTGTGTGGCCGCGCGAAAAACAAAGCCTTGCTTTCAAGATCTTGGATGTTGTTCCAACACGGCGGGCGGCCGGCGGGCGGACGGACGGACACGCGCCCGCGAAACATTCCGCTAGCCATGACCATGAAAAATCACGGCGTAGGTTCTATGAGTATGGAGCTGCGCAGCCAGGCCTTCGGCCTGGCAAGTGCTCCGCTATTAAATTTGATAAATTACGGTCTTGAAAGATAATACATTTATCGTGAGATTGGAGGCTTAAAGGTTAACTAGCGATCAAGAATTTCATACTGTGTTTGCTGAACCAAATCGCTTGAAACTACAGTTAATGTAGAAATTCTTAGGGTTTATAATTGGCTAATCGCAAATAAACTATCACTAAATATAAAGAAATCTAACTTTGTCATTTTTAGACCAAGACAAAAGAAATTAAATCATCAAGTCAACTTGAAAGTGTTTGACCATAATAGCAATTCGTTCATTTCTTTATAATGCAAAAATTATATCAAGTATTTAGGTGTGCTTATTGATGAAAATCTTTCTTGGAAATACCATATCGCTCACATCGCTTCAAAAATAAGTAAAACAATTGGCATCATTGCCAGCCTTAGACACTTTGTGCCCTTGAATACTTTACACCACATATACACATCTTATTCAGCCCTGCTTATTGTATGGCATAGTCGCTTGGGGCCAAGCTGCTAAAACTTACCAAAACAAAATTCTTATTCTTCAAAAACGCGCCCTCCGCCTCATGTTCTTTGGTGAATACGATTCTCATGCAGTACCTTATACCTTATACCTTACCTCTAGCTTTCTTCCCTTAGATCTACTGTACTTTAAATCCGTTGCTATTCTAATGCATGATATATCTAACAGCTTAACACCTACTAACATATCTAACTTATTTGCTTCCCAGTCTAATATTCATTCATATAATACAAGATCATCTTCAAGAGGTGACTATTATGTTAAACACTCAAGGTTAGACAAACAAATTAAGTCTTTTTCAAGATATGGTGTAAAAATCTGGAATAGTTTACCGTGTGAAATACGTCAAATGTCCAAAAATAATTTTAAAATTAATATCCATGACACTTTACTCCGAATACTTTCAGAAGAAAATGATTATATTGATTTACCAGACTTAATTACGGAAATTTCCTGAAAACTCGGCTTCTTATATTTGCGATGTCTATGATTGTAAACTTAATTTAATTGAATTTATTTTTATTTATTTGTTTATTTACTTAACTACTCTTTTTCTATAGTCTTTCTTGTGATCTATCTGTATATGTATTACATACGTGTAACCACTGCTCGCCTCGACTAGCTAACTTGCTAACTGCGGGCAGTGGATATTGCTTCCTGTAAAATCTGTGATAATTAATAAACAGTTGAAATAGTTAAACCATCAAACGTTGTTAACTAACCAAAGCATTAGCTGGAAACGTTAAATCAGTTGTCATCCTGTAACAAGGGTATCCCTGGCCGATGTACCGAGTGGAGAATTCTTTGCACTTTGTCTGTGGGACGGGCGTCAATGCTTCAGTTAAACTGAACGACTTTATAAATGGTTTTTTTTTCTCTGCAGGGAATAGTCCTTGTAATTTTTAACATCTACAGCAAAATTAGAGGAAGGTAAAGCTTTTGATCTTGTATATCTTATTTATCCTTTTCATTTTAAAGCAAATAAAAGCCCCTTTTAAAAAATAGTCTCCCTTTGGGAGCATGTACAGTTAATTCAAGCTTTCTTCTTTTGAAATTTTGGGGTCAAGCCAACTCTACCAGATCACCTTGTAGATCAACCCACGGGGCTGTTACGCGCGGCCTTTGTTATTGCCTTGTCTTATCTTCTTCGTCTTAATAGAACAAAATATTTGAAGGTTCATAGTTTTTAAGTGTTGGCATTTGTAGAATTTAGTCTGTAGAAGGTGTGGAAAAGTGTGCGTGATTCAGGTCTCGTGCCATTGATCTTAAGCGAATATACCTGTTTATCAAACTTTCAACTTGTTGAAACGGTGTGAAGTCAACTTTCACTGTCACATTAGCAGGTTTCATTGTTACAGCTTTCGGTTTTGGCGCAGTGTAGATACTTCAAATACGTTACAATAGACCGTTTGCGTTTTGAAAGACTAGTAGAGCCACAGAGACTGGCCCAAATGAGTAGTAAAACTCGCGGGAAACGGCTTCCACAATCTGAGGAAACGTGATAAACAAAATGGTCGCTATACGTCCCTCGTTACATTTACCCTAAAAGTGGATTACCGTTGTCGCGTAACTTTTACTTGCAAACGGACGTAATTTAAAGTGCACCTAAACCCCAATTTTTTTTCTTTTAATCAACTCAATGTACGTTGAAAAGTCGAATAGTGAAATATTTCTTATTTTTAACGTCGCGTTAGTGAGTTATAGAGATTTGAATTTACTAAATGCTAATTAGATGATGTTAAAATTTATTTGGCGACGAATTTAGTCGTGTCCAGTCACTTCCGAGAATAGCTTTTTTAAGAAAATCTTGTGTTTTTTTTCTGTTTGACCGTCTACTTTAATGCGTCCGTTTTATTCTAGACGCATTTAACGTCTGAGACGTTAAATACGTCTAGACGACTTTAACCTCTCTAGCATAAAAACGGCCAATGGTAAAGTCTGCATTTGACGTCATGTAATTAGCATTTTGTAAATTCAAATCTCTATAACTCACTAATGCGACGTTAAAAACAAGAAATATTTCACTATTCGACTTTTCAACGTACATTGAGTTGATTAAAAGAAAAAAAATAGGGTTTAGGTGCACTTTAAATGTCGTTATGTGCGTAAATGAAGTAAGGGACGATGAGTGCGGTTCAAATTTTTACGTTTATGTACACCGTACGTAGGTAAAAATAACCCAACAGCGGAAATCCGCATTAAGACCGATTAGTAATTAGAACAAAAAAAAAAAAACAAAGTGGTAAGGAAGGTTACGGCAAACACCTTTTACATTGCAGATTTTAAAAAGCATACACCAATATCACGCTAGCATGGCATGAAAATATATTTAATTTAATGGAGAAAAGAGTCCAGTATCAAAATCAGCACATCAATTTTAGTAAAACTGTAAAGTTTCGTAAAGATTGCTCGTATACTGACGGAGATATGAACTTTTGAAACTAATTTTTACAAAGAAATGTATGGGAAAAACACGAAAACGAGGCTGGACGGGCAATGTATGCCCGTCCACCATACATTTCTTTGTTAAAATGCTCAGTTTTAAAATTTCATATCTTCGTCAGTTTTCTAGCAATCTTTACAAAACTTCGTAGTTTTACTAATATCGATATGCTGAATTTGATGCTGGGCTCTTTTCCCCAGTAAACCAAATATATTTTGTGCCATGCTAGCGTGATATTGGTCTATTGTCACATATCCCTGCTTTATTTTTACCCTAAAAGATAAACGAACTGGACGAACATATGGGAAAACAGGGAACTGTGCCATTGCCTTATTTCCCTGTATGTTTGTCTGGTCGTGACCGTGACTAGGATGGATACTCCAAAATCAGGTTGGACCACCCCGGACACTTATTGAGAACTATATAACGTCATGTCGACATTAAGAATTTATTTTCAATAAATTTGTAAGTGTAAAAAAGAAAATCTAAAATCCCCACTCATGATTGAACCTGTGATTAGCTATGCTATAAGCGGGTTTGTAGATATTTAAATTTTATTTCTTTAAATTTAGATCAATTAATTAATGTAACAGTGTTGAAAACCAATAAAACCATCAATGTCAATGTCAATGTGACCTCAGCTAGGGTTAGGGTTACATAGCCTACCGTACCAGAGTACCACCTGGCTTCTCGGGTTGTTTGGGCCTAAATTTAACTATATAAACTGCTAACCCCAACTTCAACTGCAAGCTAACCAGTTACTCCGTTATATAAGTCTCAATAAGGCGTCCGAGGTGGACCAACCTGATTTCGGAGTATCCATTCTAATCACCACCATGTTTGTCTACAGTTCGATCGTTCAGTTCGTTTCGCCACCATCTTGAATGTCGCGGCCCGATAAAAACTGGGGAGAGTGCAAAAACTGCTCAGGGGGAGGGTGAAAAGTGACGATAGCGGCTCACTGGACGAATTCCCCACTCCAGAAACTATGAAAAATACCATAATACTCTTTAAAGTGCAGGTTTGGGTGGTGCTTGATGTAAGCCTGATTTTTCCAATTTCTTTTGTTTTCAGCACGAACTGCACGTGCTATGCTTCAACTTGGCAATTTGCATACGGTGCACATTTGTATACGATCACACAATGCTACGTCCTAGCGTTCCTCCATGTACTCTGAGTTCCTTTGTGTCATTCTAACAAAGGAGACTTGAATAATTACACCCCGGTGAGGCTGAGCCTGCACATAAAAGATTATTATGGTATTTTTCGGAGTGGCCTATTGAACAATAACTCGAACTGGACGAATACAAGGGAAAATAGGAGACTGTTCACAGTCTAGTATGCATTAGAAATTCGTGTGTACTAAGCTTAACTTTATTATTGATTTTCATACAAGCTGGAAATCAAACAGATAGACAGTTAAACTCCTAATTCACGATACCTGTAAACTGTAACCTCATCTTTGCAGACCAGAATTGAAATCAACGTCTGCAGGTGAAACAAGTATTCACAGTTGTGAGAGAGACCCGTTACTACCTCCGGAACAAGAACAAACAGTACAGGTACTGTAATTAAATTATAACGGTATGATAAGTGTATCGTTATTTCCTTGTTAGAAAAGTTCCTCTTAACATTAAGAGAATGCAGAAGAAATGAGCTACTGGAGAATGTCAACTCACAAGTGAAAACTGCAGATCACTTGTCGCACACTGTTTCACTTGTAGTTCACCAAGACAAAACGCTGCAGGGGTCGTTACATTCGTTTCTATCAGTCTTTTACTGTTATTTCTCTCAGGGGTAGACTTGCTCACAAGTCGAGCTAAGGAGCGTGGAGCGAGCGCGTAGGGCGAGCGAGGGAGTGGGGAAGGGCGTAGTTTTGGCCGCTGCGAACCCAACTTCGATCAAAGGGCAATTTTGGCCTTAAAAAATGCGATCGCCAACGCTTTTGTGATCGCCGTTTTTGGCTGGTGATTGTTGACGATCATATGAAAACAAGCCTATAAAA
The DNA here is from genome assembly GCA_022457155.1 of Cladopsammia gracilis. NCBI lineage: Eukaryota > Metazoa > Cnidaria > Anthozoa > Scleractinia > Dendrophylliidae > Cladopsammia > Cladopsammia gracilis. The sequence continues at coordinate 1,871,817 of JAJGOT010000022.1, forward strand.
GGTTGTAATTTAAAAAAGATCATTGTTATTTGTTGTTTGCTTTTTCATTTTATTTTTCCAGATGCAATGTAAAAATATTATTTTCTTGAAATTCATATAGGCTTGACCAATGGAGTTATGACTGCATTTGTTACGAGAGCTGGCATCCTTACAGGGTTGACAGATTACAGTGCCACGTTCTTCAGGAAATCAAGACTTCAATGCTGCTACTACTGTCACACAGCAACCCCGTGTGTCTTGTTTTACTTACAGCTTCTCTACTGGCTTAAAACTAAAGACCTCCTTTCACGCTGCAAGCAGGATAATCAAAGGCTCCTGTGAGCCAACCCGTGAATAAGAAATAGTAACGCCTATCGCAATATTGCGATAACGGCTTATATTTTTATACTAACACAGTTCGATTTTTTTGTTTTTAATAAAACGTAACGACTTTCGAAGAACGCAAAGAAAAAAGGTTCACGGCGAGATTTGAACTCGAGCCGTCTGACCGCTGTCTGATTGCCATAACGTGAACCACGGCACTAGGCCACGAAAACCTACGATGACTAGAAGGGTAAAATTTTATTATTTCAACGTAGATATGCAACAACAACAACAACAATGTATTCTTAGTATATGGCAGAGTTGAATGATTAGTTTGCCCTGCAAATAGCTGGAAAGCTAATCGAGGCGGGGCAAAACAAGTACATGAATAATACAGATATCTACAAAATCAAAAAAAAAAACGCGTTTTTAAATCCATTTCAAGTCTGCAGCTCGGTTTTAATTTTGCAATAAAAGACTCCAAATGCGAAACATCTTTAAGCTTATTGTTGTTTATTATATTCGTTTACAACAAATTAGTTGTTGTTATCGCTGTTCTTGTTACGCAGCGCATTCGATAAGATTGCCAAATTTAGGGTAGTTTCTTGGTGTTGCGGATGGTGTGATCACCAAATGACGTAAAACAAAAGATTCAAAAGGCACTGAACAATACCCACACCACAACACAAAAGCTAACCAACAATGGTTTCCGCAACACCAAGAAACACCCAAATTCAGCTTTAAAACGCGTAACGCAATGTACGGTATTTTTAAATTATAAACACGGCTCGATATCTTTTAAAATACCGTAATTCGCGATGATATTTGTGATGTTTAAGGTCTACATATCTGTTCAGTATAAAACGCAAGGATATTTTTTCACTTCAGGAACAGATCAGACCCACTGACGACATGAAGTTGACCTTAAGCAGATAACCGTGTCCAGTTCTCTCCTATTTCAATCAAACAATGCGTGTTTGTACTGTCACGCTAAGACATGAAAGACATAAATTTGGTTTATTCATCAAAGGACTCCAAATGCGAAATATCTTTAAGCTTATTGTTTATATTCGTTAACAATAAATTAGTTATTATTATCGCCGGATTTACGTTGTTCTTGTTATGCAACGCATTCGTTACAAAACTAATTTAAAACATTACGTGACCAAAGTTTACAGCTGATGGAAGGAGCGGGTGAGTGTGCGAGTGCTCATTTGCATATCTGTCCCCGTTACCGATAACCCGTTCATTACGCATGGGAGTATTCACGGGTTAAAAATGACGTAATTAGTTAATATGTAGTTCTGTTCTAAGATATAATAAATGTTTATATTGTGTATTTGAAATAAATGTTACATGTAACAGGTGTGCGATGAACAAATTTGTCTTAAAGAAATCCTTAATCAAGGCTAACAAATAATTGTTTACATATATGCGACTGAGCAGGCAACCATAAGATGAGCAAAGAACGGAAAACTGATCCTTACGGCAAAGAGAAGAGATTGAGACAGAAGTGAATGAGATAAAAAAACAGACAGTTGAATATATTTGCGTAATTTAGGCCCGGTTCAGACGCCGAACTTTTCATGAGCCGAACCTAATACCTTGAATTAAGTACATGAAAAGTTCGGCGTCTGAATCAGTTAAGAACGGCTGTTAGAATTAGGAACGGCTGAGCCGTTCTTTTCGCCTGGCTCAGCCGGGAATTTGGGCTTTGGAACGGCTTTGATTCAGACGCCGAACTTTTCATGAGCTGAACCTAATGCATAAATTATTATAACGACTGGTGCGTGTTCTGACATCTTTGCCTGAAAATCGCTGACCTTTCGATTTGTTTCTCTTCAAGCTAATTAAGTTCGGCGTCTGAATCAACAGGCGTACTTTTGTTAATTTGGGTCGGTCCAAATTCGAATAAAGTTCGGCTCATGAAAAGTTCGGCGTCTGAACCGGGCCAAATTTAAAACAAATATCTTCTCCTTGCCGTAAGGATAAGTTTGCCGTTTTTTTTTTTTGTTATATTTTCAAGATTTTCACTGATCCAGGTCAAGATAGTAGTAGATAGTGCGCTTGTTGTTGCTGCCATTTGTACGCATCCTTCTTTTCATGGTAAATAAAACTTTCATTGAGTTCTCTGAAGAGTAGATGAGTTGCGCGAGTGTTTTTTCAAGGGCATCATGAATAAACAAATACAAATACCAGTAAAATAGAACAATAAACTCCCTGAGATGAGTGACACCTTGGATTGAGTACTAACTAAGAATGTTCGTGAAGTTCTTGAAGTGTCAATACTTGAATATACAATACAGTATCTTCACCAAGTGCAAGGCCATAAGTACAAGGCCATTCAAGGACACGACTGACTGATAGCAATGACTGAAAGCAATTTAGAAGTTACAACATGTTTTTGTGTGCTACAATTGATCATGCAAGGCTGCAATAAAATTCGAAACTGACAAAGCATCTGGTATTAATGCAAGCTGAAATTATTTTATTGTAAGTGAGCGGTGGTCTCACAAATGTATGCCTATTTTTATTGCATTGCGCGTGTAAAAGGTTAAGCGCGCGCACATTTGAGGCGCGCGTGCTCAATTTTGATTGGTCGAACGCCTAATACATCACAATAGCCACTGAACGTACAAAGACAGTTTCAGTGGATAAAAACTGTGCGAGGTCGTCGTTAACGTTTTCCGTGTTTTATTCCGAGAATTGCGATTATGGGACTTCTAAGATTCATATTAAGACGCTTGAACTGCTTTGGCAACGGCCAAAGAAGAGGAAAGTCAAAGTAAGAATTCCTAACGACGCTTTCCAAACAAGTGTTTTCCGATTCCTTGTCTGGAGTTTTTGTTGTTATCACTTGTTTTATTGTTCAACAGAAAACAAGTGGAAAGAGAACTCTACCGCTTGCAAACAACAATCCGTACAATGGAGGAGAAGATTGAAAGTACAAAGTAAGAGTTTGTGTGTTAACTTTTTCTTTACTTCATCGCTGATTATTTTTCCTATCCATTTATCGTTGCTGTCTTACTTTATCTTTTCGCAGATTTTATTGACCGATTTGTTCTTGTTTATGTATTGGAAAACAAAACAAAACTACAACAACCTTGTAACAGTGCAGTTGTGATCCAAGAATCGTGTTTTGTTGTAAGGCGTCCGGTGTTTTCCCGCGCTTTTAACCAGGTGCATGTTTTGCTTCGAATTCTGATTGGATTATCTCTGCGTTATTAGACAGGGTGTATTACAACTGTGCAACTGCTGAGTTTGATCTTGGTATATATGTATCTTATTGTATGTTCAGGTTTTATATCCATTAGTTGTAGTAAATATATGATTCCGAGCGTCTTCAATCTTTACAGCAGCATATATCAAACTCTGAAATATGCGAAGTGCACTGTTAGTTGCAAGGTAAAAATTCCCAGCATAATTATTTCACTGTTTTTTTTTTCTTTAAGAAACCGTGAAAGAATGCTGAACATTTTTCACAACTGCAACAGTTTGCGCCATCGATTGAAGTGCTTTTTGAAAAGGTGTTCATGTATATTTGTATAAATGCTGCTTCTCGTCCGTTCCTAAATATTTGCTTTGTCCTTAAATCAGCGTGTGATGTTTGAAATTAAAGCAGACAAAAAAGTAACACGAGTTTCTCTTCATTTCTCTTCACAGAAAAAGTGGCCCATATCGGGGATTAAATCGGGGTTCTCCATACATTTTACTGTGACTCTGGCCGGGCCGAAAACATTTGTCCGTTAAATCGGGGTTCCACTGTAGAAGGAAAAGGAAATCGTTATCGATCGGAACTCTCCCCAAATCCGGCAATAATGTAAGTTCGTTTTACTAATGAGTGGTTAGGGCGCCGGACTTGAAATCCGGAGGTCCTGGGTTCAAGTCCCGCTCTGGCCACAAGATGGAGTTGTTTCACGGCAGACCCGAGTCCAACTCCTCGGTCACGCTTGTAAAAGAGCCAACTGGTTTGCCTCCTGCCAGTTGGGATTTTTAAAATGTTATGTTTAATTTGAATGGTCGCCGGCCCCACTAGCACTTGTGCTATACAGTCACACTTCCGAGGGTAAATAAAGGATTTTTTTTCTTTTACTTGATATGTTTCGTTTCGTCATTTTCCTTTTTCTTATGTTGTAAATTGATTTTCAGTTTCACGATATTGATAATGGTTTTCCTATTACAACTACGAAATGAAAAATAAACAGTTAATGGATTCTACAGTGCCACAGTGAATCTTCGATTGTGGACTGAGCAGTTACACTACTGGCTATGCTTCGAATTCTTAATTTCTTATGTCCGCTTAAAGCCCGGTTTCAGAACTCGTAGAGTTCTTGTTTAAAAAACGATAGTTGCTATCTCTTATGACCTTGAAGTTTCTATGTCAAGTGATATGACGTCACTTTGTGGTCATTTTTATCTCGTGAATACGTGAACCAATTCTTTGACTTCAAACTCAGTATGGAAAATTAAAATCGATCTGTGGACTTCAAAGGTCTTCAAACTCAGCGGTATGTAAAATTAAAACCGATATGTGGACTTCAAACTCAGTATATATGGAAAATTAAAACCGATCTGTGGACTACAAATGGATTTTTCCAGACTTCGGTAAACGCTACAGCACGATATATGTTTTTAAATGTGTAGCAATTCGAGAAAGCGCTCGGTCTTTCAAAGTAAACAAGCACTCACTTATGCAGGCGTTGGGAAGATAAGTCGATAAGCAGAACTTTTTAGATGATTCGCCGAAGGCTTGTTTCCGTTCATTTGTCATAAATTGAAGTTTTCCAGCTTGTGTCGCTAAAAAATGATTATGGTTGAATATTCTCTTGGTGTTCTATAATCATTTCGTGTTTGACATCACATGCAAAACAATAGTAACCTCTTAACCTTTAAAACTCTTATCTCTAAAACACTTCAAAAAGAATTCTCTATAACAGGCGTCAATAAGTGACCGAGAATCACTACTACTCATTTTACTATACTAGTTGGCATTCTGCCACGAATAACAAGCACCACTGAAACTTTTATGTTACATACAAACCCTTGTGATCCGCAGTTAACACTTATTAGAGGGGGGTAATGGGGTCATTTTATGATATTGAATTCGCTAGCAGACACGCGCGAGAATCCACGCTTTTGGCACTTCGTGCCTTTGGGAGCTGCGATTTGAGCGACGAGCCTTGAACAAAGAGCGAAAAAAAAAACAGTAAAATGATAAATGTTAACTTGCCATTTTAATTCCATTTGCAGTTTACAAATAAGCGTATCGATTCCCTATGATCCGGCCCCCGAGACCAAGCATTAAAAACATTTATCGTCTTGTAGCGTTTGTTCAAGCATTAACCGGTATTAACTTTATGTACTTGAAAGTGGAGACGTTACCTGGCTAGACTCGTGTTTCGGCCGACGCTCGTGAAACGATTATATTTTAAAACCGCACGGAAAAACCGTCTTTGCTCTGATGCAAATCCCTTCCAAAACGTCTAAATAAAGACACGGACACACAGATAAATGTTTTTTTTTATTACATAATACATGTACATTAGTATTTTAAAGTTGTAAAGCGCTGGGGGATCCCTATGACTGGACCAGCAAATGCACAAGTGATTTGAATTATATAGATAAATAACCATACATATTATTTTACAACAGTTTATATTTGACTTAACATATTATGTTCTCATCTTTTTATCTACAAAGATGTTGGTTATTTATTGCGATTTGCATGGTATGTGAGTTAATTACATCATAAATAACGGTACCCTTGCCGTACTTCATATTAATTTGTATTCGTATTGTTGTGAAAAGGAAAAACTACACGGTGCTTACAAAATGACCTGATTCGAGATCTCAAGGGCGTTTCGCATCGTATGCGAGTTATTACATCATTGTACGATAACTTTTATACAACAGCTCCCTTGCCATATTTATGGATAAACTAGAACTACACGGTTTTTTATCGAAAATTGTCTGAAACATTAGTATTATTGTATGGGGAAAGACAAGGGGAAGTTGATTAAATCACAATTTATTGAACATATGAAATAAATTTCAGTTAATCAACAACTCTTGTTTCTATTTTGAGTTATGAGCTTTGCCGTAACATCCAATCCCGAGTCGCAGGTTGACCTCACGTGAGAATCCCGCTAACCATCCAGTGAGAATGAACTTTGGCATCTCGATACGTGCTTGCTACATTTTCTCGGTGTCTGCTTTCACACGAAATTTAACAACAGTGCTACATTTTTGTCAGGAGAATATTTTTATTCCCTCCCACCCACCCAAAGCTCATGCTCGCTCATACTTTTCACCATTATAGGTTATTGGTGAATGAAAACTTAAATTGTAGAGAAACTCAGTATTACACTTAGGTTGGTATCTGTACGTTAGCATTAAAATTCCTTGAATGAACATTTAAAATCTTCAAGACATTAAGAACGACACTCAAGTCGGTTTTAATAGATATGTTAATTGGTTGATGAACAATAGAAATCTTAGAGAAACTGAGTACTGCACTAATGTTTTTATTTGCGTAAATTAGAATTAACTTGCTTTCATGAACATTTAAAATATCAAAGAGATTAAGTACCAAACTTAAGTTGGTCTAGATAATTTATTATGTAAATTCATTGAATGAACAAAGGACTTGCTTTAATGAACATTTAAAATATCAAAGAGATTAAGTACCAAACTTAAGTTGGTCTAGATAATTTATTATGCAAATTCATGTTTAAGATGGTTAAATTAAACACGGGAATGGGGATGAAGTGCTCCTCTTGTCACACTTTTGCCCCCATAGACTCGAGTTTTGGAGGCCCACTCCCTCCAATCTCTACCCCCTGGAGTTAGGTTAGTGGAGGCCCACTCCCTCCAATCAGAGAGGAGGCCCAACTCCCTCCTCTCTACCCAGGAATGCTCACAGTGGCTCTGAGAGAAGGCCCAACTCCCTCCTCTTCATCCATTGTGTGCATCACCTTGGGCTGTAGGTTTTGTTTTCTTGACACTCCAGGGGTTCATGGGGCTGATATATTAATCGAGCACATTGTCACCCACTTCCCCATTCTCAGCCACACAAAGTTGTTGTCCTTATTGTATGGGGAAAGACAAGGGGAAGTTGATTAACTGTGCAAACGGTCGCGTAAGTCTGTTTTTGAGAATTGCTAAAATTAAAAGATAGCCCGGTCGTCAATTTTATTCTTGTGCTTCCGACCTTTCACCTCAGTTAAGTTTATCATCGGCTTTCTGTTCAAAGAGCAACGCTGTTAGGCTCGGGCTATCTATATATATTATTTTAAGTCTTCAGGTTTTTCTGTGATTCAGTAAAACTCTCTACGCCTGCAACAAAAAGAAAAACCCTTTAAACAGATGTCCTTCAATAAAATCGTTTTTACCAAAGCGTAATTTATTGATAAAGTATTTTTCCGCAGCGTTCTATCCCGTCCTTAGGCCGTCGTTCCTTATTTTAGCGCAATGCCTTGGAGTTGTGGGACGAAGCACCACGATCGCAATATATTCCGCGATTTAGAGCGGACGCAATACAGGACACATTTTATAAGATGCATGGTTTAATCGTCTTTGAATGATTTAAAATAATTCCATTTAAGACTGCTAATAAAGTGCCGTGTGTGCTGTTTGAATGCGGGCCTCAGAGGCTGGTTTCCACTATAGCGACGTAATCGGAAGCGGAGTCGGAAGCGCAGGGAGCGTTACATTCTAGTGTTAAAAAAAACGGAGTCGTAATGGGAATCGGAATCGGAAGGTTTCCTTTTTCCTCCGATTCCGCTTCTGCTTTCGTCGCTTACGATATAACGGAAACAAGTGAATTTCCACTAGATCGTAACTTTCTTGCGATTCCTCTTCCGTCGCTTCTGTCGCTAGTGGGAACCAGACCTAACAGTGATCATCATTAGCAAATTCTCCACTGAAGATGTATTGCTTCACTTTGAATTGGTATTTAGATAAATCACACGTTGATTATCATAGGAAATTTCTCACCCCAGAAACTTAGTTACTCGAACTGTAACTTGGAATAACCGTAAACAGCTTGTGTATATGAAGTGTTTATACCATACGCCAGATGAAATAACAGGCTTCTTCTAATTTACCTGAATGTTATTGTCTTCTTCAAAAGGTTCTTTTCTTCTTGTGCTATACCTCCGGATTCTGTGGATGAACAAATATGTAAGAAGTTAACACGCTGCCTGCTGTACTTAACAGCTGTGTCTCAGTTCAGTAGATAATCACTTCGTAGGGCGGTAGGGTTAACACGATGCCTGCTGTACCTAACAGCTGTATCTCAGTTCAGAAAATCACTTCGTAGGGCGGTGGGGTTAACACTGCCTGCTGTACCTAACAGCTATGTCTCAGTACAGATAATCTCTTCGTGAGTCGATGGGGTTAACACGCTGCCTGCTGTACCTAACAGCTGTGTCTCAGTTCAGATAATCTCTTCGTAGGGCGGTGGAGTTGACACGCTGCCTGCTGTACCCAAGAGCTGTGTCTCAGTTTAGATAATCTCTTCGTTGGGCGGTGGGGTTAAAGCAGCTGTATCATGGGGATTTTAACGTTTTGGGGTCAAAACTGCCCCAAAATAAAACTAAGTTCCTTTGTCATATAAGTAATGCTAAAAGAACACTAAAGGTCGGCACACACTAGGGGACATGTTGCGGGGACATGAAGCGGGGACATGTTGCAGCAACAGTTTTCCGCGTGTAACATCCCCGTTTTTGCGGGGACACAATTTTGTCCCCGCAACATGTTGCATGAAATTCAGCTGGTTTGAATTCGTACGTCATGAAGCGGGGACAAAATGACCCCCATTTCGTGTCCCCGCTATAAAATAAAAATGAACCAATAAAAATACGCCATTGATTATCCCATGAGCCTTCAGCAGCAGGCGCTCTCAGTGGTTTCTGTGATTTTTATACCTTAATGCGCTTTGTGTACACCAGCTTGTGTACTGTCCCTGCAACATGCGCCAATGCTGTGCACACGAAGAGGCTTGTCCCGCTTTATGTTACCGCAACATGTCCCCTAGTGTGTGCCGGCCTTGAGGTAATATTTAATATTTCTATGGCGCAAATTAACATGTAAATATGATCAAATGCGCCTACCAAACTTTGTGAATAAAATGATTAATTAAAAGAGGAAGATGTCAAGTGAATTTTCGAAGAACGAATAATCCATAATCTAAGGGGGCAACTGCTACATGTATTTGCTTCGAGCTCTGATTGGTTATTTGTATTGTCTGCGTCTCTTGTGATTGGTCAGAGTAATTAATTCCTTTGGTTTTGGTTTTGGTTTTTCGTTCAACGACACTCAACTAGTAACCGCTCTAGATCTGCATGGTATTTATGCTCTATAAACGCATCACCATTACCTCTCTCGCGTGTTGCAAATATTAAAACGGATGGTAGCAACCGCAGGAAAAGTTGATTAAAAACATCAAAAATATGAAACTAGCTGCACGTCCGGCCAGCCAAACTAAACCAGCCTAGAGCAATTGGATTTATTACCTTCTTTGTCCTTCATCAAATAGAGTAAATAGAGCCAAGATAACGGCCTGGAATTAAAAAAAACAACAACAGTAATCAGCTGTTTGAAAAACCATTTGTGTCCCAAATAAAGCTCCAGTTTAGCAATTCTCCATACCAGTTAGCGGTACAACGAGACAAAACAGCTAAGAAATTGCTGTTTCATGGCTAAATTACCTGAAATCCAAGAATTCCAGCTAAAACCTAGGAGAAAGAAGAAACGCTTTATGATTAAATCCCGAAATCAAAAGGAACAAAATTAACATCAACAGCACTCACTGAATGCGAGACCCTGACGCGTTCTGGTACATATCACGTGATCGCCGACGATTGCCGACGATTGCAAACCTTATTGTTGATTTGATGAAGGCTGGTTTTCCAAGCGGCATAAGCATCAGAATAAGTACAAACATAAAAAGTTGTGTTCTCATTGGGAATTAACGGATCCTAGTAAGCAAAAAGCACAAGAAAAACAAACGCGTTCGTGTGCTCGTCCTCCTCGTGATTTTCCTTATGATGTTGATTCCCTCACTACACTTGTTCTCGTACTATAATGTAAACTATATGTGAATTTCGATGCCGTTAAAATTAATAAAATCATCGATGTCTCGGCAATACTATCTTCTTCAGTGTACAGAACTATTGTAAACTTATTTTTCTGTTTGCGCTAGTGAAAACCAGCGTTTAAAGGGAAACAGTCCCGTTTAAAGGGACACAGTCCCGTTTAGAGGGACACAGTAACGTTTAAAGGGACACAGTCCCGTTTAAAGGGATCGACAAGGTAAGCTTGAAGCAAGCTTCTGGCCATAATCATAAAAACACGATGTTTCAGTCGGGACAGTGTACCTTTAATCTGGTATTATTCCCATTCTTCGCGGTCTCAACGAGCTGTCCTCCAAATGAAATCTTTCAACATCGTCCCAGCTATCTCCTTCCGTCAGTCGACATGCAGTATAATTACATGTTTGATAGAGTAATACAATATGAATATTAGAATAGCGCTCACTTACCACTGTTGACCATTCAAATGAAACGTAATTCTCCGTCAGTCCACTCACTGTGGGACCTATAAATGCACTGACAAATAAACAATAACGAGTCACTCGGTTTACATGGGTAAAACATTGATTGATTGATTGATTGATTGATTGATGGATTGATTAATTGATTGATTGACGGACTAACTGACTAACCGATCGTTATCAGTTGACAGACTTATTATAGATTGACTGACAGATTGAATGACATTGTATGACTGACTGACGGACAGTCCATCTGACTGACAGTGACTGAAAATTGATTAATTGATTGATTGAGTAATTAATCGACGAATCGATAAAACAGCAGTGGTAGTTGGCTTCTATTGTCATATCACTCAAGACAAACGTAGGAAGGGACTATTACGCTTCATGGTAGTATATTACAGACTGTTTCGTTGAATAAGCACCTCACCCTATACTTGCAGTGGCATTAAAAATCCCGGAGATAACTCCATGAGTGGTGATGTCATCAGGCATCCCATGTTCTCTGTGAAAAATAACAGCCTTGGTTTTTATCGCAAACCACATACATGTATGTATGTAATGACACTAGCACCATTGCGCTAGCAAAGTGCTTAAAAGCAAGAGATGAAAACTTTTTAAAATGCATTGCGCCGACATAACAAACATAAATATCTTTATCTTTTCTGAAAGCTAATATTAATGTCACCAAACGTTCACTTTTCCTCATTTATGACACAATCCTACAGTGTTTTTTTTTATAATAAGAATCGTCGCCTCAAAAGCTACTAGTTTTCTTGAATTCGACGATGATGTAGGTCAAAGTTGTCCTGATTGTTTTTCATTTAACCCAATGAGAAAGCGGCTTTTCATAACTGAAAACGATCACATGACACTACAACAGGCCCCAGATAACTTGTGCTCTAAGCTAGTCACCAGACCCTTTGAAGTTCAAACAGTAAAGAGACACTTACTTGGCTGTTTCTAACATATCTGGCATACAAGGCACTTGATACGCACTGACAGCAGCACCTAACAGCGCCATGGATACACACACAAGCCACACCTTCCTACAAATGAACAGCATTTAGTTACACGTTACACTTGATACACACACAAGCCACACCTTCCTACAAATGAACAGCATTAAGTTACACGTTACACTTGACACACACACAAGCCACACCTTCCTACAAATGAACAGCATTTAGTTACACATTACATTTGACACACACACAAGCCACACCTTCCTACAAATGAACAGCATTTAGTTACACATTACATTTGACACACACACAAGCCACACCTTCCTACAAATGAACAGCTTTTAGTTATACGTTACACTTGACACACACACACAAGCCACACCTTCCAACAAATGAACAGCATTTAGTTACACATTACATTTGACACACACACAAGCCACACCTTCCTACAAATGAACAGCATTTTGTTACACATTACATTTGACACACACACAAGCCACATCTTCCAACAAATGAACAGCATTTAGTTACACGTTACATTTGATACACACACAAGCCACATCTTCCTACAAATAAACAGCATTTAGTTACACATTACATTTGATACACACACAAGCCACACCTTCCTACAAATGAACAGCATTTAGTTACACATTACATTTGATACACACACAAGCCACACCTTCCTACAAATGAACAGCATTTAGTTACACGTTACACTTGACACACACAAGCCACACCTTCCTACAAATGAACAGCATTTAGTTACACGTTACACTTGACACACACACACAAGCCACATCTTCGTACAAATAAACAGCATTAAGTTACACGTCACACTTCAGGAAATGTTCGAAAGAGCTTAGTCATTTAAAAAAATCGTAATTAATTACACTGAAAATTAGAGCAAAATGTCGCCTCAAACTATTGTAACATCGGAAAATTTAACGCCTTTTGCTTCCCGAGGAATAAAAATGTCGTTTTGAGTAAGAAATAAGGTCAGCTAAGATTTTCAGAAAGAAGAATCAAGCAGCTGGTAACTTCGAGAGATAAGAGTTCGTCTTTCCCTAAAATGTCCTGCCGCTGAAATATTCATCTAAAAGAAGCAAAAAAAATCAAGAATAAACTGTATTCACTTTCACAGTTTCCTTGAAAGGCACTAAAATTTTATGGAAAAACAGCAGAACGCCATTGCAAGCGTTTTACTAAACATTCCTTGTTGGTTGTCCTTGACACCTGACGTTGCACGGAGAGAGAGCGACATTTCTTGTGCTTTCTTCGAATGTGTGATATGTTGCTGGAGATTAAGGAATTGTAACCTACGTTCTCACTTTTATGTCATATTAGATATTTAAATATTTAAATAGGTAAATATCTAATGCGACATAAAAGTGAGAACGTAGGTTACAATTCCTTCACCTTTGGTAACAACACATCTTGTTCTTTTTTTTTTTCCTTTTTTTATGATGAACGTCAATAAAAATATAAACAACAGAGACACTCACCTTTGAGGAAGAAATGTAAGGAATGGTGCAGGTGCAAGCAAAAGGACTCCAATGAGCACGAAAAGTGCACCTAACAACATGACCAGCCGAGTTTTACCCTGAAAATAAAAATGTACACTGTGACGACAAAATATACTGTTTGTCAATACAGTTAATCCCCGTAAAAGTCACATCTTCGAACATGACATGATAACTTTCAACTGGTTCAATTTTGTTTCACGGCTTATCTGACGAATAGCGTGATATATTTAAAACATAAAACGGAAGCAAAACATCGTTTCGAATCGTTAAAACCTGAAACTTGTTGTGAAAGATTGTAACACTGGTATCCACATATCATGTTAGAAAGAGCTTTGTAGGATGTAGCTTTGTAGCTTTAGATGTTTGAATTTTATGACGTCATCAGTGTGCAAACATTCTATTCATTTACTTACTACTTTAATACCGTCCGTTTGCTAATCGCGTACACAATGTTGTCAAACACTGTGCAAATTCCCAAAGAGCCTTCCTCTTTACCAGCGAAAACCTCCGCATCTCCAGTTGATTCTAATTTCCAAATCGAAAATTTTTTTGATTCATGTAGAGTACACATCTGGACCAAATTTGATTATAATGCAGGGCTCGTTCGGAGCATCAATCAGGGATTGGTCTCTCGTTGTCAAATCTACTTTGCTTATGCCCAGTCGTGCATGAGATGCGAAGATTCAGCTGCACCTGTCTTTAGTGGACCACTTTTAAAGGCAATGTCGCCTGGATGGTTCACCAGGTGAATTAAATAACCTACACGGATTGACCGAGGTGAATAATAAGGCCTGGCCCCGGTTGTTCAAAAGGTGGATAGCGCTATCCACCGGATAAATCACTATCCAACGGATAACACAATGGATTTTGTTAATGCTTATCCACTGATCAGTGATTTATCCGGTGGATAGCGCTATCCACCGTTTGAACAACCGGGGCCTGGTAACTAGGCAAACAAAAATTCAAAACCGAAAAGTCGCTTCTCTTATTAATAAAAACCTGAAAGAAAAACAACCGAAAACCGCAACTGCAAGCAAACCGATAAAGCGGAAAAACCAATCTCAAAATTGACCAAAACCGAAAACCCCAATGCCCCCCTCCTTGAATAGCCTGCAACGTTACACAGTTGGTTTTCCAACGTTGTTGGGAAATTTGTAGACCTTGTACACCTTTCTATCCATTCACAACTATGATTTATTGAAATACTATACAATTTAGTTACGAACATCGTAACAACGGGGCAAGGGCTCAAATCGCAAAAATAGAAAATGATAAGAATGTAAAGTCTCAGCTAACCCTCAAGTCAAAAATTAGACGTTCCTATGTATATACAAAGAGTGTACTTCAGCACACATGCCACTTACCGTCTTATCGCATATATATCCAATTATAGGCGCAGAAATCGCATAGCAACCCGCAACAAGTAAAAACAACAAACCAACTTTATCGGGACCCAGACCAAACTACAAATAAACAAACAAAGTGATAAAAACGAAAATGGCCGCAAACAATTTGAAAATTGCATTCTCAATATACAGTTGAACAAAGAGTCTGTATTATAGAGGTGTCCGTATTTTAAAAGGTGTCCATATTACAGAGGTGTCCATATTAGAGAGTTGTCCATATCACTTTATCTCGAAACTACTGCTAATCTGTTTTGCTCTATAGAATCTTTTTATCCAATTAATTGTTTGGTGCATTAAGTGATATATACCATGGAAATAAGGTCTTAAAATAAGGTAAGTTTTTAGGGTTTGACTGCACTTGACTACTGTATTTACTTGAAAAAGCACCTCTCCCAATTTTTACAGTGCCCTGCGATCAAATTTTTGATTTTCATTTTGAAATTATAATTATTGAAAAGCAACGAAAACTTTGGACTTGTTCTTCATGCAATTTTCTATGCTGATTGTTATTATAATTTCAACCCGTGAGGTATGTTTGAGTCTTTGACGTCACTTTCTCCCATTCCCAACCAAGCCTTGGAACAAGGTTGATTATTAAATGGCGGCCGTAAATTCTCGGAATTAAATGTTAAAATAAAATGACTTCTGATGTTCGTTATGGATCGAAATTTGGCAAGATGAGTAAGAAAGTCTAATAGTACATGAAAATGTAAAAAAATTAAAATAAAAAGTCGATCACAGGGGCACTTTAACGAGTGCCCTCTATGGTGTAACCATTTAAATGAAACCTCTTCGGCAGTTCTTTTGCCTGGTACCATTTGCTTTTCATTATTTTACAAAATGAAATTTGGGATTTTTCTTAAATTTTCCTTTTTGGCACTCTTGGGAATTAAAGGGTTAAGAGCAAAACTAGTGTTGACTGGTAAACTAATGACACCCATATTTTTTTAGGAAAACAATGCAAATTGTAGCCACTAAAATAAAATAAAATGCATTTGTATTCTTGGTAATAAATCAGTACACTGCTTACCTTTTTCATGTACGGCGCAAATGTTGGATCCAAATAGCTAAGTATTATTCCCGAAACAAGAACACAAAATCCTGAAAAAAGACAAGTTTGAAGTAACTTTAAATTTTTTTATACAGAGAGAAACAAAGAATGTCATGGTTGGTAACACAACAATTCCTTATTAAATATACAAATCATGGTAAAAATTGAAAACTAAAAATAATTATACACAACTAGTAAAATGATTGTTTTGGTTTTGCATTGCTAAGCTTTGCATTGGCTAAAAAAACTGGCGACACTTTCTCAACCAATCAGATCAAGTAAAACCAAACCCAATTATCACTTACAGCTTGTACGCATTTTCCTGCGCTTAGCGCTAGTTACACATATTTGTTTTGAGCTCTGATTGGTTCATTGTATTGTCTGCCTCTGTTGTGATTGGTTAGAGTAAGTGTTATTACTTTGAGTTGGTTTTACAACACTCAACTGAAAAGCGCTCTAATACAGTAGGCCATTCATGATATAAATAGTGTACCTATCATAGCAATTCCTGGAATCTTTCCTGCTTGAAGTAATGACCCCTTCTTTTCTCTAATAACATCTGAAAATTAAGCAAAAATTACATTTACAGGGATTATGCAGGGGATTATTCTCTTAGGAAGGAAATGACTGCTATGCATGCTAAAAAAGGTCTTGTATTCTTAAATTGGTGTGACAGTGTCCTTTTAATAACTTACTTTCATCTCTTGGTAAAATAATCAACACCACAGGTAAAATGGATAACAGCAGACTTCCCATGACAATAAATGGAAGTTTAAATCCTCCGACCTGAAAAACATGAACATTTTGTTTTTTAACTTGATAAATCCCTTTTTGAAACCAGTGAAATCTTCTTGTTATAAGTTGGCAACCTTTCCACCAACAACTACCCCTAATAAGGTGCCCTTAGAGACACTCAGGCCTGAGTGTGGGTGCTTCACTACATTCTGTCCTGCACGAGGGCAGATAACTCGCCAGTCATTTCCAATCCAGTATTCTTCTTCAAGATATAAGTGTATGACACCTTCTGCCGACCTCTACCCTTGACCCCGACTCACCTGCACAATCTTCAAGATAACTGTAATCAGTTGGGTTACTCACTGAATAAAGCACTCCTCCTAAAGGAGGTCCTAACATGAAGCCAAGACCAGTAAATGTCTCCATCGCTCCCTAAAAAGGAAACATACAAATTAAACAATTCAAAGCATTTAATTAACAAATTGGCAGTTGTGGAATTGAACAGCAGGTAAAGTATAGAGCTACATGTATCTGGGAGCACAATGATGCATACACACTGTACATGTGTAATTAATCAAGTACTGATTTTCTTACTAACAGTTCATGAGACTTTGAAATTTTAAATGTATCTCCCCTGCTTAGAAGAACAACGAAAATTAACCCCGTACATAATCATATAAGCCCAGGAGTTATAACCAGCATTTTATGGTATTATGTGATCAGGTCTGCAATACATGGAGCAACCTCGTTCCCAGGGTCTCTCATCTTCCTGCCCCCTGGAGCGAGAGAAGAGAGACCCTGGTTAACTCTGGTCACGTGCCTCTTGGACAATTATATTCCTAAGGAGGGGTCGACGGTGTTTGTAACTTTGTCTCGTTTTCTTCACAGTGGCTCGTGCTGTGCGCGATTCCGTTGATGTCCGGAAACAGTTCAATCAAACGATTCAAACAAAAGCGAATGAATTATGCGCAAGGATTAAAATGGTTATCGTTCAATAATTTTACAACCGTATAATGAAACAATAAAATGTAAAGATCTTGTATAGACATTCAAACGACTGGAACTGGTAAATGTTGAACAAAACAACATGCCTCACCTACGAAGAATAAAAGCTATCATTATCTTCTCTACCTTGTTTCCTGTTATGAAAGTGTAGAGTCGATCTGCATGTCAAAATATTTTTCCACTTTGCCATCGTCCGAGAACAGACGGCGACAATTTAATGTGCCTGTCGAATGAAGCTTGAAGATCGCCTGCTAAATAGTATGTAGCGATAATTCATTTCAGTTTGGAACAATGCCATATAAAATCAAAAGCATTTTCTGCCGAGACCGAGCTTAGCGGCGGCATCCAGTAATAAATTGGACTGTAATTGTGTATCGAGTCCAAAGCTTTTAATACTGCCGATAAATCTTCAAACGCCGTGACAATTCCCCAACTGTTAATTTACAGGTCCTCAAGCAACTTACAATCTCAAAACCAATCGATGTGGATATGTTTTGAAGTCTGCGGATGACCGCCGCTTCACAATTATCGGAAGCCGCCAAATGCTTTTTGGATTTGTTTTGATTTGCATAATGCTCTGCTAGAGCAAACAATTTTCACACTTTGCCGCCCCTCCCTCAAATCTTTTACTTGTTACATCGCAGATTTTGGGACATACGTGACCAGAGTTGACCAGGGTCTCTCTTCTCTCGCTCCAGGGGGCGGGAAGATGAGAGACCCTGGGAACGAGGTTGTACATGGAGGGGCTGTGAATTAACAATTCCATATATTTTGGCCAAAAACAGGTCAGATGAGCAAATAATGGGATCCCCAACCTCCCCCCTCCCCCCTCCAACCCCTGGAAGAAGTACATGCAAGGGGTGACAAAACCAAAGCATGTGAATAGAAAGTAAGACCCAGCTTTAATTTTATGAATGTATGTATACTATATATCTCAGTTTGACTCACCGTCACTATACCAATGTTGCTACCAAATTCTCCAGCAACAATTGCAAATGAGGCTGTGTCGGCTGCTGCTCCACCAAAAGCCATCACAACACGAAGAAGAAAACAGAACACAACAAACACGACACCCTTAGGAAGCATTGATACAAATCTAAATAAAGAGAGAGTTAAATATAAAGAACAAATATATATGTAAGGAAACAGTACATACATCTCATACAATAACATGTACATGCATAAATTGTACAACTAGCTAATACTGCGCACAATTAACTTGACAACTGGATCAGTTTATATGAAATGATTATCTGAGTGTGTTTCTGATGTCCTATACATTATTTTGAATAATATGAAAACAAAAATTTTTTAAATGCACAGTATTACAATGCAGTTATAATAGGATATGAGATAAATACCCAAACAATATCTGTGACCCAGCACAAAGAAACAGTCCTGCTGTCAGAGTGAACCTTGGGCCAACTTGTGGGAGCTAAAAAATAATAAAATGCAAAAGAAAGAAAATCAAAACTGACATTTTTTTTGAAAAAATTGACTAGGCCAGTGACTTCAGGCTCTTGCTGTTACAAAAACTGCATGACCTAATTAGCTGGCTTGTGAACCGCAAATTTATTGTGACTTCATTTTGATATATTTGCCTGTTACATGAAATCTAGTATCTATCTTGCACATACTGAAATAATATTATTGTTTTACATCAAATTTCCAAAGAAAAACAAACTGCATCCAGTATATAAAAGGCACCTCCCTTAGGTCAGGTACCCCCTCCCCCCCTCCCCCCACCTACCAGCCTGCACCCAATGGGGTGCCTGGAAAAAAGCCCTAAGTGACTTCCAATAACCTGCTAGATTCTCATTCCAAATTGCCTTGTATTCCCTTGTGAAATACAGGGAGAATTTGATGTTACATCAAAAGTCACTTAGGGCCTTATTGCACGCACCCCTACATTAATATAAGCTACTATATATTCAACAACAAAACTTTGGAAACTTTGACATCAATAAAAATCTGTACATGCTTTAGCTTCAGACTTAACAAAGGTTACATGTATAAATTTTTAAAATAAACATTGATTAATCAGCAGTATGTATGTTATAAATGGTAAACACAGAACTTTGACTTTAAAAAAGTTCAAGAGAAATAAGTAGGTTTAATAAGTTTCCACAATATAACACGCTAATTCTTATAATCATATTTTTTTGTAACTGCGAATACATGTGAAGCAATAAAGTGAATAAAATCTTTGTATTTTGTAACTAACTTTACACTCCTGTGATTAACACAAAGCAACAAGATTACATTCCACTGTGCTCAACTTTGTGAGGTGTGCCCATCAATTGAATTCACACTCGACCCTGATTGGCTAACTTGTAAAAACGTTTGTTGGGTGCTCACAGTAAGGTGCGTCGACACACTAGCTGTAAAAGAAGAGATGTATGTAGAATGTGTGGCTGCACAGACACAAAGAAATAAATACTCACAAAAACTCCTATAAATGGTGCAACGAGAAAAACTACTAGAGGATAGATTCCAAAGATTAAACCAATCATAGTGCCTGATGCACCCATCTCTTGAGCCTGCAGTGAAAAGACAATGTACATCAGCTACAATTTGACACATTTAACTGCAGACTACTCCCACTACATGTACCTTGAAGAGAGAACTGCTTCCCTTGCATTAGTTACCCAGGGGGGGGGGGGTTACTCCCTATAATGGGCTATACGGGGATGCTCTGCCCGAAAGGGGTACCTTTTTGAGGCTAGAGGTATATGAAAGGGTCAGGATTTCACGAGTTGAAGTATATGAAAGGGTAGGGATTTCACGAAGAATAGGAAAGGGAAGCGAAACTATGCCGTTGAAGCATAAAAATGGGTAGGGAAAACTGCCATTTAAGTATTATAAAAATGGCCTTTCAAAATATATCAAATAGACGCACGTATAGGCTCTGAAAGGGGTACCATTTTCATTGAAAGGTATATGAAAGGGGTACCATTTTCAATGAAAGGTATATGAAAGGGGTACCTTTTCTGTCAAAATCGGTATATGAAAGGGTAAGGGTTTGGACCTCGGGGCGGAGCATCCCCGTACAAAACTTTGTTGAGTACCCCCCCCCCCCCCCCATCCCGGGATTAGTTACTACAGGTGCTGTCACTTATTTTTGTAGTACAGTGGAACCCCAATATAACAAACTCCAGTAAATTTACGAATGATCTTCTTCAGCCTAGTAATAGTATGTAAAATTATGTATGGAAATGAACCCTAATCCCCTTTTAATGAAGTCATTTTACCAGTCTCTTGGTACATTTATGTTCTTCATTATATCAGAGTTCCACTGTAGCTGCAGAAATTGAAAAAGTAAACAGGAAATTAAAAATGTTCTACTCATTCCATAGCAAAGCCTTGTTTGCCTATTAAAGTAGTGATGATACTCAGTGCTCAGAGTTGTAATATAAACTGAGGGAAATACTTACTGCTGGTGTCTGGTAATTATTAATTTGTAGTTTTAATTTGTTCTCGAGCAATTTAAGGAATTGGTTTTTTTGAGTGCTCAGGAGTATTCTTTGACGCGAAAAATTTCTGAGTGCCACGAAATGAGTTGCTCGCGCAATATACAGTACAGAGACTCGGCAAATTTCAGCTTAATAGTCTGAGCCAAATCAACATCGCTTACCAGAAGCGCTTCGTAACACTAAACGAACATTTAATATTGTGGATCAATAAAAGTGAAGAATAATAACATCGCAAATTGACGAAAGTTTTGGACTCCCGTACGAATAGCAAATCGAAGTCCGCGTACGGGTGCCGTACGAGTAGCCACTGTGTTTCATTTAACACTATAACTGCATTATTATTAAAACAACAACAACAACAACAATAATAACAACTTACATGAACTTAGAATTAACTTGTTTACCTCGCTAGGAAAAAATGGAGAGAGAATTGCGAAGGAGGCTGTAGCTGCAAAGTAAACGAGACACAGAGAAACGAGGGTGAGTTTTCTTTTCGTTGTGCTCCAGATACCGGCACCTTGTTCAGCTTCTTCGCGATCAGTCGTTCGATCCGAGGCAGCATCTTCGAAGAAATCGTCAGAATTTACACTGGACCGTTTGCTAAAACTAACACTTGGAAAACGAGAAACGCTGGGTCTGCGAGTTCCAGTTGACATGGCTTACAAACTCACGAAACATGAGCGGAAAAAAACATTGAAGGAAAATACATATTAATCCGGCGGCAAAACGTCAAAGTCATTCAAGGTCAAAACGGCTCAGTGATCATAATGTATGGTACTTCATGTATCCCTTATTGTAATAAACTTGTTGAACTGCAGAAACCGTGGACGAAGATCCTGCTGTGTTTCGTTGGATCTCACAGGAGGAGACCTAATCAGCTAAAATAAATCAATATACTAACGAGAAGTCCAAGGACTACTGCAGAGCTGATATACAACGAGTAAATATATTTCAGTGAAACAATATTTCGGCTGGCCAGACCAGCCTTCTTCAGGTTATAAGATGTTACTAAAATATAAAATGAAAATACAACATTATATAAAGGAGAATGTCGCAATACATATTTAAAAAATGAGGAGGAGCGGAAATGACCTCACAAGATAATAACTAAAGATAAGGCTAGTATATGTAAACTACAATTCATCACGTCTGTTCAACCCACGTGGCTCTAGTGTTTTTGCTCTATCTATTAAATACGACTCTCTGGCTTTTCGAATAGAATCGCGTGAATTGTGAATTATTTCTAGTGGAATAAGTTGCATGTCAGTGTTGGAATGGTTAGATATATTGCAGTGTAATAGGCCATTTGCACGATGACGTCATTTGACTACTACTACCAGAATTCATTTCGTTTTTCCTTTCTTATTTAAATTTTGTAATCCCAGTGCGGTTTAAATAACAATAGCCCTAATTTGCACTACAAAACAAAAAACTGAAGGATTCTGGTAGTAGTAGTCAAATGACGTCATCGTGCAAATGGCCTATTTAGGGTCGGATTACAGTATCTAGAGTTAAAGCACTGATTTTAGTATTTAGGGTTAAGCACTGATTCCAGTACTTCCAGTGTATCGAAAGGGTTAGTTCTTATATATGGTCTGGGCTGGCAGCATATTATCTTATATCCCTTAAAAATTAAAACTTCCGGCAGCTAGTCTCCTCGGTGGTACAGTGGATACGGTCCGGGTTCGATTCCCCATTCTGCTGTTTTTATCTTCTTTTTCTACTGAAATAAAAACTAAGTGTTTAAATACAAAATAATAAGGGATACACCAAGTACATACCAGGAATGGAACGAACAGTTACAGGAGAAAAGGGGAGCAAGTTTGCCAAGGGCTAGGGACTGGTAAAAGGTGTTCGTCATAACCGGGAGTTAGCTTTATTTCATGCATATTGAGACCCCGTTTGGGAATTTTCGCAGCCAATCAGAATGCCAAACGACTTTCTCACACATGAGAAAAGCGTTTCGTCCAATCACAAAGAACCTGTTAAAACGTATCAGTATTCTCACTTCTTGATTTTTTTAGACTCTGCCGGTCAAAGTAATTTATTTCAGAACTGTTTATTTCAGAGACAAAAACATACCTTGGCATAAAATCTCAGTATGTATAAAATAAACAAATTACAGCATGGGCAGTGCTTCGTACGGCATTTACGCACTCGTTGGTTTGTATCAGAAATCTCACTCGTTCGCTGCGTTCACTCGTTCGATTTCTGATACATCACCAACTCAGGTCGTGCGTAAATGCCGTACGCGCGCACTACCCTGACTACCCATGAAGTAATCTATATATTCTTGGCTTTCATATGACGTCATAAAAATTCAAAAATCTAACATGGCATGTAGATACCAGTGTTACAATTCTTCACAAAACGTTTCAGGTTTCAACGACGTTTTGCTTATTATTTTCTCTTGCCAATACTCGTTCGCCTATAACCCTTGAACGAAATGCTCTTGCGCTTAAAAATTTGGTCCAGATGTGTAGTTCAGTTTTAAACTCTCTACAATTCCATAAGAATAGAATTGAAATCTGTTTTTTAAAGCTTTTGAATTTTGATATGACGTTAGTGCAAACCCGGCAATATCGGAGTTCTTTTCCATGTTGAAGAGTATCGTTCGTTACACCAAGGCCTTTGTTACACCGGGGACTTTGTTATACCGGGGTCTTTGTTATACCATAGTTAATCAACATCCATTGCACTTTATTAATTATGGTTATACCGGGGTCTTTGTTATATCGGGGTTCGTTATATCGGTGTTCCACTATACCGGGGTTCCACTGTACCAAGCTTTTCTCCGGCTTGTTCCCGGAGTGATATGGCTGTGCGCATGCGTAAGGTATTGGGCATACCGCGGAGATGTGTCGAGTGACACATATTTTTCAGATGGTTTATTTAGGGAGTAGTGTTCATTGAAAATTGATGAATGACCCATTAAGCTAGGAAGATTTTTCCACTCGGTTCTTGAAAAAACGGAGAGACGCTCAGAATTGAAGAAGTAGAAGTTTGTAGAGGAATGAAGCTTTCAGGAATTCAGGGTGGGTGTGTCCTTGTCTCTGCCGCTGAACTGGCTGTGGGAGTCATTTTGTGTCCATAGAAATGAGTCCGCGAGTCGTCTCGACCTTGGGACTTCCAGGTTTCGCAAAACGAGAGTTTCTCAAAACTCTCGAAGACTTTAAGACCCGAAAGCCCGATTGTTAAAATTCAGTTTCTTTTCCCCCTTAAGACAATGAATTTACTAATGAAGTTTTAGTTCGCAAACCGTTGCTTTCAAAATCGACGAAAATTGGATCTTTTCGAATCTTTATTGGTAATTTTGCACATATCATAGCCTTCGTGTCCGTAAAGTTTTCGGGATTTTTGAGAAACGCACCAGCGATAGCAGAGGGAATGAACCTCAACTGTACTCTTCTGGTTGTTATTTCTTCAGATGACAAAATTTCGGCTTGTTGAGAATGGCGTCAAAATTGTTGCTTTGAGGTTGGAGTTTTCTCCTCGGTGGTTTTAAAGATTAAGGATTAAGACTCGCTGACAGAGAACACGAGACACCCAATGCTAGTTCATTGCTTTTTTAATTGTCTTTGTAGAGCAAATATTAGTCAAAATATCTTGAAATTTTAGTTTTTACGGAGTAGACAGGTTACATATGTGACCTCCAGTTAACAAGGAAATATTATCATCGATTTCATCGGCTATAGATTGCTGTAAGAATTTAAATGCAGCTCCACGATCCAATCATACGTTAATAGGTTAGGGAAACTGCGAAGTTGTTGACACGATTGGCTGGAACAACCCTACCTATACTTGGGTTGAGTACCCCACCCCCCGGGAGTGAGAGGGACAGCCACACATAAAAAAATTATATGACATTGCACTTGTGCACATTAACAGTCACATATTCATGTAATAAGAAGAAAATAGGTTTATTTGTTTGAACTACATACACTGTTGAAATAGGCTGGAATCTCCGACTCTTAGTAAACAAAACTGACTTGCATGTTCTGTATCTAGAAATGGGAATCCTTCACTATATACCAAATCTCATTATGGCGGTCAAGAGGTCTGAAAGGGCTATCATAGCCTGCAAAGAAAAATAAATCTTTTCTGAACGAGTCTCCAAGGCCATCCTTAACAAGAGCCTCTCCTAACTCCTCTGAATACTTCTGGACTTGATCAATATTTGAGTAGCCACCGTATACAATGACATAGGCACAAAACTTGGGTTGGGTCGAGATGAAAACATCTTTTTCGGTGGGTGCAGCAGGATTGGTCTGATCCTCAAATGGGACAAAAAAGTTGACAGTGAAGTTGTCTTTGCAGAAAGGTCCCTGTCCTGGTTGGATAAGAACAGCAACTGGTGCTGTCATTGGGATTTTCTGCCCCTTGGCATTTTTACCCTCTATGTAGTTAAAAAGACGCTTGAAACCCATTCTGATTGCCTCGTCATACTCATAACCTGTAAAATGGAGCAAATTAAAATGAACATTTAATGGAGAATGCTTGTAACTTCTTCACCTCCATTTTGGTTAACATAGAACAAAAGATATTGTTTGTTAAAATAGAGACATCACAGCAACGGCGACTTTTGGAACATTGAAATTCTCTGACAACTTAAAACTGTACTTAAAGGATTTGCTGATCAAGTTAGGACTGTTCAATGGCGGATCTATACTCCATCGTAAGGGGGGGGGGGGGTGACGTGGTGGGGATTTTACAGAGTGAAAATGTTGAAAGACTGTGACTGCCTAATGATTTGGCAAGATAAGGGAGGGGAGGGTTGGACCCCCTGGATCCGCGGCGCGGCAACGCCAAAAATAACATCATTGAAAAAAATTATTGGCGGTCTTATGCAATCGATTCACTTTGTTTTATTTGTCCGAATCTGACTGAATTGTCCAGGAGTTAAATTCATGGAGATGGCTATCAATTAGTTCAAACAGAAATAGGAAATTTAACCGTCGTGTAAAGAATATTTAATGCCGAACATTAAAAGCGTAATGAATCAAAATGTAAAACGCACGTGCAGAGGGGTGCAGAGGCATTGTTTTCGCTCAATAAAACAGTTGTTTTGTTTTTGTGCCGTTTGTGCCGTTCTCGCTGTCGTTATAGTCCTAGTCGAAGCTCCCTTTTTGGCAAAAGACTGGAATAGTTGTATCAATTGCTTTCAACAGAACGGACCCAACAGAACACAGTTAATTCGAGAGTATAAATAAGAAATATAGCTCGGACATTTTTAACCAGATTCGTCGATGGAATATGGCTGGGAATAGACAGTGAATATGATTGCTAAAACAAAAATAAACGTCAAGTTACCTGCTACAACAGTCGATGCCCACTTGTAATCCGTTTGATAACAGCGGAGTTCATACTTGTCCGTTTTGTTTATGGTTTTGAAATGCGGGCATTCAAGTCCGTGACAAAAACTGGGTTCAGGATCATCTCCGAAAGGTTTTGCTTCAACCGAAGACAAGACAACAACAGCCACTACGGTAACTAAGAGTTGCATCTAAAATACCCGGAAAATAAAAACAAATACGATATATTATTTTGTGTATATTGTGCCGATAATTACATGCACATGTGTACAGATGAAGTTATTGAAAACACAAAAAGCCTGACAGTGGTAAGAAGGTAACTAATTTTATATATTCATGGTGCAACTTTAATACATTGTAACAGAAAAAATATATACTTGAACGTTTACGGCAATTTGAAGAAAGAGAAAGCTATTAGCATATATTTTTCTTACCAAACATATCGCGTTTAGCATGAGTGATTACGTAACGAACGAATTACGTAACGCGACTGCTTTTTACGTCCTTTTCAGGAAAAAAAAACGCGGTAACTTTGCTGGAGAAAAACTTTCAAAATAAGTAGAAAAAGATGCAATATTTTGCACCAACATATGGAAGATAAATGGCGAGGAAGACTGATAAAAGTTTCCAAATTAACCTGTTGGTGAGTTGGACAACTGGCTGCGTTTCCACGCTGAGTACTGTGTCACGGGAAAAATGTTATACATTCATTCATTATTTATTTTATGTGGAACAGAAAACGTTTGAAGCAACCCTAACTCCTAAAATAAATTCGTTTAACTTTAAAAGCATTCTAGCCTTTCTTCGTCCGATATATAAATGATAACTTACTGAAACAATGTGACTCGTCAAAGCTGAAAAAATTGTTACAGCATTATATGCGCATATAATTTTTTCCTTCAAAAGAAACAAGACAAGTTTTGCATAAAGTTTGCACAGTTTAAACGTACCTTTGAGCTGGAATCTTATCAATTGATGCTGCTATCTTTCTCGCACTGGTCTGCAAGCTCGAGTGAACGTTTATGTAGGTCTTACCGTATTTATACATTACTGTCGATCTTGCCTCGTGACCGGCCGACGTAATATATTTACCTTTTAGTGCCAGAAAACGTGACTTGGCTCGTGTCAGCAGTCGATTTTTCACCTGCGCACACGTGTACTCGACTTGATTCCCAATATTTCGTGATAGTCCGGCTTGTGAAACATTTTAGCAACATAGAAACTCACACGGGATAAGAATATCATTCGTTTTAGACTCAGCAATTACACTCCATTTTTTTTCTCAGGGATATTTCAGCGAGCGAAACACGCGGG
The DNA here is from genome assembly GCA_022457155.1 of Cladopsammia gracilis. Classification (NCBI taxonomy): domain Eukaryota; kingdom Metazoa; phylum Cnidaria; class Anthozoa; order Scleractinia; family Dendrophylliidae; genus Cladopsammia; species Cladopsammia gracilis. Next base: position 1,899,462 of record JAJGOT010000022.1, read on the forward strand.
GCTCCGAGGCGAAACACTCGAGTCACGTTTTCTTGCAATATGCGTTTTTACGGGCACTTTTTCGACTGCTAGGAATTGAGAAGGATTATTCTGGGTTTATCCTTTTTCCCCTTCAGAAATCAAATATTACACCAAAATCAGGGGGTGGTGGGTGTGGTCGCGAGGAACACGTCAATAGACGCGGGCGCGCGCGAAAATCGACTCGCCGCAAACCACTGCACGGCGCATCTGAGATTTGCTCTCACGATCTCTCGGTAATCAAACATTGGAAAATCGGAGGACCAGCCAGTGAACAAGGCCTCTCTCCCATTTCACGGCTCGATCGTTTTGCTTGATACTCTTTAGTTAGCCTGCGTGGCAGGCGTTCGAAGGGGAAAGGGGAAGATGGAGAATTCAGGCGCGCGAGCCGTGACGCGAAGGGCGCACTCGCGCGTCTGAATTCTCCCCCTTCCCCTTTCCCTTCAAAAGCCTGCCACTGCACGCAGGCTACTCTTTAGTCTCTTCCATTAACCTGCCAGTCGGAGACCTATCATTTGAGTTTTCACCCCCTGAGTGTCGTACGCACGCGCGGGCGGCGGAGCTGCGAGTTTCGAGTCAGCGCGGGAAATTGGGCATTCGCTTGTTGGCTCATAACTGTTGGCTTCCATTCACTCTCCCGTGAACAAGCTCCTTTTTGGGGGTATTGGATTGAAAATAATCAAATAATGGTGAAATAATAATAGTGGAAATAAGCTTGTTGTAGGCGTTCAGACAGTGGGGAGCAAAGGATGGAAAAAGGTTGCGACTGCTGACGGAGGGGAACAGGCGCGAAGTACAGCAATCTCCCAGTCAATATGCATATTCAGTTCCGTAAAACATCCTCTCACTTTATTTGGGAGTCCCTCCCCCCACCCCGGGAAGGAGTGGCACTGAGCAGGAGAAAAGTGACGCGTGAATAAGATACATTAAATGGGGAAAATGATCCCCATTCAGCACTCGCATTTTTCTTGTCGCACACGCCATCATGCAAGCTTCGCTCCCCATTTAGCGCAAGTAAAACGATTCGACTGAAGTGCTTTCATGTGGCGGTGCTAGCTTCACATGTTTCCCGAAAAGAGGTCTGCAGATTTGCATTTTTTAACAAGCGCGAAATAGGTGCGAGACATCACGAATTGATTTAAAGTTTGGCAAAGACACCCGAGCGAAAACGGCTTCAAAGCAGCCTGTTTCAGGCGTTCAAATAGTGGGTAATGCGTTCAAGTGTGAGCACTCGCAACAGTTTGTTTTTCCTTCGCTTTCCACTATCTCACTATTTGGATGCCTGGAACATGCTCAATTCCCGGGGCTCAGTAACTTTAAATTTTTATGGTGAGGTAGTCTTATTACGTAACTGATTACGCATTCTTCTTCATCATACACACCTTTTACCGGCAGGCGATAATCCTGTCTTCAGTTACATAGTCAGTCACACTGAACACCGACACATGTCGATCGCACGTGCATGTATATTTAGCTATGCTGAAGACACAGCACTTGAATGACATCATAAAACGTTTGTTTTTCAAAGACTATAAACTGACTGTGAAGGGTACTGCAAATAATGGATATCTATATATACCGTAATCGAAATAAAAAAGGGAAACTGTCCAGATGAAAAGTTCTTGTTCTTGGTTCATGGCTCCTCTCCTGACCTGAGTTATTGGCCTGGAGACTTGCCAGGTAACTTTATTTCATACACGTTACAAATGCCCGGGAAAATAACACTCGCAGCTGGTGCATATAACAATAGATTGGTTATTATATTAAACCGCAGGCTGAAGACACGCAAAATAATGGATATCCATTGATGAGACGAAACCAACCTCCATGAACCTGCACAAATATATACTAGCCATAATCATTTATGATCAAAGCAAACACGACTTATACTACACAGTTCAGTGCGGTCTGGGTTTTTAAATACAATTTTGCCGATTTCCTAGGCTTTAGATTATGTTAAATTTCTTAAAATGTTTGTTCACGAGGCGTGTTCCGCCTTTTGGACCCTACCTTTCCCTACCTATCTGTAGACCGGTATAGAATAGGTAATTTTGTGACCCATTTTCAGACCTGTCCACCAAAATATCTAAAAGTATTTTCAAACCAAATCGGCTAAGAAAAACACATGCATTTGGGTAGACTTTCTCAAAGTCCGTTATATTTGAGTTTCCGGTCAGGCGTGGAATTACGTCGCTCGCTTTCGCGACTTCGTCGCTCTCATTAGTCGGCTTGTATTGTGGGCAAGTCTTGTATTTGGGTCACACGGGATTGGCCTTATTCATGCCTTATTCACGAGCGGCACGTGGGGCAGCTCTGCTTCACTCTTCCCAACACGTTCATTGAGTTACGTAATTGCGCTTCTCAGTTATCTCTAAGGTAGTAGCTGAGGCTAAAGCGACCCTTTTAGATTCATCTAATTTTTTTGCAGCTCAAAGTCGATTTTTGTCGGGTGAAATCATACTCCTAATTAGCACTGATCCCCTGTTCTTCCTAATTATAGGAATATGTAAAAAAAAACTAAGAAAAAAAAAACAAGAAAATAAGTTATCTGGTAATAGAAAAGAAATGGCTGTGGAAGGTATTAAGATTAGATACATCTGGGATAATTTATTTTCAAGGTATACGAGCTATAAACAGACAAACAAATCCCTAACTTTTAAGATGGCCGTTACCCTTTACCTTCTCAGCGATAAATGGGGTTAGTTTCCAGAGAAACTGTGGTGCTGCGTGACAAGCGTGCGTGACAGGCACTAGAAGGGGAGACTGTAGAGAACATTCGAGGGCGCGCTAAGCTCGTGACGAGAGATACTTTTTTTAGAACGTCTTTTCTGTGCATATGAATCCACAGGAAAACCAATTTTGTAGTTTGCGTGGTTTAACTGACACTAAAAATAAATAAAGTTACGTATTTTGCTTGTTTATGGACGTCGGCGGAATATTGTACAATTCAAATAACGCGAATAAAAAAATGACCGTTGTGTACTTCCCCCCGAGCCCTCCCACCATCCACTGATCTTTTGGTAGGAAGTGATTCATCCGCCGAGACTCCGCCAATAATATCAATAAGACAGTTTGTAAATCATTATTAGTAAATATACTTTAATTAACACGATAAAATAAAGGTTACATTAGCCTTATACGCAGGCATTCATTTGGTTTATGTTGAAAACATAATCAATTTAGCCTGCATAGCAGATGCCGGGTTTTATTAACAAGGCAAAACATCTGAGGATGTGCCTCTCTCTTTCGCGGAGTGTGCAACTCGTGCGCGCGTCCTCGAAATTTCGCCCTATAAATAAACCGGCGATAGCCTGCGTACGGCAGGCGCATGGAAATGATATGGGCGCAAGAAAGAACGGGGCTCGCGAAGTCTCCTTCGCGCACCCGGTTCTTTCTTGCGCCCATATTATTTTCATTCGCCTACTTCGCAGGCTAAACCGGCAACTACTATGCAAGAATCACGGAGGCGATCACGCCAAAAAAGCGAGAGCTAATTAATCGGACTATGCTTTTTACTAATGAGCCAGATCTCGTTTTGACGATTCCAAAACTTCATGGGGCTAGCGTAGCCAGCTGAATAAATAACATCAGTGTGGAAATCATCGCCAAATCCATCCCTCTTCAGCGCTGCTACAAGAGCTTTGTAGTTTTTCTCTTTTTTATCCATGCTGGAGTAGCCGCCGTACTCTTTCACGTAGGTGCAAAAAGGCTCCATATTTGTCAAGCGGACGTTATCTGCAGATGGGGCGGGTGCGTCTTTTTGATGCTTGAACGGAATGAAGAAGCTCATGGTGTAGTTGTCTTTGCAGAATGAGCGGGATGTCTCATCGGGCTGCATTTGCGTCGTTACTGGCACTGTCATATCGATAGTCATCTTCTCTTCGTTATTTCCCTGGATATATCTGAAAAGACGCATGAAAGCAGCCCCCTTTTCAACTCTTTTTCCTGTTAACAGGGACAAAAAGACAGAATGTTAACAATAACTTTCACCTTGAGTCAAATATAGGTCTTACTTTTGTTATTGTAGGTGGTAATTATCACAATTCTTTTAACTAAATTCTTTTAACTCTTTTGTTCCCTTGTATGTTCTTGATTTAAGGTTTCAGGGTGTTACCCTGAAAATGCAGCTGGATTTAATTAATAGATCCAGTTTCAAGGGTTCATCGCACTGCTACAAGGAATATAATAACTTGCATTTTTATCCGACTTCAAAAAACTTCAATCATCACCTGTATTATCCCTTCAGTGTGGAGTTTCTGGCTAAAAGATTCGATCAAAAAAGGCATAACTTAGTGCCTTCAACTGAGAATAAAACAAATCGTTTTAAAAACAGCTTTAGGCTCAGTTAGCCTTTTTAACCAGCCCTATCACCTCCCCTCTGTGGATGAAATCCTGTGGTGTGACCATTCAAATGAAACCTCTTCAGCAGTACTTTTGCATGGTACTGTTTGTTTTTCATCATTTTCCAAAATAAAATTTGGATTTTGCCCTAATTCATTTTGGCACTCTTAGGAGTCAAAGGGTTAATCTGTCTTATTTTTAAAAAACTACGGCTTAAGATATTTACCATCGTAAGTGGTAGCCACCCATTTGTAAGGCTTTGGATAACAACGCAGTTTGTAGTCTGTGACGATTCTGCCTGAGATATTAAGCTTCTCTTCATAGAAATCAGGGCAGTCGTATTTGCCGCAGAACGCCTTCGGGTTTGGTTTATCGCACGAAAGAAACAATGTACTGAATGGAAGTTTGCAAGCATAACTTAATGCCGTAGAGCCAAGATCAAGCTCAGGAATATGGAGTTTTTCAAACCAACCACCAAAAGATTTGGAATCTGCGGAAACGAGGAAAACTACCAAAAGTACAAGAACCAGCTTCATCTGCCAAAAAAACGAATTAAATAAATTAAAAAATAACGAAACAATTTTGCATAGTTGCATGATCACAACAGTGAGTCATGTGAATTCAGCTTTACTGTATACGTTACGTAATAGGCGGTGTTTCATGTTGAGAGAAAAAATGTAATCAAGGAGTAGAAGCAGTCATACTCTTCATTCTCAAGAACAAGACATTTACTCAGTAACAGTAGTAACAGAAATAATCTAGAGAAAAGGGCTTGAACGCGGGGGATCAAGGGTTCCCCTGGTGCATTTAAATTTGACACTTCATTTTGATCCTTCCACAAAAACAATCATTACTTATAAATAAAAAAATATACTTTTAAACTTTGTTGTCATCTTTTGTTCTTCATCGATTACATGCGAAACAGTCAGTTAGTTTTAGTGCCGAAAGTTTCGATTTTCGGTCGTTATCGCGAGCCAAATAATTGTTGGCTATACAGTGAATATCCCCGCTCTCTCCCAGGCTTTAAACCGCTCTGTTCTTTGGATTTCATCTTTAGTCTTTAGTTAGATAAAAGAAGCTTTATAGTGAGTGCAAGCAATTCATTATGGCAATGATAGTTGCTACTGATTACGTAACGCCTAACGCAATTAAGGTCTAAAGCCTAAGAAACAGTGGTTTTGCTTTCTCAGTTGATGGATACTCTAATTTCAAAAACTGAATTCCAATTTCAATATCTTCAGTGACAAAGAAGTGCGCATTTAAAAAAACAGATGACCGATAATTATCATCATAAAACATGCATACCTTCATAGGTGATGATCGTTGTGTTGAGTCTCTTGATCTTTCCAATGTTCAGCTTGCTGAGCTCACTTGCTTCTGGGAGCCCACATGGCAGTGGGCTAACTTTTATAGAAACATGTCACGTGTCAAATTTTATTTACATAAAGTTCTTGGCCCCTACCAGGTGACTTGGCAGTTTTCATTCATGTTTCAAATGACATTCACACGTGCAGACAACAATGGTTTGGTTATTATAACCACACAGGCCGAAGACACGCAAAATAATGGATAATCTATTGACGAGAAGAAACCAACCTCCAAAACATTTTCAGACCTGGCCCCCGAAAAATTGAGACCTGACCACCTAAATCGATAACCAGTTACAGACCAAAGGAAAATAAATATACCCTTATATTTCTGATATTTGGGTCTCGCGGGAGTATCCCCCGCGCGGGATATGACATAATATAAAGTACACACATGCATTATTCACGTGCGGCAAGTGTGGCAGCTCTGCTTTCACGTTCATTGAGTTACGTAACTACACTTCTATTACCGTGGATCATGGGCGGCCCAAACTGTGGAACACCATGCCATGATCTGCATGTTGGCTGCTCCTTACACTTGACGTTTCAAAATTTGGCCCAGATGTGTAGTTCTAAAATCTCTACAATTCCATAAACATTTTGGAATCGAAATCTGTTTTTAAGGAGGCTCGTGCCCATTTCTCAAGTCCACACCCTTTCAATTTTAATGGGCCATATCTTTTGTTATAGTGCATAAAAAGACAAGCCACTTTGCATGCAAACGCACAATACATTGAACTTTATGGGAGTATAGGATTTGTTTACATCGGTGCTTCCATGGCAACGGAATGGTGATCCTCTGAAATTCACAAGTTGCGGAGTTTCTCTAGATCACGAGAAATTTTTGTAAAACCCGCTAGTGGACTAATTGATTAGACCATGGGCTTCAACTGGACAAAGTTTGAAAGAAATGTATGAGAGCGTTTTCGAAATTTTTAGGGATGAAGTTTTGGGGATTATAAATACAGTGAAAAACATACTATCGACATAATTGGCTAATATCTAAAGAAAATGATGCGCGATGGGGATGCAGTTTCATCTCATAGTAGTTTGATTCCACTTGAAATGGTGTGTGAAAAAGTGAGGGGGTTGCTTTGGCCGATTGCAAGAAAGAAGGATTTGATTAGCGTGCGTTCAGCTGCTCTTGTTGCCATTTTTGTATGTAATTTGGTCTACGCCTACAAATGTGATGATAATTTGGAAACCGCGAGATCAATTTTTTTAAAAATTTGACAATCTCGAGATTGGTCATCAATTTATATGACCTGCAAGTTTCAAGGACATTGAAGATTTGCAAGGCAATAATATAGGGCCTCCAATGTACCAATTTTTTTCCCGCAGAGTTTGTGTTTACAAGTGAGCGTCCTCATTATTCACGGGTATTGTTTTCAAGTTTCATATGCACGTGCAAAACTTTACCAAAAAATTATTTGCATCGAACAGAACGCTCGATTGCTTTCCGAAGAATTTTCCGAAACATGCTAATAACTGGCTTGCGTTACGAATAGCAATGACAACAGTACTGATGAAGACAACGTCGGAAACGTCACGTTTCATCAAGTGCCGGATGCAGAAATAACACATTTATGATTGTCTCACTCTGGTTATTTGTTGCAATCGACGTAGCATCTGTTCCTTATTAACTGGCTCGTCGCTTTGCGACGAGACAGTTCATAAAATACCCTTTTTTTTTTCTTTCTGTCGTGTCACCTGCCCCGGGAATCGCTTTTGCTGCGGCCAACACCGAACCTAGTTTACTTCCGGTTTTCTGAAATGACGTAATCAGTGCTGTCATCAAAACGACGTCACGGCAGCGTCACGCGGTCACGCCGTAACGCCGCCAACCCCAACCCAGACTACACTAACCTTTCCGTTCAAGTCAACCTTATATTAGGCAAAGACGAATCGGTGGCTTCCATGTGGTAGGGTTTTCTTATGAAAGCAATTTGAAACAGAAACGTACTGTACATAGATGCGTATTTACGTGCAAGGGATAATTCTTGGGAATATGCGGGTTCTCATCGTCTTGTTGCTTTAGAAAAATTGCTGCTTTTGTTATGGTACATTAAAATATATGACAAATGTTTCTTACGCGTGCGCGTGTTTATCACGCAAAAGGAAGATTTTGATGGGGGAAGGGGTGCGTGACTCGTTCCAGACCTTCCTCTGCTCGATTGATGGTGCAAGTTGCTTTAGGCTTCCGTTGATCGTTATGAAAGCAAGCGATATCGTTCGTTTGCTGTTGTAAAAGAAAACGATACTGTAACAAGACTCGACTGTTGGATTTGTGAGACATCGATGGTCAATTTGATGCAGTTACTGTGACATTCATCAATCACTTCACTTTGACAAATGGTAAGCGCTCGATCGTCTGCTGCCGTTTTGTGATTAGTTCAAAATACAACCATATGTTTCCCACATTTTCTTCGTTTTAGGAGACGTCTAGAAGAAAGTCATGATCATTTAAGGGAAATGGCTTTGCTTTGAGATTTATATCCTTTGTATATCGCTACTGTGTGTGATTTTGTTGTGTTTACACAAGTAGTAAAGCGAACTGAAACCAATAATTAGGCAACTAAAATTCATATATTTACCCATGTTTACCGTTCTAATTTCCACGGAATTGTTAAAAAATTTTCGGATATGTTCTATTTCTGGTAAAAGGAAAGCGGGTTGATCTTTTCTAACCAAATCAATTGTCAAACAGTTGATCGTTGAACACGTCCTGCAAGTCTAAGGACTTCTGAGTAAACCAATTCTCATTCATTACGGCATGGAGTCACGCTCAAATTCCACACATCTCGCATTTATGTCACGCTATGGTGATCGATCTGCTGCTCAAAGCCTGGATTTAAAAACACTCTGTTTGGAGTCCTGATGATATTCCGACAGGAGAGTATCGCGCTGATGGTGGATAGTGAAGCGATCTTCTATCAAGTCAGAATAGTTGATGTGGATTGTACCTTACTTCGCTTCCTTTGGTCGTCTGTCGATCACCTAGAAAGTGAACTTGATGAATTTCCGGATGGTTGTACAGTTGTTTGTCGAGCCTCTTCCCCCACATGTTCTAATTTTGGTATGCCCCTTACAGCTGAAGATGACATTGAACACTTCCCAGAAGCAGTTGTGAGCACAGTTGAGAAGGCCTTCTCCGCATACGATTCAGATTCCACGCAGCTCTTAACAACCTCTAATTTCATTGGACCTGGGCATCACGCAAGCTATATTGTTTTCAGGGCTAGGGTCCATTGTTATGTTGTTTGTTCTATTGTTCTCTCAGCAAATCAGAGAAGACCTTGTTAGAGCTGCATACTGCCCCATACGATTGTCTGAAGTCCTTACCATCCGTTGAGGAGTTTTCGCAACACGCAAACGGCCTGCGATCTCTGCTTTTTAACCCGTAAATACGCGCAAGAGTAATGAACGGGTTATCGGTAACGGCGGCTAATTCACTCACTCTCTCACTCACTCGCTCGCTCGTTCCATCACTCAGATGTAAACTTTTTCCGCATATCTACGTTGAAATAAAAATTTGACCTTGGTAGTTAGTCAGATCCTAAAACCGTTTTTATTAAATGCCATGTGTACTGTCCAATTTATAGCCTAAGTGACAGGATGTGCTGCTAGTTCCATTTTCATCTTCTTGTTTCTGTATTTGCTTTATTTGGCCCGTTTATTTGTTGTACGTATGTACGTTATTGTTCTTCGTTGTTTATACTTGATGTAGACTGGGACCTCGTAAGGGAGCATTATGCGCTGGCGAAGTTTGTAAATAAATAAATAAATAAATAAAAGAGCTTAAGTGGCGTAGTGCCAGATCCTCCGCTACGGCACCCAATCGTTTAGATCATCAGGGGGGCTTCAGAGGCCGCCAACAGCGGCATAAGTGATAGAATTTTTCAAATGCATGGCCGTTGGAAAAGCGTCGTAGCCAAGGACTGATAGGTAAAAGACAACATCGCGTCTAGGCGTCTAGTGTTCAAGTCTTTAGGTCTGTAACTTGAGGCGCCTGCTTTTCAAGCCCTTTCTTTGACTTCTAGGCTCAGTGTAACTTTATTCACTGTGTACATAGTCCCAGTGCTCGGCTGAAACCTGTAAAATAAACCTATTGGCGTTATTTACTGTGTGTTGCGTAGTAGTGTAGCCGAAATATGGAATTTCTGGCGATTGAGTGGCTACGAATTAACCTGAAAAGTAATATTAGCGACAGGGGCTGGGCTCTGCTGGTTTGGATGACGGTGCATTATGGATAATTATGTGGATGTATAGTGAGTGGGACGCCATTCTAGGCCAACACCGCTTTCTCTGATTAGCTCTGTTAATTTTTCAACTGTATAGCCACGTAGGAAGGGCTGCTAACTGCTACGTAACTGCTTGCACCTTGAGCCTTGGTTCCTACACAGATTTCATGTCAATTTTTTTCCCCAAGGGGTTTTTGAAGGCAGATTTTTTTCTGGCCTCCGTCTAACCACAGTGGTATTGTACGTGGTTGCTCAGCTCCGTTTAGGTGTTTTACTGTGATGGCGATTATTGGATAACGTAGTTATCGATAGTTATTGTATACTGTATATTGTGTACTGATTCTACTAAGGCTCAGTGTAGCTTTATTTACTATGAAATAATTAATGGCAAATATTTCGACTAATTGTAGTAGTCTTCCTCCAAAGGAAGACTAGTACAATTAGTCGAAATATTGGCCATAAATAAATCTGCCCTTTGCCGTAGTGCCAGCCTTGCATTCAGTTTTGTATTTTCACATTCAAGTGACGCCTGGCACGAGATCTTGCACAAGGAAGATCTGGCAACTACCAGCAAGTTTAATTTCTGCGTCGTGTGGACCTCTGCATTCAAAGGTTTTTTAATTTTTTAATTTTTTTTTATTTACTATATATTGTGTACATAGTCCCGGTGCTCGGCCGAAACCTGCAAAATAAACCTTGCTGTCGTTCATTTACTGTCTGTTGCGTAAGTGTAGCCGAAATACGATTTTTAACGCAACAATTTGTTGCGGCAACATGTTGTAAGCTTTTAAACCACTTTCAAGACTTTGCAACACGTTGCCGTAACAAAATATTGCTTTAAAAATCGTCAGCGCACTGTCAGCGCACTGTTACACGGTGTTGCGTTAAGAATTGTCCCATCACCTTTATGGTCAAAAATATCCCATTGTAAATATCAAATAAATAAAATATCCCATTGTCATAATTTGTCCAAGAAAAATTATCGATTTAATTCCCAAAAGACCATTTTCCCACAGCTTTCTGAGACAAATGACAGTATGTCAACGTTCAACCAATATGAAGACGCCCTAATTTCGTACAACCAATCAGAAAAAAAAAAGAAAAAATTGCCGCAAGCCGCCGAGCCAGCGTAAGAAATTCGCGCCTATTTTGCATAATTTTTTTTATCACTGTTTAGTCCGTACTTCACAAACTCATGTAATGCCAATTCAAAATTTAAGAAAATTATTGCTTAAGAAGTTGTGAAACCTTTACTAGAAGTATTGCACGCAGTCCGCTAAAGAAGAAAGGGATAATAATTTACCTCGGAGGCATATTTTCCGTGATACAAGGTAACAACTTGCCAAGTAACAATCTTTGCGGCCGTTCACGCTTTGCATGCAAAAAGCTTTCTAGGTTTTTAATGTTAATTTTTGTCCGAAAATTAGTTTTATTTATATTTTGTAAGTTTTTTAAGACCAGAAAGAAAGCTCTCAACCTCGAGAGCTACGTTAAAGCGTGAACGGTTTAGAAGTAGTTCACAAAATTACTGAAGGAAAATTCATTGAATTCATGGCGACTTGAGACTTTTATAATAACTTTGGCATATAACAGCTAAGGTAATGCTATTTTCAACTTTAGTTAGCGATATATATTTCCACCTTCGCGTAATTTTTGAGCACACTGACGTACATCAAAAATAAGATGCGGTTTACTTCCACTGTCAAACGCGTAGTTTGATTATGTGCGTACATTTCAGTGAAGAAGTATATTCAATTTTCAACAAATTTATAAATTTAGAGCGATTTTAACTCGCTAAATAAAGTTGCCGCTGAAATAATAATTTGGTAGCACTCATCCAATCTTTTCTTGTCATTCTGTTTTCAGGGAATAGAGGACATTCTGCAAGCGCCAATCTCCTTAAAGCGGAACACCTACCTCTGCTAGGAAAACCTCCATTACTTCCGGGGAACCTTGGACATAAGACGAACTATGAATGACAAAGTAGAACAGCAAACAAAAAAGATGAAGTTCGAAGAAGACGTTTTATGGTCGTGGTATCGTATGGGACAGGTTGCAGAATACGTGTAAAGTTGTCGCGTTAGTCCTTGCAATGCGCCGATTGTTACGACTTTTTCCAAACAGGCGAATGCTACGCAGGCTGACTAAATTATATTGCTTGGGTTTTGACAATTTGTACTTTCTTCTGATTTAGATGGGGGCCATGGATTCGTCAATGAAACTGTTTAGTATTACTTTACTAACGTTATTTACTTTTCTTTACTTACTCTGCGCGCTAAAGTAAAGTAAATTGAGAACTTTATTTAAGTGTTTTATGATACAAGTTATCCTAAAATTCTTATAAAATGCTAAAATCCTCCTAAACACTGTACTATACTGATTATAGCACAAATTATCCTACGCCGAGTGAATGTTCTAGTAATAAAATTCTAAAATAAATAGTTAAATGTTAAAATCCCAAGTTAATTGTTTGTACAGTTCTTGTTAAACTCTAGGAGCTTTAAAACAAGATCACAAGGAAAAACGCTTTCGTATACATGATTTACTACCCTTATAATCAAATTTGCTGTTGTTATTCTTAGTAGGACACAGTTGGTCAATGCAGTGGTTGTAAGGACATTTCATGAGTGCCTCCAATAGTTGATCATGAGATTGTAATAAAGGAATACTCGAGCTAAGATGAATCAGAGAAGCCTTGATACATGCTGCAGTCGACTACATGCTGGCTAATCTCATCTGTCTCGTAAAAGAATGATATGTCTCGCACCTCTAATCAGAGCCAGAAATATTGGAACTCCGGGACACCGGGAGACAAGAACACCGGAAAACCGGAACAGCCCGGAATACTGTATTTATCGGCTAACCCTAACCTTAACCACAAGTTAAGTTAAGTTAAAGTTAAGTTAAGTTAAAGTTAAAGTTAAAGTTAAAAAGTTAAAGTTAAAAAGTTAAAGTTAAAAAGTTAAAGTTAAAGTTAAGTTAACCAGCTAGTTAAGGTGCTCTCGGAGTCTTGGACGGTGTTACAATGCTCTGGTGTTCCTTGTTTTAGTGCATACCCACAAGATCATTTCTGAAGTGAGATATCCTTCTGAAAGGTCACGTGGTGGATAATAATAATATTAATAATAATAATATTAATAATAACAATAATAATAATAGCTAGCATCACTAGCATCCCTGGCAACATCAACCTGTCAACATCAACATCATCCCTGGCAACATCAACCTCTGCGAAATTCAGAAAACCGCACTGCTTGGGACAGCCAACATCCTGCGCAAGACCCTTTCCTTGCAATGCTAAGTAGTGTGGCCTCCACACAGCACCTCATGGGTGCCCTAGGTCCATGGTTTGGACCCGGCCCCCATGGAGAACACATAATTATATAGAGAACACATGATAATAATAATAACAATAATAATAATAATAATAATAATAATAATAATAATAATAATAATAATAACTTTATTTATGTGTCAAAAGTCATCTAGCAGAGGGAAAAACCCTCCACTAATAGGGGACACCTAACTACACTAAAGTGGAGTGCTGGTTGGTTCCTTCGGTTCTTAGTTTTACGATGCTTCACCTGGTCTACACTAAATATAGCTTACTTGTCGACTTTTTGAACCACCTCTTGAGTTTTATGTTTTCTAAAGTCTAATATTCAGCTTTTTGAGCTGAGTGCTTAGTAACTTTCTCCAATACCCTTGACCACGCTATTTTCGCTTTCTCAAACTCTTAACTTTTTTTCCAATATGTTATTGTATTGTTCACTGTTCTCTTATTATTAGTAATTATTGTTATTTATTGATATAATCATTGCTTCAAAATAATCCTTGATTATGCTCTGCGACTGGCTGGGAAAGGGCAGCATTAAGGTTTAACAATAAAATCAGAAAACGGCAAACTGATCCTTACGGCAAGGCGATGAAGGAGTAAATAAAAGAATAAAACAAAATTTATATATATATTAAAACGTTTTAATATATATAAATTATATATATAAATTAAATTCGTTTTAATATATATATATATATATATAAATATAAATTTTGTTTTATTCTTTTATTTACTCCTTCATCGCCTTGCCGTAAGGATCAGTTTGCCGTTTTCTGGTTTTATACAAGTAATTATTGTACTGATCCAGGTCTACAACTGGGAGATCCGGCACCACTCAACGGTTTGTCGCTGTGGTCTTGCTGAGATTTTATATTTTAACAATAAACCCTGGAAAGAGCAGAAGAGTTGGTCCTGTGGTCCTGACTGACTTCGACTTTGTCGTAACATTGCGCTTGTGACAGATTCGATCGGTTGAGAATGCACAGGCTTTGCTGCTTAGCGTGGATGGTGAATGTAAGAAGGTGGGTCTTAGCTCAACGCTACGAAAACAGAGGTCATGAAGAAGTCAAGGTAACCACCAAAGATAGATTATCACTCGCTTTTAAAAAGGAATTAAAGTACCTTGGCTCCTATGTCAGCTCCACTGAGAAAGACATCCGGGTGAAGAAAGCACAAGCTTGGAGAGCTCTCCACGACCTCAATGAGGAACATCTGGAAGTCCACCATGCCGGAAGAACTCATTCTTCCCTTCTACCCTTGGAGTCATGGAAGCTCACAGTAGAGCAAGAGACCCGGCTTGACGGCCGCTGAACTCGCATGCTCAAGATAGTCCTCAATTAATGACTCATGGAAGGATAGGGTCAAGAACAAAGTCATCTATGGCGATCTGCCTAGTCTCTCCGTCAACATCAGTAGATCAACAGAGTACGACTGGCCGGACTCTGCATACGGTACTCTGAGCTGGTTGCTAGTCACTTGGTCCTTTTGGAACCGACCCAGGGGGTCAGGCCCTTACATACGAATATCTGCTTTGACTTGTATGGCGGATGGTAAAGTTTGGCGTGCTATTATATAGCCCGAGGAAACTCGACTTGATTGAAATAGTGTTTCCAGGATATTCGCGGCAATAATCCGATTTTATTACGAAGTTTAAGGCATCTCTTCTAAACGTCACGGTTTAAAGACTGGTCCAGAACAATATAGTACGCAGACTTCAATGCGCATCTCGGCAGTTCACGTTCTGTTCTTCGCTTTTCCGCATTCGATACGATACAATCCTCACATATGCCTCAACGAAGCGGCATTTCGGATTAGTAACTTCTGAACATATATGGTTTTTACATCCTATATCTTTACTTTTCGTTACCATAAACCTTTGACATATGTTAAATATGGCAAAGAAGCTCAAAGACCGTTTTTACCAAGCCTTTGACGCGGGTGTCACGGCAAAGATGGCAAAGCCCATCTTTGATTTTAGTCAGTGTTAGTGCACCTTTGACGCTGTGCATCTTTGACGCTTATCAAGCTCAAGCTCTTAAACAAAGATTTTAATTGTTTGCACTCCAAAACATCCCGCTTGGCCGACATAAAACAGCAATTTAAATCTCCACATAAAACTACCTCTTTTCCCTCAACGCTAACAATAGCCAGCATTTCGTCCAGTTTGACCATAAAGTCCTTATCAAAGTACTTTGATGTGCGATCAGGTCTATAGAATGTGCCGACGAGAAAACTCCGAGACTTTGGCAATGCAATTTCAAGCCACAATCCTTCAACCGAGTCCAGTTCCAAATCCACTCTCCTGGTTACCAATAAATCATTACGCGCATAAACTGCGACTCCACCGTTGTTACCATCCCTGTCTTTCCTAAATAACTTGTAGCCAGGAATATCGAGCTCGGAATCACTTATATTTTGCTTAATCCGGGTTTCTGATAATGTTAGTAATTGCAACCCGCATTTTAACTCGTCGCACAACAAAAGACGCAGTTGATCTATTTTACACGCCAGACTTTGAATATTTTGATGAGCAATCTTCATGCCGCGAAGTTTAACCACTTCTTGTAGTTCGGATGGAACTAAGTTGTCTCCATTCGTTTCAGCCGATTCATCGGGCTCAGAGCAACAACCACGACATTTGCCATGTTCAAATTCCGCGCCGAGACATTTAAGATGGTAATCAATTTTGCAAGATTTACATTGCGCTCTCGGCTGTCTCTTGTTGAAGACTTTAAGACAGAAGGCACATTTGACGGTTTCAGAGGAAGCTCGCTTTGTAGGACCAGGATTAAGAGACACATCCCCAGAAAGCAGGACTAAGTAACTCGCGCAAAACGATAACTGTGCGAGACGAAGTGCAGATTTTGCTTTCCAACATGGCGGCACCGCTAGTGTGTTGACTTCGTGTTTTCGCCGAAAACCTGAATTTCGGCTGGGCTGATATATCTTGTCCCCATTAGATGCTACAAACACAAATGAAGTGGTATTCTCTCCTTTTTTCTCAGTAGTTAATGTAAAACTGAGATATAAAATAAGTAAAATGATGATATTCTTGGAGAGCCTCACAAGACCAGTACTCGCCCCCGCCATATCGTACCTCATATCGTACCGTGTAATTCGTACTCGTTTTGTATGAATCGAGCACGGTTGCCCAAAAACAAAATTTGATCCGTTTATTTAAAGAATAATATTACCCCCTCCCTTCATAATGGTATAGTTGTCCACCCCTTTAACTTTCCAATACATCCATACTCAAAGACATGACATAAATCTATGCACTGATAGCAATAAAATAAGCTACAGTTTTAGGATAAACCTACATTGTAACACATATAATAATATATGAACAGATTTAAGTAATGATCCGCATAAGAAGGAAAGTACTGAACGGCAATGCACGATGGAATGTCAACTTTTTATTGTTAGTGATCTCATTGGCCGAGACTCAAAAACCGCTAAAAAGGTTCAAGATACAATTTTGTCTTATTTTTTAAGGTTTCAAGTAATTTGAGATTAATCGCACAACATGCAATTTTTAGCGGAGCACTTGCCAGGCCGAAGGCCTGGCTGCGAAGCTCCATACTCATAGAACCTACGCCGTGATTTTTCATGGTCATGGCTAGCGGAATGTTTCGCGGGCGCGTCCTCTGCCCGCCGAACGCCCGCCCGTGTTGGACAACATCCGGGATCTTAGCAATTTTGTTTTTCGCGCGGCCACACAGCCGTGAGCTCGGTAAACACTTTAGTTGTTTTCTTGTGCCTAGCGGAGAATTAAACTCGTTATTTTCCTGCATTTTTTCGCGGTTTGCTACTCAAGACAGGGATACTAATTAAGGTATACTCAGAAGCCGCTTTAGTGGAAAAAGACGAGCTTTCAGGGATAAAATCTTGCTTCGAGGAACTTCGTGTATTACGTTTTTATCAATGCGGGAGATGATTTCAGAACCATGCAGAAGCGGAGATTTGAATTTCCAAGCAAGCGAGGTACTTAAAGGTAAAACAGATTACAGTTTTCGATGAGAATTTATGTTGATATCAATCTGTGAGTGACTTGTTATTAGTGTTATTGTTAGTTTTGGCGAATTGATTTTAAAACGTGCCTAAATTTAGTTGTATCGATCTCTTGAATTTCATCGAAGAAAGCTTGAACTCGATGAGCTATAATTACATGGTACGCGTTTTGCTTTTAAACGTAAACTAATGGAGATTTGAATAAATTTTTTCGAAAAAAGATTGTGTTGTCCATTTTTATGTGTTAGTTCATTCATTAGATAGATTGAAAAGCGATTTTATGTAAACAAAACAAGACTTGATTTTATAGTACAGTTCTATCTTCACTCGCATCGCCTTATGCAAATATGTTTGTGTATTTTTGCAATTTTTGATTTTCAAATCAGTTTCTCGGGCAATTTTTGACAAACATAAACTGTATTTTATTCGGAAACTAGTGGTACTATTTATTCTAGACAAATAAAAGTTGTTTTTGTGAACTTTTGTACGGTCTATAAAAATGTACTGTGCAGACGGTCGCGTAATACTGTTTTTGAGAATTGCTAAAATTGAAAATAACCCGTTCGTCAATCTTAATTCTTGTGCTTCTAACCTTTCACCTTAGTTAAGTTTCACCTTAGTTAAGCTTGTTCAAAGTGCGACGCTGTTAGGCTTGGGCTATCTATATATATTAAAAGACATTGAATAACTCATTTATCTTAAGGGAACCTCCATTGTAATAACAAATTGACGTTAAATTGTTGGATACAAAGTCGAAATTTCCATTATTTTATTAACAATTGGAATGAAATATATTTTCAGTGTACAAAATAATTGATTTGAATTAAGTCTTTTTTCACCTTTAAATTTCCCGCGCCCTGCCATTTTGAATTTTTATGACGTCATATGGTTGCCGCTATTGTTAAGAATCGACGTTCTTTTGTTTGCAACAATTAGGCAACCATATGACGTTATAAATATTCCAAATGGCGGCGCGCGGGAAATTCAAAAGCGAAAATAGGCGATATTTATTTATTTTTTTTTTTGGACACTAAAATCAACTTTGCACTTGTTTTAAAAATTTAAATTTAGGCTTTATTTTCAACAACTTACTGTAATATCAAGTTGTTAAAACAATGGAGGTTCCCTACAGGTCGACAAGGGTCCATAATGAGATTAGAGAAATATCTGGCGCAAGGTCAATTGGTGAACAAGTAAGATACAGGCGATGGGAATGATTAGGTCATGTTTTAAGAATGTCACCTGACAGGCACCCCAAGATCACATTAATATGGGAAGCATAGGAGGGGACGGCCAAGAGAGACGTGGAGGAGAACCGTCGAGTCGATAAAGAAAGGACACAGCAAGGATTTAGAACCTGGAGAGAGGCAAAGACTGCAGCGAGAGAAAGAACAACTTGGAGGAGGGGGATTGGTGACCTTATTCTTCACTTTCAGAGAAGATAGATGATGATAATTGAGTGAGAGAGAGAGTGAGAGACTGAGACTGAGACTGAGACCATGTGTGCAGCTGCGCGAGAGCATACACGCAACACGCGCGCGATAACTTTAAAGCCCATATTATAGCCACTTACATGCTCGATAATTATTCTGATTAGAAAAAGTCTGTGTGATGGTGATATTACTAATGGAAGTTTCATTTCAAGAGAATTGCAGGTTATTTCTGATTGAAGACAGGTGGCTCCTTATGAAGAAAATGGGTCTCAAGTCTTAACAATCCACCGCTTAACATACAAGGAAACTAACAGGTAAGTCTTGGGTAGCCTGTAAATTTTTTACAATTGAGAAAGGAAAAATGATAGTGCGGTTTACAATTAAGCGTTGAAAGTAATTTTGCTATTGCTTTGGTCTTGCATTACTGCGCTTTGTGATTGGCTAAACCATATTGCTTCGCTTTTTCAACCAATCAGAGGTAAAACCAAAACCAATCGTGACTAATCGATTAAGATCTTTTATGGTTCCACTCCTCCCTCCATGGGGGCATATTAACCAAGAAGCCTTCTTCAATGCATCGCTTACGAACTAAGAAAAAGGTAATAGTGCCACGCTTTAACACATATTTCATGAAAAACTCAATAGCACACAGAGCATCTATTGTGTAGAATCTTCTTACTTATGACCTTGTAAAGACATCTAACGTTAAAAATTATACTAAAATGGCCTCTAAATCTGACAATCTACGTAAATTAGATTTTCGGGCTGAATCTCCACAGTGTCCCACTATAATAACGATAATTTTTTTTTATATTATTAAGACGATTTTAATATACTCTTATTGTTTAAGTTTTAGTTAGCTTAAATGCACGACCCCATAAGCGGCAACGCTTTAATCACTATCGTGTTGAAATGAAAGTTATTTTACTGTATTGTATTGACTTGTTCGCACTTGTTTCCCGCGCTTGGCGCCGGCTACATGTATTTGCTTCGAGTTCTGATTGGTCCATTGGATTGTCTCTATCTGTTGTGCTTGGCTACAGTGATTACTTTGGTTTTAGCTTTACGACACTCGAGTGAAAACCGCTTTACGATATCAGATTAATATATAAACTTGGGCCGCAAGACGCTAGTAAGAAAAATAAGGTTGTAACTGACACTTACCTATTAAAATATTAATCTAAAGTTTTGCAGTGTTTAAATCTTGCAGTTCTCACGGATGCGAAGAGCCTATTAGACTGGAGATGTTGACAAAACCGCTGCAAGTGAAAGCCAATTGCGAGATAATAATTACAGCTAGGTATGTATACTTATAGTTTTTTTGAGTGAGGGAGAGAGATTGTGTGTACGCTTGTAACTGCGCGACCACATACACGCAACACGCGCGCGATAATTTTGGAGCACATGTTATAGCCACTCACATTCCTCATAATTACACTGATTAGAAAAGTCTGTTTTCTACCACTAATGCTCTTTTGTTGCGTAAACAGTTCTCTTTGTAGAGAATTACAGGGAATTACGGATTGAAGACAGGATTCTCCTTATGAAGAAAATGGGTCTCAAGTCTATCAACAAACCATCGTTTAACACACAATGCAACTAACTAACAGGTAAGTCTGGATTTTTTTACGATTAACAAAGGAAAAGTGACAGTGTGGTTTTCAGTTGAATATCGAAAGTAACTTTGCTATTGCTTTGGTTTTGTATTGCTGCGCTTTGTGATTGGTTAAAATATCTCACGCCACTTTTTCAACCAATCAGAGGTAAAACCAAAACCAATTCTGACTTGCTCGCACGCGTTTTCCCGCGCTTGGCGCTGGCTACAGTATTTGCTGCCAGCTCTGATTGGTTCATTGGATTGTCTGTGTTTGTTGTGATTGGCCATTGTGGTTACTATGGTTTTGGTTTTAAGACACTCGGGTGAAGACCGCACTACGATTTCAGATTAATAACTAATATTTACCAATAACAATGTTAATCTTACAGTTTTGCAATGTTTTAATCTTGCAGTTCTCAGGGATGCCAGGAGCCTATTAGACTGGACCTGGTGATACTAAGATACTAAGATGCGAGATACAAATTGCAACAAGGTATATATATACGCCTCATTTTTTTTCTAATTCATTCATTTAAGTCTATCACAGAAAGAGGTTTATCCATAGCTGGGATTAAACAGAACAGAATTGGCCGCCAGCGAAAGTTAGGTGGCTCCCTAGGGTATTAAGTTATGATCCGTATAAGAAGGATAGTGCTGAACGGCAATGCACGATGGAATGTCAACTATTTCCATTGTTACAACTAGTGATCTCATTGGCCTAGACTCAAAAACTGCTAAAAAGTTAAGGTTCAAGGTGCATAAAGTCTAATTTTTTTATGGTTTCAAGTATTTTGAGACCCAATCAAACAACATGCAATTTTTAAAAGATATTGTATTTGGGGAACTTCATCAAAGAAGCAAAATTAGTAGCTATTGTCTTCTGCTATTCTGATTGGTTAAGCACGAACATTTCCTAAAATATATTTGACGCAAATGGATTTTCTGTATTTTTATACTGAAATATAATTATGAACCATCAGCCACTCCTCTATTCTTAAAATCAAAGATATTCTATGTGGGGAAGAGCCAATGCCGCAGAACAATGAAGTTTGCTATAGTTCTTATGTGAAGCATTACTTAATAAAAGCCCGTGCATATAATTGACAAAATAACGCACAATTTTCTTGTCTTCCAATTGTAGTTTACGAAAGGATTTCAACATTTTTTATATCTTTATTTATCAGTTGTCAGTGCCATGGAAACACAACACCAAGAGAATGGCTATCTGGCGGAAATGAATACGGACAACATTTGTGAAGGGAAAGACACAGGGTCAGCGAGACGGTTTTCCCAATACCACGCAATTTCGTACGTTGAGCTATCAAACAAATAATAATAATAATAATAGTAATAGTAATAATAATAATAATAATAATAATAATAATAATAATAACAATCGTTATACAGGGAGCTCACTTCACTATTTTAGTGGTATTCTGTGAGGCCCTGTTACATATTTTTTTCTTAAAAGAATACGTGAACGTTTGTCTCACAATTTGTGAAGTTTTAGATAAGTCACCGATGAAAACGAGAGAAAATCTGCTAAAAGATCTGTTTTATGCGGCTGATATCTGAGAGGAATGTGGAGGGAAGCCTTTAAACAACAAACTTCACAAAAACTTTATCAAAAGACTGACAATTATCGTGACTACGGACATGCAACTCTACTGATCACTTCAAAGGCGAGGAGAGCTCAACTGAATTTGATGTTGCCTTACATGTACCTTAATGGAGAATTTATTAAAATCTGCATTCTGTCTTAGACTGAGGAATTTTCATCATTAAGGAAAGGGAAAAGAACCCAGAAACAGCTGGAAAGAGGTAAGTCTTGATGTCATCATCTGATGCAGCTGCTCGAACAAGCCTTTGCTTATTTGCGAAAGTGATTCAAAGCCATGAGTAAAAGTGAGGACTAGAGTCGCCGACTTCCTCTCACTTGCCTTGAAATTGGTCATGCACTTATCGAGAGCCCTTAACAAATTTGAAACTGGTCTTGAAAGTCGTCGTTCAGAGTTTTCTTTTGTAGTCAGAGTTTTGCAGTCAGAAGTTTTCGTAAATGTTCAGTGGGCTCAACTATTTAATCATGTCCAATTATTAAGTTCATGGAGGGAATTAGTTATTACGTTCGTTCGGCTCATCCACCTACTGCAAAGCTATCCAGACACGTTCTTTTTAAATTGAAGAGATCTCAGTCAGGAATTGGCCACTGTTAAAAGGATGAGCGCTTTGATCACGTGTACATTCTACTTGTACACTTTAAATCTCTTGACTGGAATCGCTGTAGTAACTGAGACTTAAAGGAAACTCTCGTCTACTTCTTATCCTTTAGCTCTCTTTGTCTCCCGTTCTTTTTTGGCCTGGCCTTATACACAATTCGTTTTCATCTCAGGTTACAAAGGAGGAGAAGAAGGACACAAGGACGACTAGTAACGCGAAACAAATCACACCACAGGTACATCAACAGGAACATAATAATTCAAAGTCTTTCGTTCTTATGTTGGGCTCAAGCGTCATGCTTCCTTGGACTCCTTGCGGTCGCCTTTTAACTTGCGCCTAGTGTTTCCCTGTTTGCTAAACTAACTTTAGGAGAAAAAAGGGAAACTGATCATAGACTTTTTGTGTTTACGCTCAATCCCTAGGCATTCAATAACCCATAGCCGTTAACTACAAAATTGGGTGCAGAAGTAGATCCGGGTAGTACGTCCGGCAGAAGTAGATCCGGGTAGTACGTCCCGTCCGAAAAATTGGAATTGAGCTGCTATTTTCGTCTGAAATTGGGTATATACTTTGACAAGTGTGGTCTGCAGTGTTCACACTACTCCTGAAAAACTCCTTGAATTTTATACACATATTTTTGTACCCTGGAAAACTGCTGGAATTCCGTCATCTTGAATCTTGATTCTTGTGTCGGGGCTTAACCTATTGCCATTCAGGTAAAACAAGACCTAAGGGAACTTACATATTAAAGTGCTGAGAGTGATCGACGGACCTTTTCGGGGGTTGAAATTCGTTTTTGCGACGAGTGGGAGGTTAACTACCGATCGAGAACCTTTGGGAAACGATGTCCACAAGAACACAAGTCTGCTACCTTTTGGGGGTTTCTCATTTCTAACATTAAGCGAAACTCCCGTGAATTTTAATACTCCCACCACGGTAAGAAACTACGAGATTGCAGTCTAATTGTTAAATGTACCATATATTTTCAGCTATTTCAAGCTACTTCAAAACGCCTTGGAAACTCTATGAAAGGATCTTCACTCTCATCCGATGAAATGGACCCATGATCAGGATAATGGATCAATAGCTGTTCCTGTTGCATGCTTCTGATAGTTTCTAATCTGTGCAAATTATCTTAGTCGTAAAACAGCGATTTATTAGGCCTGCTTAAAAATTTAGGCGTTATTCACGATAGCAACCATGTTGCGCGTGTTAGCAAGCTCGACCCATATATGATTTAAGAAGGAATGATAACTGTGTTTATATAACAAGTAAGAAAGTGCGCGTGTTTCAGCAAATAACTGGTACATGAATTAAGGAGGGTTAATATTGCCGGCATATACAAGAATTAGTTGTTTGTGTGTGTTAACAAACAACTGATACATAAATTAAGGACTGATCATGGATATTTAAGAATTAAGTGTGTGCGTATTAGCAAACAATTGATACATACAACTATTATATGAAATACGACGGGGTCATGTTTATAGAAGTATTAAGAGTGCGCTTGTTAGCAAATAACTGATACATGAATTAAGGTCTAGAAGGCATATAACGTTTATATAAATAAGCATTGAGAGTGCGTGTGTAAGCAAATAAGTGATACATGAATTAAGGCTTTGAAGGCATATAATGTTAATATAAATAAGTGTGCGCGTGTTAGCACATAAATGATACATGAATTCAAAAGGGATAATGATTATATATTAAGTAGTAAAAGTGCGCGTGCAAGGCAATAACTGATATATGATATAATGTTTATGTGGTATTGGATTCAGGCCAATGGCAGTGAATACGTAGCTACAGTTAGATATCTTTCAATATCATATGTTTTTGGTTCGCCTTCGTCTTGTAAAATCTTTTGTTTTTCACATTGCGTTTTATATCAGGCCTCGCAAGAAGCGTTCCTCCATGAAACCTTCCGACCAAGCAACAGATTCTTGGCAGGGCATACCGGTGGCCTTGATGGAAGTTCAAGCTGAGTACCAGATAACCACCGAATAACCAAGCAGGATTTGGCACACATGCACCTCGTGGTGGGTCACAAATAGTTTTACGCCAAGTAATCACTCGCCTCACCAGGTCCGCTGCTGATACTACCATCGCCCTCTGTCCAGCAGATTCCAGCTTGGCTTCTGCTCTACCGGAGGTTACTTCGTCTCTTCATCCATTCAAGCTGAAGGACGAGATTGCCAAAATTAAAGGGAAGTTTGGGGGGCCGAAGGCCGCTTCTTCCTCGCTTCACGATACTCTTTACACTGTCCATATAAGCATTACGAGTCCTGCGCGTGTTAGCGATAAATTATACATGAATTGAGAAGAGATGTTTTTATACGATTTAAGAGTAAGCGCGTCTTAGCAAACAGCTGATACATTAAGAGATAATGTTTATAATAAAGAATGTGCGCGTGCTTTAGAAAACAACGGATACATGAAATAAGAAGGGATACTAATGTTTATGAGTATTAAGAGTGTGCGCGTGCTTTAGCAACAACGGATACATAAATTGAGAAGGGATAATATTTATATAAGTATTAAGAGAACGCGTGTTAACAAATACCGTACCTGATACATGAATTACGACGGGGTGATGTTTAGATAAGTATTGAATGTGCGCGTGTTAGAAAACAACTGATACATGAATTATGACGGGATAATGTTTATATAAGTATTAAGAGAGCGCGTGTTAGCAAACAACTGATACATGAATTACGACGGGATAATGTTTATATAAGTATTGAGTGTGCACGTGTTAGCAAATAACTGATACATGAATTAAGAAGGGATAATATTTATATAAGTAAGAGAGCGCGTGTTAACAAATAACTGATACATGAATTACGACGAGTTAATGTTTATATAAGTATTGAGAGCGCGTGTTAGCAAATAACTGATACATGAATTACGACGGGATAATGTTTATATAAGTATTGAGTGTGCACGTGTTAGCAAATAACTGATACATGAATTAAGAAGGGATAATATTTATATAAGTAAGAGAGCGCGTGTTAACAAATAACTGATACATGAATTACGACGAGTTAATGTTTATATAAGTATTGAGAGCGCGTGTTAGCAAATAACTGATACATGAATTACGACGGGGTGATGTTTATATAAGTATTGAGTGTGCGCGTGTTAGCAAATAACTGATACTTGAATTAAGGAGGGATAGTGTTTATATAAGTATTGAGAGCGCGTGTTAGCAAATAACTGATACATGAATTACGACGGGGTGATGTTTATATAAGTATTGAGTGTGCGCGTGTTAGCAAATAACTGATACTTGAATTAAGGAGGGATAGTGTTTATATAAGTATTGAGAGCGCGTGTTAGCAAATAACTGATACATGAATTACGACGGGTAATATTTATAAAAGTATTGGGTGTACACGTGTTAGCGAACAACGGATACATGAATTAAGAAGGGATAATATTTATATAAGTATTAAAAGAGCGCGTGTTAACAAAGAACTGATACATGAATTACGATGGGGTGATATTTATATAAGTATTGAGTGTGCGCGTGTTAATAAACAACTGATACATGAATTACGACGGGATAATATTTATATAAGTATTAAGAGAGCGTGTGTTAACAAACAACTGATACATGAATTACGACGGGATAACGTTTGTGGAAGTATTGAGTGTGCACGTGTTACCAAACAACTGATACGTGAATTGAGGAGGGATAATATTTATATAAGTATTAAGAGAGTGTTAACAAATAAATGATACATGAATTACGACGGGGTGATGTTTATATAAGTATTGAGTGCTCGCGTGTTAGCAAATAACTGATACATGAATTAAGAAGGGATAATATCAGTTATAAAAGTATTGAGTGTACACATGTTAGCGAACAACGGATACATGAAGAAGGGATAATATTTATATTTGCTTAAGTTTTAAGAGAGCGCGTGTTAGCAAATTACTGATACATGAATTACGAATGAATGAATACCTTTAGTTAAGTGTCTATACGGTAATAAAACCACTAAATGAGGACACTATAAAATATTAAAAATATAAAAATCTAACTTTTCTTATAAATGCTGAAACTGGTTAAAATTGTTAAAGTATTTACAATATATACAAGATAAAATACAAAACTTACATTAAGAACTACATAATATACAAGTTTCGGAGGAGTTATCAGTGGCTAAAATATCTAAGTCAAGCTTACAAGATGACAATGTTGGTAAACTTCTAATGTCTTTGAATACAATATTCCATATCTAAGGCCCAGTATATTTTATGGTGTGCTTGCTATATGTAACTGTATTGAACTAGTAATGTTTACATAACTGTTAAGTGTGTGTGTATTTCAGCAAACAACTGATACATGAAATACAGTACGAATGGATAATAATGTTTATATGAGTATTAAGTCTGCGCGTGTTAGTAAACAACTGATACATGCAATAAGAAAGTATAATGTTTATATATGAATTAAAAGTGCGTGCATGTTAGCAAACGACTGACACATGGATTAAAAATGCATAATGTTTATATAAGTATCAAGTGCATGCGAGTGAATTGTAAAGGAGTTTGCATGATATGTTTATGTAAAATATAAAAATATGCCTTCGTTAAAAATGAAAAAGAGTTATCGCTGTTTTGGATTCATTTTTTCATTTCAAAGGAAGAGGAAAATAGTACTGTTGCTGATATTTATCACGAGCTAATCATCGTTTGGCACAAAAAAGCAGAGTATAAGATATGAAACAAACGTACAGTCATTTTACAATTATAGCCGCTGGCCAGATCAAATTCTCCCTTTTCATTTTCTTCGCTTTTTTCTGATTTTCTCTCCACAGTTCTCATTAGAACTACTGTCAGGCTTATAGCGAGGAAACTAAAAACTCTAGTTGCATTGGATAGTTCAAGAGGAATGTAAAACAGGAACTGTACTGCCAGTATTTTTCGCATTTATGAGAACAATAAGGTCACGTGACCAGGATTAAGACACCACCGGGTGAAAGCTAGGGTTATGCCTAACTTATACCGGTGTCAGGTTTAGGATTGTTGGGTAAGGTTTAATGGGTGACGGTTGGGGTTACGTTCTTTGTGTAAGGGTTAAATTCAGGGCATTGGTTGCTGTTTGGGCCGCGATAGGTCACGTGACAAGCATTTCTGACACTTTGGATCACAATAGAC
Organism: Cladopsammia gracilis; assembly: GCA_022457155.1. NCBI lineage: Eukaryota > Metazoa > Cnidaria > Anthozoa > Scleractinia > Dendrophylliidae > Cladopsammia > Cladopsammia gracilis. Next base: position 1,927,187 of record JAJGOT010000022.1, read on the forward strand.
GAAGAAACTATACTGTTCCTACTGTATTGAGCCTAAATAAAGTTCCTTGTCAAATTATTTACACCCTTACTTCAATTTTGGGTTGTGTCCTATTGTTAAAAGTTTGAGGGATTGTGCCATCGACCCCTCTCCTCTAACTTTTTGCCCTGTGTTCAAATTGACACAAATCTTGCTTGTTTAAAGAATCTCTAAGACCAACAAGTGCATTAACTAACAAAAAAAATATTTTGGTTAATGTATCATATATAATAATATTGTAGTTTCTTATTAATTTTATTAATAATGTATCATATATGACAGAAATATTGTAACTTCTTACATTTTATTTTTTATCGTATTGTAAATTAGTTCTGATAAAACAAGTTGAAAGAACTAGTAAACTATTGCATTTTATTGTATTGTAAGCAAAATCTCACTTGTGGTCCTTCAAATAAAAGCTATTTAACATTGCTTTCCAGTGTTGTCCTTTCTTTTATATTTTGATTTTTCATTTTCGCATTGGGAGCTCTTCGCTTGGTAATTTTTTTTGAAATTTAGAAGATGTAATCCCACAGTTTGAGGAGTGGAGGTGTGTTAACTGCAGACAATACTGGTATTTTTCGTACGGGTGTTTCAAACAACAATCGTGTGCGATATTCATAAAAAGGTGATTACCGTTTTATTGTCCCATTAAGCTGAATTTCCACTGTTTTCGTAATTTTTTCGTAATTTTTTACATGCTTAAGTATAATTAGAGATGATGTATGAACAGTTTGCGCAAAAGTTAAAACTTGAGCACGGTTCAACTTTTTACGTTTACGCAAGCTGTTGATACATTGTCTCTAATTGTATTTATGCACGTAAAACGCAGCGAGTAATTACGCGACAGTGAAACTCCAGCTCTAATTCGTCCCTGTGATTTTTGGGATGGTTTGGGTAACCAATACGAGCTATGATTGGTTAATTGGTGGGAAACGATTAAACTATCGTAACTAACGCTGGTTACCCAAACGATCCCAGAAATCCTAGTGACGAACGCTGGTGCTTAGCGTCTCCCTGAAGATTCTGGAGTGGAAAATTGTCGCTACCATTTAATTTACCTGTTTCTTTTTTTTTTTTTGTCCTATTCCGCAAGTCACTGCATTGTTGAGTTCAGCTAGCCCAGGGTTTTTCTCCTCGGAGCATTTGGACGGAGTAATGCATTAGCTTACATTTCCATTTTGTACTATAGAGATTTTGAGGTTTCAAGATTCTTCGAGATCAGAATGATATAGATCTTTCCTCCATCGAGGCGTCTCTTGCGCTCTTTGCCTGCATTCACTTCGCTCAGCGTCTCACCCTTGAGTTGAGGCTGTTAGTCATTAAAGTCTTGCAACAACATTTAAACACGGTCGCGTCTTCGTATCGTTCTCACCTGTATGAACCGATGGGCTTCGGTTTAAAACGCCTATTTTTCGTGATTTTGAGGTTTCAAGATTCTTCGAGATCAGAATGATATAGATCTTTCCTCCATCGAGGCGTCTCTTGCGCTCTTTGCCTGCATTCACTTCGCTCAGCGTCTCACCCTTGAGTTGAGGCTGTTAGTCATTAAAGTCTTGCAACAACATTTAAACACGGTCGCGTCTTCGTATCGTTCTCACCTGTATGAACCGATGGGCTTCGGTTTAAAACGCCTATTTTTCGTGGTCAAGTGAGTACTCTTTCCATAACCATTCGCACAAAAGTCTATAAAATTCCCCCAGACGAACCAGAACAGGCTGAACGAGATCCTGTCATCCTCAGATGTTCAGATCCAAAATGATCGCTGCGGCATCTTGGTGCAATAACTATTACTTTAGAAGAAACTATCAGCAACGGGAGAATACGCGATAAGACGATTCTGAATGTATTTTTTCAAGACGAACGATATTCCCATCTTTCATCATGAAGTTTGATATCTGGCATCCTTTTGATCAGTTGTTTTTGTTTTTTTTGGTTTAATTCCTCCAGTTTCTAAGATAAGTGAATTAGCTTGAAACTAACTCAGATAGTTAGAGTTAAAAGAAGTTGGCTAAAAAGAGCTGTCGCATAAAAGATATTGACAACATTAAAGTGTTAAAGTGATTCCTCAGATAAAATTAAGTTGACGAACGTTTTTTTTTAACTTCCCCTGATTTTTTCCTACCAAGCATTGTTTCGAAAAATGCAATAAAAAACATAGGTCATCATTCTCGCGAAATAGATGTAATGGACTAGCTTGGACTATAGTTAATTTTTATGTTGTACTGCCTATCATTCGTGCTTATTTGATCAGTTCACATTACTTTACGCGCTAGCATAAAGCATAGTTGAAATGGTATGCTGCTTGAAAACTGTAATAGATAAAACCTACCGACCATAAGGACAATTTGATATACAGCTATTTCAATTAACGTTGTCGGGTGAAAGCTCAAAGCCTACAAGCAAAGACCGAACGAGTAAATCGAGCGCCTGTTCCAGTCATGCAGATAGTTGGGAGCGCGAAATGAAAAGAAACGGCGCGAATGAGCGATGCGACGAGCGGGAAAAACGCGTCTTTTGCGCCGCTCCCAACTATCTTGGCTTGAAGCTTTGAGCTTTCATCCGACAACGTTAATTGAAATAGCTGTATGGTCCACGGCAGAGGTAGACAGTCTCGATCAAACGGCATTGACTCAAAACACTTCTTGCGTGCATGATCTCATGATCACAGTTAGTAGTATAGGGACATGGTGATCCTAGCTCACTTTTCTCCGAAGCTTGAATCTTGAATCTTGAATCTTGAATCAGGTCAATGCTGGGATGCATTGCTGAAATACGCAAGCGTTGAGTTGAAGCTCTTGACAGACTACAACTTGGAGTTGTGGTCTATGTTGGGTTTTAACTGTTGCCAAGAAATGTATCAAAAAAAAATAAAGAAACCATGCCCCGTTCACTTTAAACTTATTTTCGGTGAACGGTTCCTTGACGGAGGAGTTAATAAACACCATTGAACTTTTCAATTTCTTCATCTCAGTTTCCAAGGGGTTTCTGCCACGTAGATCGCCCTCTTCTCACTAGATTTCCTCGTCCCTTGCATGGTGAACCATTTCTTTTGGATCACATGGTGTACTCAACATGTAGATTATCTGAAATGCGAGTGACTAAAAGCTGACAAAACTTTGCAGTGGCGGATCCAGGAATTATAGAAAGAGCGGGCCGTAATATATATAGATAGGCTCAGCCTAACAGCGTCGCTCTCAAAACAGAAAACCCATGGTAAACTTAACATAGGTGAAAGGTCGGAAACACAAGAATTAAGATTGAATACCGGGCTTTTTTCAATTTTAGCAATTCTCAAAAACAGAATTACGCGACCGTCAGCACAGTACATTTAAACCGTACAAAAGTTCACAAAAACAACTTGTCCGTCTCGAATAACTAGTAGGACTAATTTCCAAATAAAATACACCTATTGCTTATCAAAAATTGTCCGAGAAACTGATTGGAAATCAAAATTGCAAAAAATACGTCAAACATATTTGCATGATGGCCACGCGAGTGAAGTTAGAACTACAAATCTAAGTCATCATCATCATCAATCTTTATTTATACACGAAATCGTATCATAATTACATGGTCTTCCTAGGAGTCGTGTGAATTTACACTAGAGTACATTACCGTAGAACTACTTAACTAAGAAAAATAAAGTACAATGAAAACTACGATCAAGGTTTCTTCACTGAATTAATCAAACTACATTAAACTAAAAATTGAACTATAAAACTTAACTAAATTACACGTAGTAATAGAATGCTATAAAAACTTAAATGATCATTGTTTCATTATAATCTTTCACACATAAAAAGGTTTAAATTCGTTTAAGTTGGGCCGCTGTCTGATCTCTAAGGGGATCTTGTTCCACAGAACAGCTACCTTTGGCGTATTCAGTTCTCGGTCTGGGAATGTAACAATTAGACTCAGAATTTCTAAGATTATGTGTGTGTATATTTGAAATATTGGTAAAAATCAGCCTCAAATACAATGGGGAAAGATTATTATGAATTTTATACATAATTACAGCCAACTGTTTTAGTCTTTGGTTTTCTAACCGTTCCCAGCCAAGCTCATCCAACAAATCACTCGAGCGAACCTCATAATTAGAAAGGGTGACAATTCTGGCAGCCCTATTTTGTAGCTTTTGGAGTTTGTCTGATAGACCCTTACCAATATTGTCCCACACAGGACTACAATAATTGAAATAGGGCATTACAAGTGCATTGTATATATTTATTCTAGTTTCAAATGGTATGATAGTACTAATACGCTTTAAGACTGCAAGACCAGCAGTTATTTTCTTTGAAACATCATTAATATGTGGGCGCCAGGTGAGAGATTCGTCAATGTGAACTTCAAGGGTTTTATGTTTTAATGCCCTTTCCAGCGGTTTATTGTTTACTTGTACAGTAAAGTCACTATGTAATTGTGATAATTTACATTGACTCCCGATAAGCATGTATTTTGTTTTCTTGAAGTCTTGTTTTGTTAACATAAAATCGCTTTTCAACCTATGTAATGAATGAACAAACAGATAAAAATAGACAAAACAATCTTCTTTCAAAAAATTTTATTCAAATCTCCATATATTCGAATATATGTTTATGTTTAAAAGCAAAACGCGAGCTGTCATCGATGAAAGAAATCAAAACGACTAAATTTGAGCATGTTTTATCAACAATTCCCACAATTCTCCAAATATAGCGAGAACACAAAGAAAAAGTCAATCACAGATTGATATCAACATAAATTCGCATCGAAAAAATGTATTTTTTTACCTTTAAGTCCGTCCACTGCTTGAAAATTCTTTAAATCTACGCTTCTTCAGTTCTGAAACCCGAAGCGACAAACATCTCCCCGCATTGCTGCCTCATTGATGAAAACGTATAAGTTCCACGAAGCAAGATTTTATTCACTGAAAGCTCTTCTTTTTCCACTATAGCGGCTTATGAGTATCGCTTAATTAGTATCCCTGTCTTGAGTAGCAAACCGCGAAAAACTGCAGGAAAATAACGACTTTAATTTAAACAGTTTTCACCGCTTAGGCCCAGTTCAAACGTCGAACTTCACATGTGCCGAACCTAATGCAAATGAGCAAAATCTATTGTTCTTGCTAATTTGCATTAGGTTCGGCACAGTGAAGTTCGACGTTTGAACTGGGCCTTAGTAAACACAACAAACATCAAAGTGTTTTCCCAGGTGAAATGCCAACGCGTACGTCGGGCACACAACGCGCCCTCGAAACATTCCGCAAGCCATGACCATGAAAAATGACGCGCATAGGTTCTATGGTTGTATATGAGTCTATGAGTATGGGGCTGCGCAACCGGGCCTTCGGCCTATGTAATGAATGAACTCGCCGGGCCGAGGGCCCGGCGAGTGTTCCGCTAAAAATTTGTATGAGAGACCATGGGCGCGTTCGCGCCCATTTAGCGCGGTTGTGCGCGCCTTTCTAGAGGCGTCCGGAGATGTGACCCCCCGGGAAATTTTGTTCATTAAAGTCCTCTTAGATGCAATATGGTGATTCTGGGCTCAGGATCCCATATTGAACAAGTAATGTTGAAACATTTATTAAAATGCAGTTTTGGTCGTGGTGAAATATGACGTGAATCAACTCGAACATTTTACAAACGAAATCCAAGTAACCGGAGCAATATTGGATCTAATTATACTAGAAAAGGTTTACCAGTTTAAGGAACGCAAGGAACAAAATTCATATTTGATTCATCTTCATCCTCATCAATCTAGCAGAAAATATTTCCCTGAACTTAATTTTTGTTTTATTATCAGAACTTGCTGTTTTGAAAAAAGAAAAGTAGTTCGTGAGCACATCACAACGCATCTTTTTGTCAGTATACAATGCGAGCTAAAAATATGTATTTGCCGACCTGGTAGTCGGACAATAGTCCATTCAAAATTAGTCGTCCACCTTGAGATACGCTTCACAATACCCCCCCCCCCCCCCCCACCTCCCCTGGGGGGATGGGGTACTCAACTGACGCTTTGTCTAAGAAATTTTTTACTAAAGCCTCAAGTCAGGCTTTCGCAGTTGAAGGACCTTTTTCCACCTGAGAAATCGAAAGGTTTGCCCCTGAAATGAATACAAGTACATACACTTTACTTTAATACGACAACAACATAAATAAACTCAACAACGGCAATTTTTCCAGTTCTTACCGATCTAGATAGTGATGTAACTGTAAACTGTAACAACTTCACTTGTGAACTTAAATGATAACAAGTTCTTTTTTAGGGGGGGGGGGAGAGCTTTCACTCCTTAAACACCCCAGATAGAGCTCAGCTTAGATCATCTGCTTATTTCGATAAAGTAGCGCAGATAACTGTACTCATTGAAAGCGATTACTTGGGTTTATGAAACATAGGGGAAAATAAAAGTCAAAGGACAGCAAATCCTTCAAAAAACCCCAAAATCGACTCACGCACTAATAATTATCCGCCCAACGTTCTGCTTAGATAATTATTCACAGCATTTGGCTGCCAGTTCCCCTTGAAAGATTAACAACAATGTGACCGTCAAATAAACTTTTAATTAAGAAGATTGCACACTACAGGGCGCTAAATTTTAAATGACAAGTGTACATCATGCGCTTCACTTTGAATACTCATGAAATAGCACTTTCCTTTGACATAAGGCCCAGCAACAATTTGGGAAGGCATTGTCATCCTTGTTAATTACTCCTTTACAATTGCTCCAGGAATGTTTCACGACTGAGCTGAATAAATTTTAATCGCCAAGTATAAAAGCAATGTAGTAGCCCATAGTATTATTTGATGTTAGTAGTTGGCCTGAACGTGGTGCTGTGAAGGTCAGATTCAAATCTCTGGCTTGGCGTCTTCTTGGTCTGCATCAGTTTGGAAAAGACCAGGTTTGTTTTTCGTTCAAATGTCATTTCGACTACATTTTATGTTAGCATTTACATTACAGCGAAGTCAACATGGAAGCTGGAGTTATTGATAGCAGCGACAATGCGGTGTTGAATATTCCCGTTGCTATAATTTCCATCGCGTTTCGCGTCAGTTTGGACTTTACTTACAAAGTGAAACGACACTTATAGCTTCGCTCTGTGATTTTGTGACACAATGTTGATTTAGAGTACTGAGAGGAAAGAAAAATCATTTAATGTAACCTTCTTTATTAAGTCTGTTCGTGCGTGCCGGAGATTTATACTGATTATGTGAAAATTATGTAGAATTTTCTCAGGAGTTCAAATAATGAATGTCATAGATAGTAAAATAAGTCACTAGGAAAACGTTTTCACATTTTATGCTAAGAAATCTACAGAACTAACTCCTTGCTTTTCTTTCAAATAGTTGATTGTTGGAACGTCCCAAAGCCGTCCATGTGCTTTGCTTGCGAATCAAGTCCTTTGACTAAACAATTTGGGTGTGGAATCTTTAATGTTTTCATTTCCTCGGAGGTATGGTGGCTTAATTATTTTGACTTGAGATGTAACTTGATTTTCGCCATGTTATCTGTTTTTTTTTACTGTATGGTCACGTTGAAGAAGAAAAGGTGCACAGGAAAAGCCAAAAACTAGCTTTTGATTGAGATTTTGTTTTAACATGCAACTGATAGCAAGTCAGTCTCATGGGACAATGTTGGCTAACTTATTAGCCGTTAAGGTGGCTCGACTGGGTTTTTGAGCGACGATACCGTTTAGCTTTGAGAAACGTGTGTACCACCACAAAAGATCCAACGGAAAATCGATTGCCACAGCTGTACTAGAGAAAGATTAAAGTTTCAGATGAGGTTAGTTTTATGGAAATCGGAGTTGCCAAAGCAACGTTATGACGTCACTTCCGGTTTTACATAATACCGAATTACTTGCCATCAAGAGATAATTTTGGAAAACGCTCTCTGGATCTTCGACCTGACGTACTTGTCCTTAGGTCTTCAAAATTTTGCAAATTTCTATGGAAGCGTTTACGAGAAAATTTCGAGTGAAGTTTTAAGGTGTTAAAATACAACAAAAACAAAACAATTTTGAAATGTTATTAAAACTTATGTCTACAGGGCTTGATGAAAAAATTTTTTGGTCTTACATGAATTTTATACCATCCAAATACCTTAGGTGAAAATCTCAAGGAAATCGCTCCGTTTGGATTTCAGAAATATTACCTTGAATATGAACTGGCCTGGAGTGTTATTTCGCTTTTACATCAAAAATTGACCCTACATTTATTAAAATTGTCATGAATTAAAAAGCGAATGATGAATTTTTTTAAAACTTAGTCCTCATGGAGATTAATTAATGTTGAATACAATCTCTAAGTTTCAAATTCATTGAAACATTCTAAGGCTGTAAATTTTTAGCGCCAACTCAGGAAAATATTGAGATGATTTTCGCGCTTGTGGCTTGTTGTTTCATTATGCATCTCCATTGTCTCAAATCGCCGTGGAATTGTAGCTTTCAGTACATCATGAATTCATGTAACACTTAAAACAAAGCAATGAAGTGTTTATGAAACCATTATGTACTGAAATTTACAATTGCATGGCGATTCGAGACAATGGAGACACATAATGAGATCAACAAATCACTTTCGTGAAAATCAGCTCAATATTTTCCTACGTTGAGGCTGTAAATTGACAGCCTTAGAACGTTTCAATGAATTTGAAACTTGGCAGTTGTATTGAATATTAATTAATCTTTACGAGGACTAAGTTTTAAAAAAATTCATCATTCGCTTTTTAATTCATGACAATTTCAATAAGTGTAGGGTCAATTTTTGATGTAAAAGCGAAATAACACTCCAGGCCAGTTCATATTCAAGGTAATATTTCTGAAATCCAAACGGAGCGATTTCCTTGAGATTTTCACCTAATGTATTTGGATGGTACAAAATTCATGTCAGACCAAAACATTATTTCATCAAGCCCTGTAAACATAAGTTTTAATAACATTTCAAAATTGTTTTGTTTTTGTTGTATTTTAACACCTTAAAAATTCACTCGAAATTTTCTCGAAAACGCTTCCATAAAAATTTGTAAAATTTTGTAGACCTAAGGACAAGTACGTCAGGTCGAAGATCCAGAGAGCGTTTTCCAAAATTATCTCTTGATGACAAGTAATTCGGTATTATGTAAAACCGGAAGTGACGTCATAACGTTGCTTTGGCAACTCCGATTTCCATAAAACTAATCTCATCTGAAACTTTAATCTTTCTCTAGTACAGCTGTGGCAATCAATTTTCCGTTGGATAGTTTGTGGTGGTACACAAGTTTCTCAAAGCTAAACGGTATCGTCGCTCAAAAACCCAGTCGAGCCACCTTAAACTGATGTTGAAAGGGATTAACGATTAGCACAAATCATGGCCAAATTTCAAACTTCAAGTTTGCTGGGTAAAAGGAATTCATGATATTAATTGATTGAAGTTTACTGCTTTGTTCATTTAGGTCCATCAGAAGTTTATAAAACTATCCTGCAGTGTTGAACCGTTGTACAACTCAAGACGTCCACTTCAGTAAAGAAGCCCAGATAAGTACACATATTAGTAATTTGTCAGTGGCTTTCAGTTGAATGGGCACACTTTAGGATTTTATCCACGGACTCAAAGTTAGAATGATCTTCTACAGCATAATAAACAGCATTATGGGAAAGTACTGCTCAATACCATTCATTTGAAAGGTCACGGTTTTGCATTTTCAGTTGTCTACAGACTGAAAAGTTCGAACCACCCTCTACATCGTAACAAAAAGCACCGCAGGAATGTTCGTCTAATGATGATCATTGCTTGCATTTGTATGGTCACACTTTAGGATTTTATCCACATACTTAAAAGAAAAGGTTCCAAACAGCAAACTCTCCTGATAGTTTGTAGCTTTCATTTTAATGGTCACACATCTATTAATAAGATTTCATCCACGGAATCAAAATTTTGAGAGACGACCATAGGGAAGTATGCCTTTGTTACTTTCATTTGAACGGTTAGGCATTTGAGATTTCATTCACAGGCTCAATAGTTTGGAACAGTACCATAGGAGAGTACGCCTTTGCAACTTTCATTTGAATGGTCAAACATTTAGGATTTATTCACGGCGGACTCAAAAGTTTGAAACACTACCACGGAAAAGTAGGCCTTGGAAACTTTTACTTGAATGGCCACACATTTAAGATTTCATCCACGGTCTCAAATGTTTCCAACAGAATTACAGGAAAGTACGTCACAGATAAGATATTTTTCAAGCAATCAAATTTAGATACAGAATCGATTACAGGATAGTTCGTCTTTGTAGCTTCCAATTCAATGGTCAAACCTTTTGGATTTCATCCACGGACTCAAACGTGTGAAACCGAACGATAGGAATGTACGCCTTTGTTCACACATTTGGGATGTCATCCACTTACGGACTCAAACTACCACAGCAAAAAAAACATGCTATAGCTTTTATTTGAATGGTCACACACTTAGAGTTTCAACCAAACACTGAAAAGTATGAAACAGTAACATCAACTCAACAGTTCACAGGAAAGTAGGCCTTTGCAGCTTTCGTTTGAATGGTCACACATTTGGGATTTCATGCACGAGATCACAATATTCAAACAGCACCATATGAGGCAACGCCTTCGTAGCTTTCATTTGAATGGTTACACATTTAGGATTACATCGACGACTCAAATATCTGAAACAGTTCACGACGTGACAGTACGCCTTTCTTTGAATGGTCAAATATTTAGGATTTCATGCAAGAGATAACAATTTCGAAATAGTACCATATGAGGCAACGCCTTTCTAGCTTCCATTTGAATGGTTACACATCAAGGATTCCATCCACAAACTCAAACGTCTGAAGCAGTTCGACAGGACAATGGCTGTGTTTTCACGAGGCGGTTTTTCTCGCTTAACATTCCTGTAGATATATTTTCTTTTGTTAAGACTATAGAAAATTAGAAAACAAAAGAACGACAATACAATGCCCTTCTTTGTTGTTTAATTGCCGACAAGCTTAAGCGACCTGGTTTGCTCGCTCGTGAAAACACGGCCAATAAGCCTTGTAATACATTACATCTTTAGGAGTTCATGCACGAGATCACACTTTTGAAACAGTACCATATGAGGCAACGCCTTTGTAGTTTCATTTGAATGGTTACACTTTTAGGATTCCATCCACGGACTGAAACAGTTCCACAGCAAAATACGACTTTCTTTAAATGGTCACATAGTTAGGATTTCGTGCACGAAATTACAATTTTGAAATAGTACCATATGAGACAAAGGCTTTGTAGGTTTCATTTGAATGGTTACACATTTAGGAATAGTGCAGGAATGTTGCAGGAACAGTACCATAGTACAATATTAATGTTATATAAACACTGGTATTTAGGAATGCTGCAGGAATAGTTCCACAGGATAATACGCCTTTCTTTGAATGGTCACACATTTAGAATTTCATGCACGAGATCAAAATTTTTAAACAGTACCATACGAGACAACGCCTATGAAGCTTTCATTTGAATGGTTACACATTTAGGATTCTATCAACACACTCAAACGTCCCAAACAGTTCAACAGGATAATACGACTTTCTTTTAATGGTCACATATTTAGGATTTCATGCACGAGACCACAATAATAATTATTTTCAAACAGTAATATGAAATAGTACCATATGAGGCAACACCTATGTAGCTCACATTTAAATGGTTACACATTTAGGATTCCATCCACAGACTCTAACGTCTGAAACAGTTCAACTAGACTACGAGTAGTCCCTCCTTTTTCCTCAGGGATAGTAGAGCGAGCGAAATGCGAGCGCGCGTGAAAATTCCACACGCGTCTCGCCTTTCTCACGTGGGGTGATTTTCACGCGCGCTCGCATTTCGCTCGCTCTACTCTTCCTGAGGAAAAAGGAGGGACTACTCGTAGTCTACAGTTCGACATGATAATACGCCTTTCTTTGAATGATCACACATTTAGGATTTCATGCACGAGATCACAATTTTGAAACAGTGCCATATGACGCAACACCTTTGTAGATTACATTTGAATGGTTACACATTCAGGATTGTAACCAGGGACTCAAACGTCTGAAACGGTTTCACAGGATAATACGCCTTTCTTTGAATGGTCACACATTTAGGATTTCATGCATGAGATCACAATTTTGAAAGCTGCCATACGAGGTAACACCTTTGTAGCTTTCACTTGTATGGGTACACATTTAGGATTCTATCAACAGACTCAAAAACGTCTGAAACTTACAGTTCAATAGGATAATACGCCTTTCTTTGAATGGTCACATATTTAGGATTTCATGCACGAAATCACAATTTTGAAATAGTACCATATGAAACAAAGGCTTTCTAGCTTTCATTTGATTAGTTACACATTTAGGATTCCAACCGAAGACTCAAACGTCTGAAACAGTCACACATTTAGGATTTCATGCACGAGATCACAATTTTCAAACAGTACCATATGAGGCAACGCCTTTGAATCTTTCATTTGAATGGTTACACATTTAGGATTCTATCAACAGACTCAAAAACGTCTGAAACAGTTCCACAGGATAATACGCCTTTCTTTAAATGGTCACATAGGATTTCATACACGAGATCACAATTTTGAAAGCTGCCATACGAGGTAACACCTTTGTAGCTTTCACTTGTATGGGTACACATTTAGGATTCCATCCACAGACACAAACGTCTGAAACTTACAGTTCAATAGGATAATACGCCTTTCTTTGAATGGTCACATATTTAGGATTTCATGCACGAAATCACAATCTTGAAACAGTACCATGTGAAACAAAGGCTTTGTAGCTTTCATTTGAATGGTTACACATTTAGGATATCATCCACAGACTCAAACTGCAGGAATAGTTCCACAGGATAATACGCCTTTCTTTGAATGGTCACACGTTTTGGATTTCATGCACGAGATCACAATTTTCAAAGCTGCCATACGAGGTAACACCTTTGTAGCTTTCATTTGTATGGGTACACATTTAGGATTCCATCCAGACACAAACGTCTGAAACTTACAGTTCAACAGGATAATACGCCTTTCTTTGAATCGTCACATATGTAGGATTTCATGCACGAGATCATAATTTTCAAACAGTAGCATATGTGGCAACGCCTTTGAAGCTTTCATTTGAATGGTTACACATTTAGGATTCTATCAACAGACTCAAAAACGTCTGAAACAGTTCAACAGGATAATACGACCTAATACGACTTTCTTTAAATGGTCACATATAGGATTTCATGCACGAAATCACAATTTTGAAAGCTGCCATACGAGGTAACGCCTTTGTAGCTTTCATTTGAATGGTTACGCATTGAGGATTCCATCCACAGAGTCAAACGTCGGAAACGGTTCCACAGAATAATACGCCTTTGTTTGAATGTTGACACGTTTAGGATTTCGTGCACGAGATCACAACTTTGAAACAGAATCGTACGAGGCAACGCCTTTGTAGCTTTCATTTGAATGGTAACACATTTAGTATTTCATTTACAGACTCAAACGTCTGAAACAGTTTGACAGGATAATACATGCGCCTTTCTTTGAATGGTCATATATTTAGGATTTCATGCACAAGACCACAATTTTCAAACAGTAACATGAAATAGTACTTCATGAGGCAACACCTTTGTAGCTTTCATTTGAATGGTTACATACACATTTAGGATTCCATTTACAGATTGAAACAGTTCGACAGGATAATACGCCTTTCTTTGAATGGTCATATATTTAGGATTTCATGCACGAGATCACAATTTTGAAACAGTAGCATATGAGGCAACGCCTTTGTAGCTTTCATTTGAATGGTAACACATTTAGGCTTCCATCCACAGACTCAAACTGCTGGAATAGTTCCACAGGATAATAAGCCTTTCTTTGAATGGTCACACATTTAGAATTTCATGCACGACATCGCAAGTTTGAAACAGTACCATTTGAGGCAACGCCTTTGTAGCTTTCGTTTGAATCGTAACACATTTACGACTCCAACCAGACTCAAAAGTCTGAAACATTTCCACAGGATAATACATCTATCTATGAATGGTCACACATTTAGGATTTTTAACACGAGATCACAATTTTGAAACAAGGCCATATGACACAACGCCTTGGTAGCTTTTAATTGAATGGTAAACGCAAAGGCAACGCAACGCCCTTCTATCTTACATTTTAATGGTTACACATTTAGGATTCTAACCACAGACTCAAACGCGTGAAACGGTTTCACAGGATAATACGCCTTTCTTTGAATGGTCGCACATTTAGGAATTCATGCACGAGATCACAATTTTTAAACTGTATCATATGAGGCAACGCAACGCCTTTGTAGCTTTCATTTGAATGGTTACGCATTGAGGATTCCATCCACAGAGTCAAACGTCGGAAACGGTTCCACAGAATAATACGTCTTTGTTTGAATGTTGACACGTTTAGGATTTCATGCACGAGATCACAACTTTGAAACAGAATCGTACGAGGCAACGCCTTTGTAGCTTTCATTTGAATGGTAACACATTTAGGATTCCATTTACAGACTCAAACGTCTGAAACAGTTTGACAGGATAATACGCCTTTCTTTGAATGGTCATATATTTAGGATCTCATGCACGAGACCACAATTTTCAAACAGTAACATGAAATAGTACTTTATGAGGCAACACCTTTGTAGTTTTCATTTGAATGGTTACATACACATTTAGGATTCCATTTACAGACTGAAACAGTTCGGCAGGATAATACGCCTTTCTTTGAATGGTCATATATTTTGGATTTCATGCACGAGATCATAATTTTGAAACAGTAACTGATATGAATGGTTTCACATTTAGGATTGCATTTACAAACTCAAACATCTGAAACAGTTAGACAAGATGACACGCCTTTCTTTGAATGGTCACACATTTAAGATTTCATGCACGAAATCACAATTTTGAAACACTACCATATATCAGACAACGCCTTTGTAGCTTTCGTGTGAATGGTCACTACACATTTAGGATTCCATTCATAGACTCGAACTGCTGGAATTGTTCCACAAGATAATACGCCTTTCTTTGAATGGTCACACATTTAGGAATTCATGCACGAGATCACAATTTTGAAACTGTGCAATATGAGGCAACGCCTTTGTACCTTTCATTTGAATGGTTACACATTTAGGATTCCATCCACAGACTCAAACTGCTGGAATAGTTCCACAGGATAATACGACTTTCTTTGAATAGTCACACATAAAGGATTTCATGCACGACATCACAATTTGGAAACAGTACCATACGAGTCAACGCAACGCCTTTGTAGCTTTCATTTTAAAATGGTTACACATTTAGGATTCCATGGACAGACTCAAACGTCTGAAAAGGTTCCACAGGATAAATTAATACGCCTTTCCTTGAATGGTCACACATTTAATATTTAATGCACGAGATCACAACTTTGAAACAGAATCATATGAGGCAACGCCTTTGTAGCTTTCATTTGAATGGTAACACATTTAGGATTACATTTACAGACTCAAACGTCTGAAACAGTTTGACAGGATAATACGCCTTTCTTTGAATGGTCACATATTTAGGATTTCATGCACGAGATCACAATTTTGAAACAGTAGCATATGAGGCAACGCCTTTGTAGCTTTCATTTGAATGGTAACACATTCAGGCTTCCATCCACAGACTCAAACTGCTGGAATAGTTCCACAGGATAATAAGCCTTTCTTTGAATGGTCACACATTTAGAATTTCATGCACGACATCGCAAGTTTGCAACAGTACCATTTGAGGCAACGCCTTTGTAGCTTTCGTTTGAATCGTTACACATTTACGACCTCCAACCAGACTCAAAAGTCTGAAACATTTCCACAGGATAATACACCCATCTATGAATGGTCACACATTTAGGATTTCATACACGAGATCACAATTTTGAAACAAAGCCATATGACACAACGCCTTGGTAGCTTTCAATTGAATGGTAAACGCAAAGGCAACGCAACGCCTTTCTATCTTACATTTTAATGGTTATACATTTAGCATTCCTTCCACAGACTCAAACGTCTGAAACAGTTCAACATGATAATACGCCCTTCTTTGAATGGTCACGCATTTAGGATTTTATGCACGAGATCACAATTTTGAAACAGTACCACATGAGGCAACGCCTTTGTAGATTTTATTTGAATGGTTACACATTTAGGATTCTAACCACAGACTCAAACGTGTGAAACGGTTTCACAGGATAATACGCCTTTCTTTGAATGGTCGCACATTTAGGAATTCATGCACGAGATCACAATTTTTAAACTGTATCATATGAGGCAACGCAACGCCTTTGTAGCTTTCACTTAAATGGTTACGCATTGAGGATTCCATCCACAGAGTCAAACGTCGGAAACGGTTCCACAGAATAATTCGAAACAAAGGCTTTGTAGCTTTCATTTGAATGGTTACACATTTAGGATATCATCCACAGACTCAAACTGCAGGAATAGTTCCACAGGATAATACGCCTTTCTTTGAATGGTCACACGTTTTGGATTTCATGCACGAGATCACAGCAATTTTCAAAGCTGCCATACGAGGTAACACCTTTGTAGCTTTCATTTGTATGGGTACACATTTAGGATTCCATCCAGACACAAACGTCTGAAACTTACAGTTCAACAGGATAATACGCCTTTCTTTGAATCGTCACATATTTAGGATTTCATGCACGAGATCATAATTTTCAAACAGTAGCATATGTGGCAACGCCTTTGAAGCTTTCATTTGAATGGCTACACATTTAGGATTCTATCAACAGACTCAAAAACGTCCGAAACAGTTCCACAGGATAATACGACCTAATACGACTTTCTTTAAATGGTCACATGTAGGATTTCATGCACGAAATCACAATTTTGAAAGCTGCCATACGAGGTAACGCCTTTGTAGCTTTCATTTGTGTCGGTACACATTTAGGATTCCATTCACAGACAAAAACGTCTGAAACTTACAGTTCAACAGGATGACGCCTTTCTTTGAATGGTCACATATTTAGGATTTCATGCACGAAATCACAATCTTGAAACAGTACCATATGAAACAAAGGCTTTGTAGCTTTCATTTGAATGGTTACACATTTCGGATATCATCCACAGACTCAAACTGCAGGAATAGTTCCACAGGATAATACGCCTTTCTTACATTTAGGAATTCATACACGAGATCACAATTTTCAAACAGTATCATATGAGGCAACGCAACGCCTTTGTAGCTTTCATTTGAATGGTTACGCATTGAGGATTCCATCCACAGAGTCAAACGTCGGAAACAGTTCCACAGAATAATACGCCTTTGTTTGAATGTTGACACGTTTAGGATTTCATGCACGAGATCACAACTTTGAAACAGAATCGTACGAGGCAACGCCTTTGTAGCTTTCATTTGAATGGTTACACATTTAGGATTCCATTTACAGACTCTCAAACGTCTGAATCAGTTTGAAAGGATGACATGCCTTTCTTTGAATGGTCATATATTTAGGATTTCATGCACGAGACCACAATTTTCAAACAGTAACATGAAATAGTACTTCATGAGGCAACACCTTTGTAGCTTTCATTTGAATGGTTACATACACATTTAGGATTCCACTTACAGACTGAAACAGTTCGACAGGATAATACGCCTTTCTTTGAATGGTCATATATTTTGGATTTCATGAACGAGATCATAATTTTGAAACAGTAACATATGAATGGTTTCACATTTAGGATTGCATTTACAAACTCAAACGTCTGAAACAGTTCGACAAGATGACACGCCTTTCTTTGAATGGTCACACATTTAAGATTTCATGCACGAAATCACAATTTTGAAACACTACCATATATCAGACAACGCCTTTGTAGCTTTCATTTGAATGGTTACACATTTAGGATTCCATCCACAGACTCAAACTGCTGGAATAGTTCCACAGGATAATACGCCTTTCTTTGAATAGTCACACATAAAGGATTTCATGCACGACATCACAATTTGGAAACAGTACCATACGAGTCAACGCAACGCCTTTGTAACTTTCATTTTAAAATGGTTACATGACATTTACTGAGGATTCCATGGACAGACTCAAACGTCTGAAAAGGTTCCATAGGATAAATTAATACGCCTTTCCTTGAATGGTCACACATTTAATATTTAATGCACGAGATCACAACTTTGAAACAGAATCATATGAGGCAACGCCTTTGTAGCTTTCATTTGAATGGTAACACATGGATTACATTTACAGACTCAAACGTCTGAAACAGTTTGACAGGATAATACGCCTTTCTTTGAATGGTCATATATTTAGGATTTCATGCACGAGATCACAATTTTGAAACAGTAGCATATGAGGCAACGCCTTTGTAGCTTTCATTTGAATGGTAACACATTTAGGCTTCCATCCACAGACTCAAACTGCTGGAATAGTTCCACAGGATAATAAGCCTTTCTTTGAATGGTCACACATTTAGAATTTCATGCACGACATCGCAAGTTTGAAACAGTACCATTTGAGGCAACGCCTTTGTAGCTTTCGTTTGAATCGTTACACATTTACGACTCCAACCAGACTCAAAAGTCTACACTTATCTATGAATGGTCACACATTTAGGATTTCATACACGAGATCACAATTTTGAAACAAAGCCATATGACACAACGCCTTGGTAGCTTTCAATTGAATGGTAAACGCAAAGGCAACGCAACGCCTTTCTATCTTACATTTTAATGGTTACACATTCAGCATTCCTTCCACAGACTCAAACGTCTGAAACAGTTCAACATGATAATACGCCTTTCTTTGAATGGTCACGCATTTAGGATTTTATGCACGAGATCACAATTTTGAAACAGTACCACATGAGGCAACGCCTTTGTAGATTTTATTTGAATGGTTACACATTCAGGATTGTAACCAGAGACTCAAACGTCTGAAACGGTTTCACAGGATAATACGCCTTTCTTTGAATGGTCACACATTTAGGAATTCATACACGAGATCACAATTTTTAAACTGTATCATATGAGGCAACGCAACGCCTTTGTAGCTTTCATTTGAATGGTTACGCATTGAGGATTCCATCCACAGAGTCAAACGTCGGAAACGGTTCCACAGAATAATACGCCTTTGTTTGAATGTTGACACGTTTAGGATTTCATGCACGAGATCACAACTTTGAAACAGAATCGTACGAGGCAACGCCTTTGTAGCTTTCATTGAATGGTAACACATTTAGGATTCCATTTACAGACTCAAACGTCTGAATCAGTTTGACAGGATAATACGCCTTTCTTTGAATGGTCATATATTTAGGATTTCATGCACGAGACCATAATTTTCAAACCGTAACATCAAATAGTACTTTATGAGGCAACACCTTTGTAGCTTTCATTTGAATGGTTACATACACATTTAGGATTCCATTTACAGACTGAAACAGTTCGACAGGATAATACGCCTTTCTTTGAATGGTCATATATTTTGGATTTCATGCACGAGATCATAATTTTGAAACAGTAACATATGAATGGTTTCACTTTTAGGATTCCATTTACAAACTCAAACGTCTGAAACAGTTCGACAAGATGACACAGCTTTCTTTGAATGGTCGTACATTTAAGATTTCATGCACGGAATCACAATTATGAAACACTACCATATCAGACAACGCCTTTGTAGCTTTCATGTGAATGGTCAGTACACATTTAGGGTTCCATCCAGACTCAAACTGCTGGAATAGTTCAACAGGATAATACGCCTTTCTTTGAATGGTCACACATTTAGGAATTCATGCACGAGATCACAATTGAATCAGTATCATTTTCAAACAGTAGCATATGAAATAGTACTATATGAGGCAACACCTTTTTTAGCTTTCATTTGAATGGTTACACATTTAGCATTTCATCCACAGACTCAAACGTCTGAAACAGTTCCACAGGATAATACGCCTTTCTTTGAATGGTCGCACATTTAGGATTTCATGCACGAGTTAACAATTTTGAAACAGTACCATACGAGGCAACGCCGTTGTAGCTTAAATTTGAATGGTTACACATTAACGATTCCATCCACAGACTCGAATTTCTGAAACAGTTCGACAGGATAATACGCCTTTCTTTGAATGGTCACATATTTTGGAGTTCATGTACGATATCACAATTTTTCAAACAGTACCATATGAAACAGTGTCATATGAGACAACGCCTTTGTAGCTTTCATTTGTATATGTAATCGCATCTGCTCGAGTAAAATTAGGGATGAATATCACGCGTGTTTTCAGAAGCTGATGCCCGAAGCTGTAGCCCGAGTCGCGAAACCACGAGGGATATTTCTACAGCTTCTGAAAACACGCGTGATATTAATCCTTAATTTTACGAGGGAACATGCGATTACTTTTTTATAATGTTTAGGGTAAAATTATAGGGAAACCTTTCAGACTTTTCAAGAGTCACTCAGACTTGAAACCGACCTGAAATGAAAATACTTTCTCGCAAACTGACTAGGAAAACTTTTCACCTCACTGTTGTTAAATAAATTTTTAATGTCAAAGATACATTTGGCTGTTACGATTCTAGAAAACTAAGCCTAATTTATCGATAAAAGAAAACCTTACGACAAAAACAAAGTTAATTTTATTTCAGCGTGCGAGTGTGTTCCGAAGGTTTTGTCGCTTTGATTACAACAACAAATGGCGAGTTCAAACTAACTTGCACGTTTGGCGATTTATTTCCTTTCTTTCGCTTCTTTCAGCCTTATTCTTTCTCCTGTTAAATGTAAATTGTACCTTTCAGCAAAATCTGTGAAAGTTCTTTTCTTTAGTTCCGCAGAAAACCGCATATATTCATTGAAGTAATGGAACTTAACCGGCTTTTATGGCCATGAATTTCTTCAAGGTCTTCATCATCGCAAACTGAATTCCTTTCTTGCGTATCATCCGATTTCATTCCTTCTTTTTAACAAAATCTCCGGTGAAACATGCGAGGGCTCTCTTTGTGAATTTTCTTCAAAATCCCGCCAAGCCAACTGAATGCAATCAGAATGACGCGCTCAACCAATCACGAGTGATAAAATTTTGATGCTCGACCAATCAGGAGCGAGCAATTTTGACCTCAATTAAGAGAAAAATACCGTTTTCGTCACCCAATCAGCTTTCAGTAATTTTGCCCTCTATATTATAAGAATGGTTACACATTAGTATTCCATCCACAGACTCAAACGTCTGAAACGGTTCCACAGGATAATACGCCTTTCTTTGAATGGTCACACATCTAGGATTTCATGCACGAGATCGCAATTTTGAAACAGTAACATATGAGGGCACGCCTTTGTAGCTTTCAATTGAATGGTTACACATTTACTAGGATTCTAACCACAGACTTTAAACGTGTGAAACAGTTCCACGGGATAATACGCCTTTCTTTAAATTGTCACATAGTTAGGATTTCATGCACGAGATCACAAGTTTGAAACAGTACCATATGAGGCAACGCCTCAAACAGACTCAAACGTCTGAAACAGTGCGACAGGATAATACGCGTTTCTTTGAATGGTCACATATTTAGGTTTTCATGCGCGAGATCATATCTGTGAAACAGTACCATATGAGGCAATGCCGTTGTAGCTTTCATTTGAATGGTTACACATTCAGGATTCCATCCACAGACTCAAACGTCGGAAACAGTTCGACAGTGTAATACGCCTATCTTTGAATTGAATGGTCACATAT
The DNA here is from genome assembly GCA_022457155.1 of Cladopsammia gracilis. Classification (NCBI taxonomy): domain Eukaryota; kingdom Metazoa; phylum Cnidaria; class Anthozoa; order Scleractinia; family Dendrophylliidae; genus Cladopsammia; species Cladopsammia gracilis. Next base: position 1,948,953 of record JAJGOT010000022.1, read on the forward strand.
TTAGGATTTCATGCAAGAGATAACAATTTTGACACAGTACCATATGAAGGAACGCCTTTGTAACTTTCATTTGAATGGTAACACATTTAGGACTCCATTCACAGACTCAAACGTCGGAAACAGTTCAACAGGATAATCCGCCTTTCTTTTAATTGAATGTCCACATACTTAAGATTTCATACACCAGATCACAATTTTGAAACAGTATCATTATGAGGCATCGCCTTTGTAGCTTTCATGCCCGGGGGCAGTACGCAGCTCTTACAAGGTCTTCTCTGATTTGCTGAGAAAACAATAGAACAAACAACACAACAATGGCTAACAATAGACCCTAGACCTAAAAACAATAGAGCTGCATGATATACAGGTCCAATGAAATTAGAGGTTGTAAAATGCTGCGTGGTATCTGCATGCTCGGGTGAATTAAGGAATTGGTCTCGTTTGATTTTAAGGAGGGTGGTTTGTTTAAAATATAATTGACTTATTGACTTTAAATTTCGTCAGAGGCTTCAAATTGTTGAAAATAATTGTTTTCGCTGACTTTCCACTCCCAATTTTTAGGAATTTTTTTCAATCCAATTTTACGAGATAATGGAAAAACATTTTTCTACTTAATTTGTTTTCTATCAGTGACCATTAGCACAAGGTGTACAGTACCGCATGAGTCCAAGTAGGCCTTTGTGGCTTTTATTCGAATGGTCGCACATTCAACGTTTTATCCACGGACTGTAAATATTGAAAACGTACCAAAGGAAAGTACGCCTTCGTAGCTTTCATTTCAATGATCACACATTTATATAGGATTTTATCCACGGACTGTAAATTTTGAAAAGGAAGTGCCACGGGAACGTACGCATTTGTAGCTTTCATTTGAATGGTCGCTCATTTAGGCTCCGTCCACACTAATGCGTTTTTCAAAACCTCCGTTTTTGGTTCCCCGAAAACGGATAAAAAGATCCGCGTCCACACTAGCGTTTTCACATCGTTTTTGAGGGGAAACGTTTTAATCACCAGGCTCTGCTCGGACGTTTTTTCTGTTCAATACGCATGCTCCAATAGCGTCAGCGATACTACGCGTTACTAGTTGTGACGTAAGCGTTTTTTGGAAAGCTTCGTTTTTGCCATCCACACTAAAACGATAGACCAGCGTTTTCAAAAGTCTCCACTCTGAAAAGCGTTTTCGAAAACCTCTGTTTTCATAGATTAACATCTCCGTTTTTGATCGTTTTAGTGTGGACGATCGGCAAAAACGGATAAAAAAGTATGCGTTTTCAAACGAAAGTGTTACTTTACATGACTTTTGGTCACACGGTTTCATATTTAATCCATGGACTCAAGATTTAGGAGCCCGCTCGAACTTTGAAGTTGTGTCGTTTCAAAACTGTCGATGCAATGACCACCAAATTTGGTGACTTTAACTAAAATTTAACTGGAAACATTTTCTCGTTAGCGTCCTTTGTCCACCGACATTGACGTTTCCATAGCAACCGCTTTTTGACACCTATGTTTTACAAAATTAGCATTTTTCGCTTTAATCAAGATTATTTCAAAGTTTTCTTATCGAATTAATATTTTCCACTTAATTTAGCGACAATTGATCAAATTACGTATAATTGTTTATTAATTAAGGTTAATTAACGGTAATTTTAGGAAAATGAGCAATATGAAATGTCAAAATCCAGGATGGCGGATCGAAGTTTTACTAAAGGCCTTTTCTCTCTATAATTTTATTATTGGTTCATATTTTGGATTTTAAAACATTTGCCCACAATAAACTAAGCTTTAGCAGTCCATTTGCTTTATTTTTCGGTGTTTTTACCGAAATAAACACGTTTGGACTAATTAAGATGGCGGATCCAAGATGGCGGATCCAAGATGGTGGGCAATAAAATGGGAAATTTATTTACCTGTCTGTGTAATCCCATTATCTCTAAACATTTATTGTCAAAATATCACAAAAATGTCCTTTTCACTTGAGAAAGCTTTTTTGAATTCATTAGGTACATGAAAATTCATAATTTGCAAAGTTATCTGTTGCAGTTTTTAAGAAAATGTACACATCATTTCTATGACGTCACATGCTGTTACCATGGCAACAAAGTGTACGAATTCATTAACTTTTACTCCTGCATCAATATGTGAAAGTTTGGTATCAACACTACCGTTTCAGAGATATGCCTTATAGAGCGTTTCAGTTGGTTGTTTCATTGTATATGACGTCATAACGACGTCACTGTCATTGTTAACAACAAAAACAGTGTTAGTAAACATAAGACTTTTATCAAATAGGTAGCTGTTAAAGTATTGTTGTTCTATTTTCATAATAGTGAAAATATTGTTGAGACTGTTTTAGCCAATAAAATCGACCATATGACGTCATAATGACGTCACGTTACGTCATTATGACACCAAAGTATCTGTACTTACTAGAATTCATAACAACATAATCCTGTGTAAATTTGGTGGCCATAGCATAAGTGGTTTCAAAGTCACATGGGGGGGTCCCAGACGGTCCCAGATGGTCATCATCATCATCTTTATTTAAAAAAAAAAACACGGTAAATACATCAGGCATTAACAATTTAAAGCCCGATCTGGATAGGGTTAATTTGGTACCCATGGTAAGAAGTAGAGGCATGCTTATAACATTCTTAATAATAGCATCTTTATAACACACACAAAGTTAATTCATGTTTGTCTTCTTTCAAACAGCTCATTATGTTGAAAAGTTTCAAAACAGCATTGGTCTTGGCTTGGAAACTGAGTTCTTGGACTTCAGTGCTGGTATGGAATCTTAAAAGAATTAGTTCAAGTCCTCGAAAATCAAACATTTCCTAATGAAGAAGACTGATGATGAGAAAAGTACGCTTTACAAGATCAAGAGCCATAATTATGCAACAGTCGACTGTTAAAGAAAAAGACACTGCAACTTTCAAGATCAGAGAACTGTACAACCAATGAAATTTTTCTCCTATTATCCACTGATTTAGAAATGAATTCAAGGGCAAAATAAAGAAACTATTCCAAAACATGCCCTTAAAAGTCTAAGTAAGATTCCAAGAAAATTATTTTTATTCGTAATAGACAGTAATAAACTGCCGTTAAGCCACTGCTGGTTTATTCGGCCAAAAATTGTGTCTGGCTACTTCAATGCTAAGTAAGTTGGAAAGTAAGTAAGTTGGAAAGGGACTTTCCAACTCGCTTCTTCCAGTCCCGTAGGGACTGGAGGACAGCAGTTGGAAAGGGACTTTCCAACTCGCTTCTTCCAGTCCCGTAGGGACTGGAGGACAGCAGTTGGAAAGGGACTTTCCAACTCGCTTCTTCCAGTCCCGTAGGGACTGGAGGACAGCAGTTGGAAAGGGACTTTCCAACTCGCTTCTTCCAGTCCCGTAGGGACTGGAGGACAGCAGTTGGAAAGGGACTTTCCAACTCGCTTCTTCCAGTCCCGTAGGGACTGGAGGACAGCAGTTGGAAAGGGACTTTCCAACTCGCTTCTTCCAGTCCCGTAGGGACTGGAGGACAGCAGTTGGAAAGGGACTTTCCAACTCGCTTCTTCCAGTCCCGTAGGGACTGGAGGACAGCAGTTGGAAAGGGACTTTCCAACTCGCTTCTTCCAGTCCCGTAGGGACTGGAGGACAGCAGTTGGAAAGGGACTTTCCAACTCGCTTCTTCCAGTCCCGTAGGGACTGGAGGACAGCAGTTGGAAAGGGACTTTCCAACTCGCTTCTTCCAGTCCCGTAGGGACTGGAGGACAGCAGTTGGAAAGGGACTTTCCAACTCGCTTCTTCCAGTCCCGTAGGGACTGGAGGACAGCAGTTGGAAAGGGACTTTCCAACTCGCTTCTTCCAGTCCCGTAGGGACTGGAGGACAGCAGTTGGAAAGGGACTTTCCAACTCGCTTCTTCCAGTCCCGTAGGGACTGGAGGACAGCAGTTGGAAAGGGACTTTCCAACTCGCTTCTTCCAGTCCCGTAGGGACTGGAGGACAGCAGTTGGAAAGGGACTTTCCAACTCGCTTCTTCCAGTCCCGTAGGGACTGGAGGACAGCAGTTGGAAAGGGACTTTCCAACTCGCTTCTTCCAGTCCCGTAGGGACTGGAGGACAGCAGTTGGAAAGGGACTTTCCAACTCGCTTCTTCCAGTCCCGTAGGGACTGGAGGACAGCAGTTGGAAAGGGACTTTCCAACTCGCTTCTTCCAGTCCCGTAGGGACTGGAGGACAGCAGTTGGAAAGGGACTTTCCAACTCGCTTCTTCCAGTCCCGTAGGGACTGGAGGACAGCAGTTGGAAAGGGACTTTCCAACTCGCTTCTTCCAGTCCCGTAGGGACTGGAGGACAGCAGTTGGAAAGGGGACTTTCCAACTCGCTTCTTCCAGTCCCGTAGGGACTGGAGGACAGCAGTTGGAAAGGGACTTTCCAACTCGCTTCTTCCAGTCCCGTAGGGACTGGAGGACAGCAGTTGGAAAGGGACTTTCCAACTCGCTTCTTCCAGTCCCGTAGGGACTGGAGGACAGCAGTTGGAAAGGGACTTTCCAACTCGCTTCTTCCAGTCCCGTAGGGACTGGAGGACAGCAGTTGGAAAGGGACTTTCCAACTCGCTTCTTCCAGTCCCGTAGGGACTGGAGGACAGCAGTTGGAAAGGGACTTTCCAACTCGCTTCTTCCAGTCCCGTAGGGACTGGAGGACAGCAGTTGGAAAGGGACTTTCCAACTCGCTTCTTCCAGTCCCGTAGGGACTGGAGGACAGCAGTTGGAAAGGGACTTTCCAACTCGCTTCTTCCAGTCCCGTAGGGACTGGAGGACAGCAGTTGGAAAGGGACTTTCCAACTCGCTTCTTCCAGTCCCGTAGGGACTGGAGGACAGCAGTTGGAAAGGGACTTTCCAACTCGCTTCTTCCAGTCCCGTAGGGACTGGAGGACAGCAGTTGGAAAGGGACTTTCCAACTCGCTTCTTCCAGTCCCGTAGGGACTGGAGGACAGCAGTTGGAAAGGGACTTTCCAACTCGCTTCTTCCAGTCCCGTAGGGACTGGAGGACAGCAGTTGGAAAGGGACTTTCCAACTCGCTTCTTCCAGTCCCGTAGGGACTGGAGGACAGCAGTTGGAAAGGGACTTTCCAACTCGCTTCTTCCAGTCCCGTAGGGACTGGAGGACAGCAGTTGGAAAGGGACTTTCCAACTCGCTTCTTCCAGTCCCGTAGGGACTGGAGGACAGCAGTTGGAAAGGGACTTTCCAACTCGCTTCTTCCAGTCCCGTAGGGACTGGAGGACAGCAGTTGGAAAGGGACTTTCCAACTCGCTTCTTCCAGTCCCGTAGGGACTGGAGGACAGCAGTTGGAAAGGGACTTTCCAACTCGCTTCTTCCAGTCCCGTAGGGACTGGAGGACAGCAGTTGGAAAGGGACTTTCCAACTCGCTTCTTCCAGTCCCGTAGGGACTGGAGGACAGCAGTTGGAAAGGGACTTTCCAACTCGCTTCTTCCAGTCCCGTAGGGACTGGAGGACAGCAGTTGGAAAGGGACTTTCCAACTCGCTTCTTCCAGTCCCGTAGGGACTGGAGGACAGCAGTTGGAAAGGGACTTTCCAACTCGCTTCTTCCAGTCCCGTAGGGACTGGAGGACAGCAGTTGGAAAGGGACTTTCCAACTCGCTTCTTCCAGTCCCGTAGGGACTGGAGGACAGCAGTTGGAAAGGGACTTTCCAACTCGCTTCTTCCAGTCCCGTAGGGACTGGAGGACAGCAGTTGGAAAGGGACTTTCCAACTCGCTTCTTCCAGTCCCGTAGGGACTGGAGGACAGCAGTTGGAAAGGGACTTTCCAACTCGCTTCTTCCAGTCCCGTAGGGACTGGAGGACAGCAGTTGGAAAGGGACTTTCCAACTCGCTTCTTCCAGTCCCGTAGGGACTGGAGGACAGCAGTTGGAAAGGGACTTTCCAACTCGCTTCTTCCAGTCCCGTAGGGACTGGAGGACAGCAGTTGGAAAGGGACTTTCCAACTCGCTTCTTCCAGTCCCGTAGGGACTGGAGGACAGCAGTTGGAAAGGGACTTTCCAACTCGCTTCTTCCAGTCCCGTAGGGACTGGAGGACAGCAGTTGGAAAGGGACTTTCCAACTCGCTTCTTCCAGTCCCGTAGGGACTGGAGGACAGCAGTTGGAAAGGGACTTTCCAACTCGCTTCTTCCAGTCCCGTAGGGACTGGAGGACAGCAGTTGGAAAGGGACTTTCCAACTCGCTTCTTCCAGTCCCGTAGGGACTGGAGGACAGCAGTTGGAAAGGGACTTTCCAACTCGCTTCTTCCAGTCCCGTAGGGACTGGAGGACAGCAGTTGGAAAGGGACTTTCCAACTCGCTTCTTCCAGTCCCGTAGGGACTGGAGGACAGCAGTTGGAAAGGGACTTTCCAACTCGCTTCTTCCAGTCCCGTAGGGACTGGAGGACAGCAGTTGGAAAGGGACTTTCCAACTCGCTTCTTCCAGTCCCGTAGGGACTGGAGGACAGCAGTTGGAAAGGGACTTTCCAACTCGCTTCTTCCAGTCCCGTAGGGACTGGAGGACAGCAGTTGGAAAGGGACTTTCCAACTCGCTTCTTCCAGTCCCGTAGGGACTGGAGGACAGCAGTTGGAAAGGGACTTTCCAACTCGCTTCTTCCAGTCCCGTAGGGACTGGAGGACAGCAGTTGGAAAGGGACTTTCCAACTCGCTTCTTCCAGTCCCGTAGGGACTGGAGGACAGCAGTTGGAAAGGGACTTTCCAACTCGCTTCTTCCAGTCCCGTAGGGACTGGAGGACAGCAGTTGGAAAGGGACTTTCCAACTCGCTTCTTCCAGTCCCGTAGGGACTGGAGGACAGCAGTTGGAAAGGGACTTTCCAACTCGCTTCTTCCAGTCCCGTAGGGACTGGAGGACAGCAGTTGGAAAGGGACTTTCCAACTCGCTTCTTCCAGTCCCGTAGGGACTGGAGGACAGCAGTTGGAAAGGGACTTTCCAACTCGCTTCTTCCAGTCCCGTAGGGACTGGAGGACAGCAGTTGGAAAGGGACTTTCCAACTCGCTTCTTCCAGTCCCGTAGGGACTGGAGGACAGCAGTTGGAAAGGGACTTTCCAACTCGCTTCTTCCAGTCCCGTAGGGACTGGAGGACAGCAGTTGGAAAGGGACTTTCCAACTCGCTTCTTCCAGTCCCGTAGGGACTGGAGGACAGCAGTTGGAAAGGGACTTTCCAACTCGCTTCTTCCAGTCCCGTAGGGACTGGAGGACAGCAGTTGGAAAGGGACTTTCCAACTCGCTTCTTCCAGTCCCGTAGGGACTGGAGGACAGCAGTTGGAAAGGGACTTTCCAACTCGCTTCTTCCAGTCCCGTAGGGACTGGAGGACAGCAGTTCGAAAGGGACTTTCCAACTCGCTTCTTCCAGTCCCGTAGGGACTGGAGGACAGCAGTTCGAAAGGGACTTTCCAACTCGCTTCTTCCAGTCCCGTAGGGACTGGAGGACAGCAGTTCGAAAGGGACTTTCCAACTCGCTTCTTCCAGTCCCGTAGGGACTGGAGGACAGCAGTTCGAAAGGGACTTTCCAACTCGCTTCTTCCAGTCCCGTAGGGACTGGAGGACAGCAGTTCGAAAGGGACTTTCCAACTCGCTTCTTCCAGTCCCGTAGGGACTGGAGGACAGCAGTTCGAAAGGGACTTTCCAACTCGCTTCTTCCAGTCCCGTAGGGACCGGAGGACAGCAGTTCGAAAGGGACTTTCCAACTCGCTTCTTCCAGTCCCGTAGGGACTGGAGGACAGCAGTTCGAAAGGGACTTTCCAACTCGCTTCCAGGGTTTAATTTATTCATTTTTTGTGGAGTTACAGTTAACCCTGCTATTCCTTCCAACGGATCACAGGAAACAGAGCAGGAATATTCCAAGTTGTGTTATTTTACAGAAACAGGGATTCAAGTTAATGCGTGTGGGTTGCCTGTTGCCTCAAAGCAGCATTGTTATAAAGTTAGTTGCATCTGGAGTATGCAATGTTATGAAGCTGCATTTTTGCTTCGTTTGGTTTCCAATTCAGCACTGATATAGGAAATGATTATATTCCTAACCATTTTTATCTGACTGATCGCTGGTTAGGCATTGGACACTATGTTTTCGTTTCATGGGCAACAAGGGGATCCTCATGTGGAACAAAACATGATCTTACAACAGCTTGATATGTTTTTGTTTACGGAGATTGTGTGATAGCTTCATTACATTTGTGGTATATTTAATACAGGGGGGAAAAGTTATGAGAGCTAACGACTCCTTCATAAACCGTAAAATTGGGACCAGCTGTAGAGAAACTATTAAAATCGTAGAAAAAAAAAACGTTTTCACGACTTCCCAGGTGCATTGATATGTGCATGTGACTTGAAAAAGCAGACTATTTACAGCTCATAAGTAGTTCTTTATTCTGATTTCTCTATTTTTGAATTGCCTATAATACACTTTGTTTGCCCCAAAAATTTTGCATGAACTATTGTTTGTAAATGCTCTTGGGAGGACTGCATATTCCCAAGAGCATTTCAAATCCATAGTTTATGCAAAATTTGGGGGGCAACCAAAGTGTATTATGGGCAATTCGAAAATAGAGAATTGACTTAATGCAAATTATTTACAGTGAAGACTAGAGACTTGTAAGCCAGCATTTGCTGCAATAGGCCATTTTAAGATGACGTCATTTTACTACAGCTAATAGAATCCTTCAGTGTCATGTTCTCCAAACAATGCCTATTGCTATTTAAGGTGGTTTCATACCAAACGACATGGAAAATTTTGCATTAAGTTCAAGATTTCTTAAATGCAACATTTGTATCTGAACATTTCAGAGCTTGTTTAGCACACAGAGATCTGTGCAATGAACTAAAACCATGACAGTCTTCTTTCATTTTACAAGGGTGCAAAGTGACGAAAACATTTCTTGCCACACCCTATTAACATATTGGATAATTTTGTTAGAATTTGGAAAATTATTCTGATGTTAGTTCATTGCATAGAGCAATACTATTCACAAATGACTGTAGCAAAATTTATTGCTTCAGGTAAAATACTCTTTCAGAGAGGTGTTGAGCTGCAACGTGTTTAGTCAAATTCCAACATTTGAGAAAAACGGACTTAAAGTTAAAACAATCGATTCTAGATCAATTATAAGCGCGAGAGCATTCATTTAGCAGGTTTTATGAGCATTTAACTAATGTAAACAATAGTTGCTAGGGCCATTGCTACGGGAAAGTTATATACCACCATTCAGTTATCTTATGTTCACTTGTTTAGTGCTGCAAATTTAGTGAAATTTTTTCAAAATGGGATTCTCAAGTGTTTTAAGATTCCAATTTTGCCATTTTAAAAAAACCAACGTTGGAAGCTAGACATCGTATTTTAGGGTACCATTCCACCTTAAACCTCAACTGGATTCAAAATTTTAATAAGAAAGGAAAAACAAAGTGAACTCTGGGAGTTGTAGTAAATAACGTCATTGTGAAAATGGCCTATTCTGAGATAAAAGAAAAATCTGCAAAAGACTGCAAATGGTAAAGCTGCTAACAGTATACGTACATGTAGGATCTGCAAGAGACATAATCAACCAAAAAATTAACAAACATACAATAAACTGCAAGGCTGATCTGACTACGTAAAATAGTTGACTTTGCGAGACACCAATACGACAGAAACCGTTAAGGTAGGGTTGCAACCGTGGACAGCTGTTTCGTTGTTATATCACAACTGTGTTTTCCGATAACATATCAGCATATTGTACTTATATTATACAATGTATGAACATTTACAATGGCGAGCCCCAGGCGACCTATTATAAATATTCATACCGCTTTGCTGCGTATATTTTGTATGATTTATAAAAGAACAATAGTGATTCAGCTTTTTAGCATTCCTATAGGTGGTTTGCACGTTACGTCATGGTGGCCATGTTGAAGCACACCTACAAAAGAATTTTAATGAACTTCTTTTGTTATGTGCACCAACATGGCCACCATGGCCTTTGTCATTTGAGTCCCATAGGACTTAAGGTCACGTGAGTGAAAACCATCTATTAGTGTTCTGTATCAGTGATGCAGTATTATAATTGCTGTTCTGTATCAGGATTTACAAACCTTCATTTAAATAATTCTCATTTCTATATTACTTGTCTTTCCTTATGCCTGTTTGTTTGGTTTATTCTAGGTAATTGTCAGGCATGATGCATTCTTTGGACCTTTTTTTTACAGCTTTTAACTAAGAGAATTGCATGAAAAATTAATATTCATTCATGACATCAAGCATACAAAAAATTGTTCCTAAATATCACGAGGCATGTTCCAGCAGTCAATTGTGTAATTAGTGATATAGCACTTTCGTCATTTATTTGACAGTTCACGCTTAACATCTACGATGTACTTCATGTAGTATGATGCATGTGAACCTATCAGAGAAACCTTACAAGCAACCTCAACTCATCTTATGTGACGTGTATAGTGGAATCAGGTTACAGCATAGAATCTCCCTGGTTCCAAGGGTAGACACAAAAATAAAATATTTAAGAGTATAGTTTTCCTAATTTTTAAATGGTAGAATTCCAAAATTAACACCCCCTTTCCCTTGTTTGGAATTAACACCCAAAAGGGGCTGCAACATTCAAGTAGCAGCTACTTCAGGGTGCCGGGCTGTTACTTTGGGCAATAATGTCACGTCTAGCAGGTAGGAAATTGACATTTACAGTGCGATGTGCCTTATCATGATCGATGAGCAACCATCAAATGTTTTCACAAGTTAGCCAACAAGAGAGCGCAAATTGAATTGACAGGCATGCCTCCTTGCAAAGTTGAGTACGATGGACTGTTATCTTGTCGCTTTGTGTTTATCACAGGAGTGCACAGTTACAAAATACAAAGATTATATTCACTTTATTGCATCACACGTATCCGCAGTTTGCAAAATGATAAAAAGAATTAGCTGGTGATATTGTGAAAATGTGTATAAACTTTGCACTGTAAGTTTCAAAATTAACATTGGTTTAGAAGGGGCGTTATTTTTGGAATTCTATGGTACCATACTTTCAATGTCACATAACATTACAATGCAATATTACAATGCTAACAGGTCCTTAAAAGTGGCTTCCAGTTGTACATGTACTGTCACTGTGACCCGGTCATCTGTAATCAGTCTCACAATGAATCTCTTCTCTGTTGGTGGAAACATGCTCTGAAATAGTAAGAAACAGGTTTTTCCTCAGTCTAGCTCTAAACACAAGTGGCTATTTTGATTGTAGTGCCTTAAAGGGGCAATGTCACATATTTTAGTATCACTTTGACAAGCCAAAAAAACATATTTGTATTGACACAAACCTAAAAATAATGGATAAGTTCTGTTAACAATATTACTCCACTATTGCACTAAAACTATAACAAAGTGTCTTGAAGTGCAAATGACCAGAATTGAAATGGATTGCAACTTGAGAAAATGTGAAGCTGCAGTCTTTAAAAACATGTCCACATCGTCTGGTTGTGAGAGTGCAAGTTGCTTCAGGATCTGTAAAGTGAGGGTTGGGGAATTGTCATGTCACTTGATGATTTGCTTCAGTAAAGCCATTTTTTAACTTATAACAGAATGCTGTCCAATTTTAATACCTGATACCAACTAAGATGACGCTCGGCATAAAATGCGTTTGATTTATGGCACTGCTCAAAATTGGGATGAATTATCTGCACATACTGTTATTTTAGCCGGCAATTTTCAAGCTTGTTTTAAAAGGCGCTTTTAAGTGCTGCCGTCCATCATCGGACGATGGCAAAGCAAGAAAGAAGCGGGCATCGCAGACTGAATTTTTGACAGGCAGATCAACTGTACACTTTTATAACAGGAAACCACAATAAAAGACACTCATCATTATCTTAATAATTATTGCAAAACTAAGTACCTCCTTTTTCACAAACTGTTATTTAATACCCAAAGTTTATTCTTTACACAAAACAGTCTTCTTCGAAACATTTTTTTTTCTTTCAAAAATGAAATTTCAGATAAATTGAGGAGTGGTTCACCTTAGAAGTGCCTATCACCCCTAGAAAGTTATTTTCAGAATCAACTCTATGTACATTGAATAGTTGAATGGTAAAATATTTCTTGCTTTGAACGTCGCGTTTGTGAGTTATAGATATTTGAATTTACAAAATGCTAATTAGATGACGTCAACCTGGGAATTTGTCATTATTTCTATGCCAATTTTCACAGTTTACAGCTTGAGGATAATTTATTTGATAAATACTAAAAATAAACTGTGGATAGTCAATTGATTCGTAAAAAATATTACTTGGAGGTGTAAACAAGTAGTTGTATAATAAATGATTCCCGGGTTCAGCTAATTAGCATCTTGTAAATTCGAATCTCTATAACTCACTAACACGGCATTCAAAACAAGAAATATTTTACCATTCAACTGTTCAATGTACATAGAGTTGATTCTGAAAATAACTTTCTAGAGGTGATTGGCACTTTAAGGAGGCTCGACTCGGCTTTTGTCGAGAAGACACACTTTGATTGTTTTTATACTTCACCAAGTTTATAAAATGTGATCAAAGTTTTATGTGTCACTGGTTTCCAAGGGACAGGGGTCACTATAGCAATGCTAGCTTATTGCCCTTTGTTTTAAACAATGTAATTCTTTTCAAAATCTTAAGTCAGACACTTCATAATGGAAACTTTCAAATGTTATAGTACTCATGTATCACTAGCTGCAGATGAACTTTTAAGAAAAATTAATGGTTTTCGAGCAAATCAAAAATCATTTTTACGGCATGATATGCAAAGCTGAAACATTTTTAAAATGCCCTTACATTACATAATAATAAATGTGACCCTCCATATGACTCTAAAGCTAAAGGTGATAGCACGCTCACAACACGCTTAGTGTGTCCTAAAACACGAAATAGCGCATATTTAACTAGATTTAACAAAGGAGAGCACACTTGTTTTGTTTTTCAAGACTTAACACGCTAAATCTTTTGTTTCTCTTAGTGTGCGATCAATAGCACGCTTAGTGTGCAAGAATCAAACGTGACAAGTCATGGCGATGATTCGGCTGACACAAGTAAGAAAAACAAACGAGAATGGAGCAAGAACAGAGCAAGACGTATGTACCGCTGTGACATTTGGCCAGGCGTTTGGATGTGAGTGAGAATCGGGCCATATTCAAGCCATCCCGTTTGAAAATTCAGTTATGGCCAGACACGAGCAAGATTCAAGGAACACAACAGTCCCGCTCTTAAAACGAGCAAAAATCAAGCGACGAATGTTTATCTCACTTAGACGGAGATCAGGCAGATGGATCGATGGAATGCTTGCGAAAACAAACACGGCTTATGTTTATTCCCAGCCCGAAGACACTCCAAACTTTCTGTGATGTTTTAGCGCGGTGGAATATACTTGGAATTGAAGGCTGAGAGTTTGGAAAAGCTTAATCTTAACATGGAAAGCGAAACTACAAAGAAAACAGAGAATTGTCTGTATACTTGTGACTTTCTACATGCCAGTGTGTTTTCAGGTTTCAAATTATTGTTTTGACATATGCAAATTCGTTGCACTTTTACTACTTTTCCCAAGGGACCGCCATGCACCTTTTTTTACGGCAACTACAACAAACTTCAAAGGCTTTAATTTTTTTTCTGCTACCAAACTTTCCCTACCGTCTTTAATTTCGATTATATATATAGATTTATATAACGTCAACAATAAGTACAACAATAATATTTAAGTAAAGTAACGTGAAAATCAAGTGAGAAGCAACAAAAACATTGGACTTGTTCTTTGTGCAATTTTCTATGCTGATTGTTATTATAATTTCAACCCGTGAGGTACATGTATGTTTGAACCTTTGACGTCACTTTATCCCATTTGCAACCAAGCCTTGGAACAAGGTTGATTAATGGCTGCCGTAAATTCTCAGACATAAATGTTAAAATAAAATGACTTCTTATGTTCGTAATGGATTGAAATTTGGCAAGATGAGTAAGAAAGTCTAATCGACAGTACATGAAAATGTAAAAAAATGAAAATCAAAAATTTTGATCGCAGTGGCACTTTAAATTAGCAAACTGTCTCACAACAGTCATTGTCAATTAATTAGTACACCTGCAGACCTAGAATGTATCACATAAGATCTGATATTATGTTTGGAGTTTCAATAATATTTGTTTATGATAGACTAGCGTGAGTCCTGTCATTAATGTACAGTCGAACCTCCCATAAATGGACACCATCTGGACCAGAAAAAGTGTCCGCTTAAGAAATGTGTCCGCTTATGGGAGGTTGAAAATGTAGTGTTCGTATGTGGCTGGGACCACAACTAAGTGTCCGCTTATGGGAGGTGTCCGCCTACGGGAGGTGTCTGTTAGCGGAGGTTCGACTGTACTACAAAATTCAAAAAGATGGGTTTGGCAGGGCTGTGCTTTGGCAGTGCCAGGGGGACATAATTTAATATGCAACTCTTACATGTATCTTCAGTGAGAAGAAAAACTGAATTGTTGCCCTTTGCGCTCCCTATGATAACTGTAATAACAAAGCTACATGTAGCCTTGGTTGGTAATAAGAAAATTATTGTTAAATCAACATACTTTGACAATGTTAGTTGTTTTCTTTGTTCAATGGGTTCTCCATTCTCCCGTGTGTCCTGATCAAGCTACTGTGAGCCACTGTGCTTCTATTTCTATAGTAAATGAAATTAAAATGTTACTAACAACTTACTGCCATATCACATACATGTACATGTACAGCTAATATTCTAAAATAAATAGACTGTTATAAAAATACAACTTTTACTATTCCCTGTTCATGTTTTTAAGTTGGCCTCGCTTAATAATAAATTAATAATATAATAAACAATCATTGCATGAGGTTTTTGTGATATCCAGAATAATGAAGGTCAAGGTAAGACGTACAGTAGTGTTATCAGCCTCAGCCTTACCGAGTCCTTGATTATTCCGGATATCACAAAGACCATAGTTAATAGCTAATTGTTATGAACAAATAACCTCAGCTAACTTTATAACCTTTTATTAGTGTGCAGGAGGGTGGGGTTTTTGGCCCAACCCACACACTCAGCAAGTGAAAGCTTTCAAAATTCCAGGAGTATTGAACTTGCTCTGTCAACTTCAGAATAACTAGATTACATCATGTGCTCTGTATCCCATGAACCTATGTACTATACCACAGCATTAAACTGACTTATAGGGTAAATTATTTGGCTGGAAAAAGGTTAAATACAATGAAACTTACTAGTACACAATATTTACAGTCAAACCGGATGTTCTTTTGATGGCAACTTTGCAAACTTCTGCCGCAACATTGGTATTTTGATTGACAGTTTGCTTCAAGCAAGTTGGAAGTTGTGCGAGCAAGTTGCAACTTTCGCGAGCAAGTTCCTATTTCAATCTTGCTGTCAGTTGCCGGATTTCTAAATTGAAAGTACTTGGTTTGGTTGCCTTGCAGTATTCCACAAACTCTATGATGTCAGGAGTAGAAACTACTCGTTCCTCTCAGCCAGGTTTACCGGGAAAATACGTCTCGTGTTGTAAAAATCTGTTTACAATATTGGATACAGTTTGCCTTGATAATCCAACAATGCGTGCGATTTGTTCTTGTTCTTGTTTTACACCAGACGACCATTATTCTCTCTCTTTTCTCAACCGAGGTGGTATTATTGCGATGTACGTGAGCCATAACTGAAGAAGGACGTGTTTTCACAAAATTCGCAATTTGCAACTGACAACAAGTTTGAAATAGCAACTTGCTCGCGAAAGTTGCAACCCTCGCATAACTTCCAACTTGCTCGAAGCAAAAACTGTCAATCAAAATACCAATGTTGCGGAGGAAGTTTGCAAAGTTGCCATCAAAAGAACATCCGGTTTGACTGTAAATATAGACAATAACTTTCATCTGATACATGTACACTGTACCTTGAACTACACTGTATCTTAGCCAAAACCTCTTCATTCTGTAAACGTTTGTAATTGAAATTTCATTCATCTGGCCTTCTCCACTTTTTTCTTTTTTCATTTCTCTCCTTGAGATCTTGGTATTTTGCATTTTTTATTTGTGGCAAACCACATGGAAGGTGTTTCAAGGCCAGGGCCATCAGTGATTTCTTTTAACATCTTAAGTACATGTATTTCCTAGAAAAAAAATTACATTTTCCATAAGTACCGAAAATTATCTACTATTATTATTTATAAAACTATTATTATTTATGGTCAATCTTATGTGCATCAACCATTCAGGACCACTTACTTGATACCCAAACTGCTGGGTCTATTCCAAGACTCCAGAGTGCTAATGGTCTTAGTGTACATGTATTTTCCCTTTACACACCATCACACAAGGGTTTAGCCAAGTGAAAGTCTAAAGAGAAAAAAAGAAATTAAACCTGGCAAACCATAAACATTCTATTAAGACTTCCAGGGGGCTTCTAGAGGGGGGGGGGGGGGGGGGGGGCGCTTATTTTAAACTTGAAGATGGACTTGTTGTTCCAGGAACATGTAGGCGATATGCAAGTCAAAAACTACATGTACCACATTTTCCTGATTAAACACCAGGGGCATTCCTTGAGTCATGCGCGTGCTTAGCTTGTTTAGTTGACGTGTGTGCTTAGTTCGTTATTTAACGTACTACATTTATTTTGCGTTGTTTTCCTAACTGATATGTCTTGTCAGTAACTGTGCTCACACTGTGGGTGGCTCCTCCTAAAATGTTCTGCAATTGGTATAGGATTTAATGGAGCCGAAACCAATTGTGGAATTGCACGCATTTTGGGCATCCTACTGATGAACAGTTACGAAATTCAGATATATTTAGTAGCCACATTTATTTGCGGTCTGTCCCCTTTGAATCTATTCGGGGGCCTGCATTTATTAAATAGGGGTAATTTTAAATCAGTTTTCATGATCACATTTTAGATTTTTTATTCCTAAATTCTTAATTCATAAGCTACATGTAAATTGATCAAAATATTCCTAATATTATCTTGATGAAAATAAAAAACAAGAAGTCTCAAAGAGACTATAATAGTCAATAAATTTAACCAGAAATTAAACTGATGATCCCTGACCTTGAGACTTTTATTTGTCTTTTCATATAAACTATTAACTCTGGATAAAGTAACAATGGAGCGATCCCCAGGATGATAAAGATGACGAATTTTACATCTCAATTACTTGAAAGTCCCATTGACAAAAAATCCAGCAAAATAGAGACTATGCAGTGACTATTGTTGTCATTATTTGTTAATGTTTCTTTTTTTTTTTTCATTTAAAACTGACAAAATAGCAGTTTAAAGCGGCTGTAGCATACACTGTAATCATTAATATAATATTTCTACTGAAACAAAGCATATGGAACATATCAGTAGGTGGAATGGCTGCTGCAGTTTATTCCACCTAAAACTATACATTTCATGGTAACAATCAGTTACACAATACCAAATTCAAATAAACACCGGGCCTCAGATAAACACAGTACATGTACCTCAAAAAAATGCCAGGGGGCATTTATTTAGAACTCGGGGCCCAGCATTTAATCAAGAAAATATGTTATCACACAGGCAAGTGGCAAATCTTATTGGTAAGTATAGAAATATTGTACACTTTTTGGTGTCATCCTGAAATTCGCTCACCCTTGAAATGGAGGATGCTGAACTGTAAGTTTCCAACCCTGTATAATGCATACACTGAAACAAAAGCCAAAACAATAGAATGCCTTTAGAACGACAGTCAAACCTCTTCACAACAGCCACCTTGGGGACAGAGGGAAGTGGCCATTATGGAGAGGTACAACATTTCATTTCAATAAAAATGCTTATTTATAGCATATGTATGAATATGTAACACAACCAAAATATTCAATAAAACAGAAATCAAGTGTTCAGAACAAAAATGTTAACAAAGCAAAGCGAGTAAGGTCCAATAAGTACAACAGTTTGTACATGATCGTTTGCTTTTATTTTACAGTTTATTTTCTCTTTCGTGAAATGAAGCTGTCAAGGGTTGTCTGCTTGAGTGATCTTTCACACATTTTACTAAGCAAAGCCATTACTTTGCTTGCAGCTTGGACAAGTTCTTCGTTCCCATGAAACTCAGTAAACAAAGCTACATGTACATCATCAGCAGCTGCTAATGCTTCTTTCACTGACTGTAACTTTGGTTTACTAAGGAGGGTCAAAATCGTGCACTAAACATGTGCCGCAATTGATAAGATACTGTACAGCCGGACAACGTGCAGTACAGATCAGGTTTCTTGACCTTTTATTAATGTATGCCAAAACACCTTTCATCAATCGTTGTTTAAGTGGCCGTGGTGGAGAGGTTATTTTGGCAGCTGTGACAAGCTTTAGTGGCCGTTGCCGTTATGGAGAGGTAGCCGTTGTACAGAGGTTAAAACAGGAGTGAATCAAGGGCTCCTAAGAGCCAACCCTGTGAATAAAAAATGCAAACGCATAACACAATATTGCGGTAAGCTTATGTTTTCAAACTGACAAGGTTCAATATTTTTTAAAATCTAACGTTAGGATTTTTGACGAACGCAAAAAAAAAGTACATCACTTTCATATTTGCAGGGCAACTGTATTTAAGTTTATATGTCTAATAAAGTTTTGTTTGTTGTTGTTGTTATTGTAATGTCCAGTCCGAAGAAGAAAGAAAAAAGTAAAGAAAAAAAAGAAGTTCCTGAGCTGGACTTCAACTTGTGCCTCCTGACGCCAATTCCCAAAACTGACAACCACTCGACCACCGAGGAACACATGCTTAGCAGAGACTAAATGAAATGGATAAACTGAGCAATTAAACTGAACAGTCCACAGTCATACCAATCTCAACAGTCATAGCCACAGCCATACCAATCTCAACTCATATCAGCAGTTAAACTGAACAGTCCACATACAAATGCCACTTACACAGTTTTGTAAGCTTAAAAACTGTGTGAGACAAAAGCTTTTTGTCACACAAGAAATTGGTCAGTGAGACAACTATTCTTGGCTTGCACATGATGGCATAAAAATTCAAAAATTTAAACTTTGCATCCTACAACGCTGTTTCTAACATGGTATGTGGATACCAGCATTATAATCTTTCACAAAAAGTTTCAGGTTTCAAAGATGTTTTGCTTCCGATTGATAAAGGTTTTAAATGTGTCACGCAATTCGTCATGCTATTTCAAATAAGCTGTGAAAATAAACAAAATTGAAGCAGTTGAAAGTTATTTTTGCATTGTACATGTAGAAAGATGCTTATCAGCTAATATAATGTAACTTCATATAGTGAATCCAATCTTTTGTGATGAGACTTTTTGTGCAATCATGACTTTGAAGTTTGGCCGCCATGATGTTGGTGTACCACTTTCGTACTCCAAGATGGCCGCTCATACATGTTTTACTAAAAATGTCCAATTCTCATTCACCTAAAACTCTTGCACAAAATGCTCTGGAGCTTCAAAATTTGGCCCAGATGTGGTTTTAAACTCGCTACAATTCCATAAACATTTTCAAATTGAAATCTGTTTTTTAATGCTTCTGAATTTTGATATGACATGATGTATCTTATTCTTACTAAATTTCGTTCATACTAAATTTCGGGATTTTGGCATCGTGAAAATTAATACTTGTGAATAAAAGTGAGCGCGAAAATTAAAATCGCGAAATTTAATACCATAAATATATATAAACATTGCGTATTAAAATAATAATTAATAAAGGTTGCGAGTCACAGACTTGTCGGTAATTGTCCTGAATTAAAACTGTCCCTTCTGTCCTTAAAATTCTTAAAAATTATTTCTTTCTGGTCTTAATTTCTTGTAGCACTCTTCCTATTTTCAGCTGCCTGTAGATCATCCAAAACCTCTTTGGTACAGTCATCAGATGTTCCATTTATTGGCACCTTGTAGTTAAATTTAATTTGGCATTTAGATTTAATTTCCAGAAGCTAGTACCCTTCAAAATTTAAGTTCTTTTTATTCTACATGTATATTAGCTATTTTGTGAACATTATTTTAGGGCTTGGGAGAGTAAAGAAATGGAATGGCAAAATCGTGAAATTGAATAAGCATAACACTTTTGGTCACTTTTTTCCTGAAATCGCGAAAATTAATACTCGCGAAATACAGCTCCCGAATTTTCGCGAAATTAAGTACGCGCGAAGGTACAATAGTAATTTTACAATAACTGTGAGAATTCTCGCGCGCTGATTGGCTAATTTTTATTACCAATAAGAGTACAGACCCATAAAACGATAAAACTGACGCCATCAGCGAAAGTTTTTCCAAACTTGTCAGCGCTGCGTTTTTCGTGGCGAGAATTCTTTCACAAATCCAGAATTATTCAATGAGAAAATCGTCCAAAATAGATTAGATGAACCTCACGAAGCTAAAACAGAACCTTAAAGTGGAAAGATGGAGATGTTTGTAGAATCCAGACCTGAAAATTGGCGGTGAGCAGGATTATAGTGCTGTGAGTCGCTGAAAGAAGCTTTACCGAAGGTGAACTGAACCATGTTTCAACGGATTATTTAAGAACAATTTTAACCCGGAATAAAGGTTAGTTTCAAAATTCCAACTTTTCTATGTGTTTCTGACTTACTCTACTCAAACTTTTAATTTATGAGCCCGTCTTTCTCTGAATTATGGCTATGAAATTCTGGTTTTGTGGCGATCGCATCTTGCATTTCCTTCTTTCAACATCAGTTTTGGCGTTTTGTTATTGTAAAAAACAAATTGACGTCAGTTTTTTATGCGTCTGTCCTGTTATTGATGATAAAATTCGTCATAACATTGTCAAAGTTTGCTGTGGATCACAGCACTTTGACAATGTTATGACGAATTTTATCATCGATAACAGGACAGACGCATAAAAAACTGACGTCAATTTGTTATTTTTATTTTTTTTATTTTATTTTCCAAATTCTTGCTCTCCATCGATTAGATGATTCTTAGCAAGTGGTCAGCGGTCTTACTAATAATATTAAATAACAAAAATAAAAAGTCAGAACATAACTAACTTGGCTCTGAAAGAATTTGCAGTTTATGCCTCAACAACGTTCAGGGGTAGGCTATTCCAGTCCCTGATTGTATTAGGAAAAAAAGAAAACAGATGATAATTTGTTTCAGATGCTGGGACTTTATACGAAAATTTATGCATGTGCCTGCTAGAGCGACCAGCAGGCTCCAGATACTTCTGTCGATCTATCTCAACTAGGTTATATATGGTGCATTTTGTATAGCATCGTTAGCCTTGCTTTCCTTCTACGCAGTTCTAAAGTTTCCCATTCAAGTTCTTCCAACATTTCTTTGACACTAGCAAATCTTTCATAGCGATGTAGTACGTAGCGTGCAGCTCTGCGTTGTACCATTTCCACTCTATCCCTGTTTTGTTTGGTGTATGGATCCCAAACCGTTGAAGCGTATTCCACAGTGGGCCGGACTAAACTCTTGTAGGCAATAGACTTCAGATCTGGAGAGTTTATCCTAAGGTTTCTTCTCAGAAAAAATGTATGTTAAATGTACAATAAAAGATGTAGCTTGCGGAGGAATAAGAAATGAAGTTTACTTAATTACCGTGTTGGTTCCGTAGTGCTTGAAAAAGCTAAAACATCCTTGACTCAGTTGCTGCTGTCGCTGAGAGAACTCAATCTTCCAAAGTTGTTGTCATGACAGACGGCCGTTCTATTCAACTGGAAACTTGTGGTAACGACCAGAAGGAAGCAAGCAAGATCATAACAGTGACAAAGATACACACTGACAAAAGGTAAGCTTATATAAATACCTTCTTGAAGGAAGATTTCACCGGCTTTGAGCTCTCCAATTTCAGCTTTTTAGGCAGTTAAGTATTCTTCAGGGTTTTAACAATTGATGGTGAACGCTGAAAAGGTGTGCATTCATTCTGATAATGAAAAAATGCTTCGTTAAGGTTTAACGATCCAGGCCGCCATGTTGATTTTGTGACATGTGACCAAAAAACCAGTCTTCCTCCTCGTTCGATCCACTCTCCCTCTCCCTTAACCTTTTACCTGTAGGGACCTGTAGCGACTTGACATCCGGGGGGGGGGGGGGGGGGGGTGGGGGGTACGCTGCAAATTTTTGGGTGGGTGTGCCGCTGGGACTCTGAGACCCTTAACCTATACTAGACCATTTTAGCTGCATTTTGCCACCCTATTCTAGACTAAACACCGAAAAACCCTACCCTATCCCAGACTCGCTAGTTCACTATCACATGTTATTAGTTAACAGGGGTCAGCAATATATATAGATAGCCTGAGCCTAACAGCGTCGCTCTTTGAACAGAAAGCCGATAATAAACTTAACTGAGGTGAAAGGTCGGAAGCACAAGAATAAAATTGACGACCGGGCTATCTTTTAATTTTAGCAATTCTCAAAAACAGACTTACGCGACTGTTTGCACAGTATATTAGACCGTACAAAAGTTCACAAAAACAACTTTTTCTCCGTCTAGAATAATTAGTACGACTAATTTTGAAATAAAATACACCTGCTGCTTATAAAAATTGTCCGAGAAACTGATTTGGAAATCAAAATTGCAAAAAATACACAAACATATTTGCATAGACCACTTTCATAATGGCGGCCGATTTATTTATTCTTTTATATGTATGTTAATTAGCCTCACTGGCCTCATTTTAGAGTAAAAATTCTTTTGAATTTTGCACATGTTACCGAGTCCAGTGAGGCTAATTAACATACATATAAAAGAACAAATAAATCAGCCGCCATTATGGAAGTGGTCTATAAGACCACGCGCGTGAAGTTTACAACTATAAAATGCAAGTCTTGTTTTGTTTTGTTTACATAAAATCGCTTTTCAACCTATGTAATGAATGAACAAACACATAAAAATGGACAACACAATCTTCTTTCGAAAAATTTTATTCAAATCTCCATAAGTTTATGTTTAAAAGCAAAACGCGAACCATTAAGAGCTCATCGAGGCCGAGATGTCTCCGATGAAAGAAATCAAAACAACTGAATTTAAGGTGGTTCGATACAGTTTTCTGGAGACCATACCAACATTTTTCAATCGGCTTTTAAGCGGTCTTCTCCAAATCAGATCAACGTGAAATTTTCACCACTAACTGGTTTTGAATTGAAGTTTGACAAGATATATTTTCTGGTAAAATCGATATTACCATGACGACGATAAATAAGAAACTTAGGGAAAGTTCATTTAATACGACAAGGGAGGGGGATGAAGATATTGAGGGGGGGCTCCGAAAATTTTTAGACACCCGAAGGGGGGGCGCTGAAAAAATTGTTGGGTAAGGAGGGGGGGCTCTGAAAATTTGTATACTTCAAAACCAGCACATGACATCATCATAAAGATCGGATGGTTTTCAACTCAACAATTTAATGACCTGTGCAACTCAGCTATATCACGTGGTTTACAGATATAACAAATGTAGTCTCAGTAATACATGGAGTGCACCTGTGCAACAGGTGCGGAAAGGCAGAGTGGGTTGGGCCAAAGTTTTCACGAATTCCTGCACCTTACCAAGATCCTGACAATGCAGGTCACTACCTTCCTCTTTCCAAGACACCAAGAACGATCGATGGGAAGACTAGAGCCATAGATGATCTTGCCCCTAGGGCAAATATCAGAACGTTGTTCAAGGATGGATCCATCTCATCAAGCAACTGTGAGAAACTGAGAACATTTTCTGAAGAATTTTGTGTTGAAGAGAAGCATGTTGTTAGCTATGTTAAGCATTTGGAACAGCTAGCAACAGTTGCTAGTATCAGAGAAAGAGAGAGAAGATTGAATCGAACCATTGAGGAGGGCAAGCAGTACCAGGACTATAACTGGTCTGATTGAATTGAATCTGGAAAGCTGAGCAAACTGAAAGTAAAAGAGCTGGACAAGTACCTCAAGGAACACCAACTTCCAACTGCTGACAAGAAACCAGACAAATTGAAGAGGATCACCGCAGATTTCTATCTCAGAAATGACAAGGAGGCCACCTCAGAAGACAAGCCAGTTGACCCTGAAAGTGATTCTGATTGGGACTCTGACTCGGATAACGACGATGTCTTAGCTGCCATTTTTTCTGTCTTGATGTTGTGCAAGAATTTTTATTAGGATTGTTCCATACCTGTTTTTTTCCATTGGCTCGCTGTGCATTATTTTTTTCTTTACTTTCCTGTGCAGGAATTTATTTTTTTAATAATTGCCCAACCCCCCACCCCCCCCCCCCCCCCACCCCTTAACAATAAAATGGTCTGTCCCAAAGAAGTGCTTGAAGCGGGCTGTGGAATGTAAATGTAAATGTGGACTGGACTGTGCATATTGATAGATTCCAGATTGTATATTGTGAATTGCTAATATAAAACTCTAAAATGAAAACCGGGTGAAACTGAGACCAAACGAGCCAGTTTCGAAGCCCATTGGGCTCCTTGTTTAGATATAAAATAGCACAAAGCAGAATTCTCAGCTAAAATATAAAGTGGTGACGCTGTTCTTGCGTGTGACATATTAAAGAAGCACTGTTTCTGCATTACGTTTATGAATTTCCAAATTGGGATATGTTCTTCTTGTCCTGCAGTTTTAAAGAGACCCTCGGTATGGCTGCATTACAGCGTAATAGCGCAAAATCGAGTGCGTAATATTATTACAATTCTCAAGCCAGCTATTAGCATATTTCGGAACTGTTCTTCGGAAAGCAATCGAGCGTTCTGTTCCGATGCAAATAAATTTTTTGCTAATGTTTTGCACGTGCATATGAAACTCGAAAACAATACTCGGGAATAATGAAGACGCTCACTTGTAAACACAAAATCTGCGGGAAAAATCTGGTTCATTGGAGGCCCTATTTTATTGCCATGCATGTCTTCAATATCCTTGAAACTTGCAGGCCATATAAATTGATGACCAATCTCGAGATTGTCAAATGTTTAAAAAAAATTATGTCGCGGTTTCCAAATTATCACTACATTTGTAGGCGTAGACCAAATTACATACAAAAATGGAAACAAGAGCAGCTGAACGCACGCTAATCAAACCTTCTTTCTCGCAATCGGCCAAAGCAAGCCCCTTAATTTTTTACACACCATTTCAAATGGAATCAAACTACTATGAGATGAAACTGCATCCCCATCGCGCATCATTTTCTTTAGATATTAGCCAATTATGTCGATAGTATGTTTTTCACTGTATTTATAATCCCCAAAACTTCATCCCTAAAAATTTCGAAAACGCTCTCATACATTTCTTTCAAACTTTGTCCAGTTGAAACCCATGCTCAATTAGTTCACTAGCGGATTTTACAAAAATTTCTCTTGATCTAGAGAAACTCCGCAACTTGTGAATTTCAGAGGATCACCATTCCGTTGCCATGGAAGCACCGATGTAAACAAATCCTATACTCCCATAAAGTTCAATGTATTGTGTGTTTGCATGCAAAGTGGCTTGTCTTTTTATGCACTATAACAAAAGATATGGCCCATTAAAATTGAAAGGGTGTGGACTTGAGAAATGGGCACGAGCCTCCTTAATGCTTCTGAATTTTGATACAGTATAACTTAAAGTGCACCTAACCCCTAATTTTTTTATTCGCCTAAATGAATGTGTTTGTTTTCTGGAGTGTATCTGTGAAAAAATTTTTGGATTTGGTGAAATCCTCGATTTTCTGTGACCTGTTGAATTGGAGGATAATTTGGTTCAGTACCGAGCAACATGGGATCTGGGGCGAGTGCCCGATATGACGTAGATTCCCCCAAAGAAAGCATCGTCGAGTAGTTTCAGCGGCGAGGCACGGCAGACATAATTTCTTTTTTGCACGAGTTTTGCACGACTAAAGCACAATATTTACACTTGCTTCGCGCAAAAATGAAGGAAATGGTTCCCGAAAGTACGTCACGTCACGTGACTAGACCCATGCCCCTTCTAACTCGGTACTGAACCAAACACAGCTCCGTTTTGGCACGATTTTTGAAATTTCAACAGGTCACAGAAAATCGAGGATTTCACCAAATCCAAAATTTTTTTCACAGATACACTCACCAGAAAACAAGCACATTCATTTATGCGAATAAAAAAAATTAGGGGTAGTATTTACCCGGGGGGAGGATTTCCATATAAAAATGACGGGGGTGCTCGTCGGAAATTTTCGAAAAAAAAAAACCAAAAGGTACCAGAATCTCGTTTGATGGACGTGGCTCAAAATAATTTTTACCCCTAAGAGGTACCAATTCTAAAACAACACATGTCATATTCTGTCATATCGTAAATGTTCCCATACAAACTCTTACATTTTCAACATGATCGCTATTACGTAATATCAGGAGCCATAATCGGAGATAATTCATGGCGCTAACGATAACATTACAAGTAATTGTAATCAATAAGTTGCAATTGCTTGACGATCCCCGCGACTAAAATCTGCATGGATTTTATTTTACTATTTGGCAAGGTAAGCTATTAAAGGTGTAATATTCTTCCTTTTACATCTGGAAGCGTTTTTTATATTTGTTCATTACATCCCTCCTATCAAAAGTCTATCAAAAGTACGGTTTCGCATAACCCAACCATTAGGACACCCCTGAGGAGTCCTTTTTCGTTCACCTGATGAGAAGGAGGTTATTCTACGAGTTGGCGATCTGACAGCGGTTTTAGCAGTGAAACAAGATGGCGGACGACTTGACGGAAGAGAAGGTTGCGCTCAAAACCAAACCAACGCAGCAGAAACAGCCGGGAAAACAAAGTAAGAAGATTCCATCGAGAAAAAATGGAAATAGTTTTATGTCTTTTTTTTTTCATTTAATGATTTTTATGTTTCTTTATGCTCCACTATATCTATAAATTATACTAGTACAGTAATGGCAGTTTTTCAAACACTGAATTGAAATCTGTTGATAAAACAAGACGTTCAATCTTTGCGACAAAACATTTTTTGGTTTTTTCTAAGTTGCCTATCAGAATTTGTAATAGATTATTTGACACTCTTTTTTCACCTATATCACTATACAACTCTGAAATAGGGATGATATCTGTTTACAAACATTCTTTTTGTTATTCAAATGTGCCAGCCACTGGAACAAAAGAACCCTTTGTTTCGGCAGCCAATAAGGCTCTGGTTGGCACATTAATAACAATTGGTGACGTCATTGATATCTTCCCTATATGGGGAGCTTATGTCTGGCTTAATTTTGAAAAATAGGAAAAAGACCCAGTTGAGAGGCTCCATTCACAATTCTTTAAATTCAATTCTTTAAATTCAATCTTGGTCTCAATAAACAAGCACCTAATGTAGCTGCTCAGAACAAAGTTGGGAGAATTTCTTTGAAATCACTAATTTACCTAAATATGCTTCGATTCTGGGTGCATCTTCAAGACCTTACCATGGAAAGTATTGTAAAACAGTGCCTGTCCATATCAAATACCCTTGCATTACATGACAACCCAAGTTTAATGACCTCAATAAACAAAATTTTAGAAACTTTCCAAGATTTATCAGATACAAATTCTCTTTTTGTGGAAAACAGTCAGAAATCCAGGAAATATTTCTTCAATAGAATTAGTAAGAAAATAGGTTCATCAGATGAAGCTTGTTCAACTAAACATCAAACTTAATTTTTATTCTAAATTCACAAATGACACAGGAAGTTCTGGAAACTGTTCTGATGTAATAAAAAATATGAAACACAGACGAACACTGGCTAAGTTTCGAACAGGAAATCATTGCCTCAGATAGAAACTGGTAGACACGCAAAACCAAAGATTCCAAGAGATCTGAGGCACTGCGAATGCTGCTTATCAAATGACATTGAAGACAAAATTCATTTCTTTGTCAACCGTGTTTCATATTCTGACATAAGAAATTCACTATTCAGTGAAATTAACAAACATTGTAAAAGTTTTTTGAATCTGCAAAATACAGATAGAATTAATTTTTTTTTTTTAATAATGTTGACTACTTCATATGTAAACAGCTATGTCACTTTATACATGAAGCCTCAGAGAGACGAAACACTCTGTTAGCATGGACTGCAATCACTGTATTCTAGTTTAATCTGTTAGTGTAATAGGCAATACCATGTATGTATATGGCAATCAGCTAATAATAATAAACTTTGTCTGATGAAACTTTGTAATGTTTCATTTCAGGGGCTTCTTCATCCACAACAAGAAGACTGGGAAATAAAGAAAAAATGCAAGATGAACAAAAAAGGTGAGGGTCTTGATGGGTTTTAATAAACTTAATTGATATTCAAATTATTATTCTGTTTGTGTTAAATTTTACATGTAGTTATTATTGTTTTTTGTGAAATAAATAAAACTGCTATTTTCCTCAAGACAAAATATTGACAGAGCTATTGCATTTAAAATATCTGGGCTTAACTGCAGAATACCCTGCCACATGTATGTACAGCTGTAGGTGCCTACAGAAACTGTAGGTGCCTACAGAAACTGTAGGTGCCTACAGAAACTGTAGGTGCCTACGCAGAAACTGATTAATATTCTATTTCTTGACATCAAATATGTAAATATAAATATGTAATATTCCTTGTTCTTTTATCCGTGAGCCGCCGACTGCATACGGGGTACCGCATAGGCAATAAACTTGAATTATTTAACGATCCTTCAGTACTGCATACTGTGTAGGCAAGAAAAAATATTGCCCGTCCCCTTGGATTATTTAACGACTGTGTACTGCATACCGCGTAGGCAAGACAAAATATTGCCCTGTCCTCTTGGATTATTTAACGACCGCGTACCACGTAGGCTAGAAAATATGTTGTCTTGTCATGTCTTCACACTGCCACTGCATACTGACGTTTTTCCTGAGCAACTTGAAATGGCAGGGTATTCTGCAGTTACTCCAATATCTGTTCATCCCTAGAGAATTCCATTCAAAAAAATTACGGGTTTTACCCCTGAAAGAACTCCACAGTTTCTGACCCTTACCTCTTAAGAATTCCATCACTTTCATCATTCAGTGCTGGACCTTAGCGGTAGTCCACTAGCCCAGGGCTAGTAAAAATTGGGTTTGGGCTAGTAAAATTTCAGGACCACTAGCCACTGGGCTAGTCATGTTAGAAGAGGTTTTGAAAAGATAAATAAAGAAAAAATGTAGTTGATCACCAAAGATAAAGAGAAAGAAAAAGAAAGAAAGTTTTCTAGCATTTTACGATTCATAACTCCATGGCCAATTCCAGCAAAAGACTGCTGGGAAGACTGAACACTAGTGGGGCCCAGTAACTCACGGAAAAGCTGCTATCTTGTAATTTGATCATCGCCATCTTGGATTTTGATCATCACTCGCTCACCATGCTTGATTAGGGTGCTTGATCAAGCATGAAAAGAATAGATTCCTTTTTCGCGAAAGATGAAGCACAACCAAAAAATCCTTCGAATTCAGAAAGGACAAGCGAGTCAAGTTCAAACACTCGACATTTTCTGTTCAGCATGTACTTTTATTTGTAACTCGATATCTTCTTCCTCTTTCATCGTCGCTGGTGGATAATCAACAAGCTCCGCATGATTGTACAGTAATAATCTCACCAATAAATCAAACATAAAAAGCACAACATCAATTTATTAGTATTCAGACTTGCCTACAAGTTGAGCTCAGTGAGCATGAAGCGTGATCAAAATGAAGTGACCACGGAGCCCGACCGAAAAAAAAAGTGAGCGCAGTGCACGACTGAAAGCTCGAGCCTAAGGCTTGGCTACCAGGTGATGCCTGTTGGCTAGTAAATTTTTAACCTCACTAGCCCAAGGACTAGTAAGTTAAAAAGTTAAGGTCACGCACTGATCATCATCAAGCTCTTTTCCCGTCTTACCCCTTAAGAAAGCCACAGGGTGCATCTAATTAATCCAATAGCCCACTTCTGTATTTGCTCCAATTTCTCTAATTTTTTCAGGTTAGCATACAGTTTTCATTGCTCTCCCGAAATTTGTTAGAAGTGTTGGATTTTTTTTTTCAGGTTAAAAGAGCTTGAGGCTTCAATTCGTTCACAAGTGGCTGCTGAAGAGAAAGCTCATAAAATTGTGGAAAAATTAGTTCTTGAAGATGAAATCTCAGAAGAATTTCTTCTAAATTCAGTGAGTTTTTTTGTATTTTTAGTTTCACATGTTTACAAAAAGTTGATCATATTAATTTTAATGTGTCATGTTATACATTATATACCATGAAAGCTCTATTAAGTCCCTGGGGGGGGTGGGGGGTGTCTTGAGATTCACAGAATGTGCACTGCGTTGCTCTACAGTGGTTTTGGATATTTGAGTGTATATGTTGTAATTCAATTTTATCCTTAGTTCAATTTTAATTTTCCTTTGTTTTATATTCATTATCATATATTAGTAGCATAGTAAAGAACAATGAAAAATAAAAATAGAACAAAGAATAAAATTGAACTACAACATAATATGTGTTTAAAAACAAACCAACCGGACTGCATGAAGTGGATTTTGTAATAGGGAATAGGAGGGACAAATTACAAAATCTCATGTCCAAAAGGGGGAGGGGTGTTGTAAGAGAGAGTGAGGGCTTATTGCAAAAACTGACTTCCAAACAGGGGCTTATTAGCGAGGGGGGGTGGGGGGTGGTAATAGAGGGGGGGGGGGGTGCTTTTACAGTACATGTGCATATAACTCTTAGGCTGGTACATTGTACACCTGTAAAATTACTGTGAAATTGCCATGTCATGTTTGTGGATGTGTGCTATTTTTCTGCTACTGGTATGTTCTTTTAGATGTAAATTTCTGGTGGTGATAAAAAGACACATTTGCTATAAATAATAATCAAAGAAAAATCATCTCTAGGATCAGTAACCAAAATGCACCATTCGATGAAGATCAAGATCTACACAAATGGTGAAATCTGTATTAAGCAGACGCCTTAGGGACCCTCGCAATTGCCCGCTTTATAGAGGGGTTTGCTGAATACAGGTTCATTTTACAGTAAATATGAGAAGAAAATGTAGGGATGCAAGCCGCTGGTGTCCACTTTATAGAGGGTGTCTGCTTAATATGGGGTCCACATACAGTTAATACGGGTTTCGCTGTAGTCTGTAACCTGAAAATTAAGCAAAGAAACTTTTTGATAGACCACCGTGTTTGTTTTAGGGTAATTTTATCACTACTAGCCACTATGCAGATGTAGTAGAAGAAAGAATGATAGCACAAAAATGTGGCTATCCACTATGCAAGAATCAACTAAGCCAGGTAAGGTAGTTTTCAACAGCATATACTAATAGATACATGTAGATAGACACCTTTATTTCAAAATCAGGGTGGTTCCTTCAGCGGCAAAAGTGCGTAAGTATTTAATATGCAGAGTGGTAAGTTCCCCTGGATAAAATCCATAACAAGTTACGATATGAAAAATAATAATTGGTAAAATAATGAGATCAATTACACAAATGTCTTGTTTTCCTCTCCCATGTTAACTTCATAAATTGATCCTAGAAAACACAATACTGAGGATTAAACTTGTGTTGGCAGCAAGCCGTAGCATACGGTGAAGTAGCAATACTGCTTATTTCTTCAAAACATAGGAATTGAAGATGAGAGTCACCTGATGAGACACTTTGCTTGTAAAATGGCCTAACCTGAACTCTACTTCATTTTTGGAGCGGGTATAAAAACCAACATTTCTACAGGGTTGTCAAAGTAGCTGGCTCCTGGTGAAAATTACCACCTACTTAGTTTTGTCAGCTGGCTACTTCGTTTGGTGGTTGGTTTAAAATAATGATTATGGGAGATGAGGTTTTTTAAATATATCCACTCAGTTACTTTCCAAAGTGAGACAGCTACTTCAAACTTTTTTGACAACCCTGTTCTAAATTCCAATTCAATCTAGAAGAAGAAATAAAGGTTTAATTCAGTGACAAGTTGTGTGATATGGCTGGTTATTTTTACGAGTCAGTTTTTATTTGTTTTGGAGACTTTAGGCAAGAAAAAGTAAAAATTGTTTTACGACAGTCATCTCCAAAATCTAAGTTTTTGAAACTTTTTTTCTTAGCACTCAGTCAATAGAGTGTAATAATGTGTCATATTTGCACTCATTATCACTCGTTAAAATTAAATTATGTTATTATTAACTCTAGAATACTATGTCAAATAATAATAAGTGTTCCCTTTTAACCAGAGACTAAGTCCATTTATTTATTTCTAATTTTTTTTTGTTGCAATAAATAGAAAAAATTGCTCCCCCTTGGTTTGTTGTTTATTTACTGAATAATGAATTCAAAGTAACATATAAAATATAGATATTTACAATTTATATGTTTTTTGTTGTTTTGTAGGTTCCATCTCAGAAATATAAAATCTCCTTGCGGACAAACAGAGTCTATGACATCACAGAAAGAAAGGTGAGTTCATTGCCATCAGCATAGTTATTCATTAAGTAATACACATGTATCTATTAGATAAAATGTAAGCAATAGATAGGTATCAACAGTGGTGCGCCACAGACTTACAGTGTGTTAGCTACGTTATTGTAAATAGCCATGCAGAACTTCACAAATATTTTATTTTCCCTGATACAAAAATAATACTATTGACAAAGACAATTAAATAATTACCGGTATTCTGTTGCATTTTCTTATTGTTAATGAGTTAATTAATTGTTAATTAAATGTTAATGATTTATTGTTCACTATATCCCGTTGGGTTTTTTATTTCTTGCATATGTGTTAATTAAATTATAATTATATGATCTAAATTATTTATTTATTATTTATTTTACCAAATAGTTATACAGGAATATCTAATTTAGCGTAATTGGGCAGAAGGCGAAAAAAATAACCCTGGAAAGCTGTCTGCTTAACTCTTTCTCTTTTTTTTTAACAAAATTTTCCGCCTGTGATGAACAAAATTCCACCTGTTGGATATCTTAGCTACATCCCCAGATAGATTTAACTATAACATACCGGTAGATAAATAGAACAAAAGTATTTTAAGATGCCTAACAGAAAGTATTCAAAATATGGACTTCAAAAAATGCTTAACATTACTTTTAAAATAAGTGTAGGATACTGCTTTCCTAATGTTGGGATTATTTAATCAAAATTAAATGTTTTGAGAGGTGAAAGTTTCAAGCACACTATTTATAATAGCTAAACTTCTTGTAAAACTCAATTGAAAGTAAGAGACACTTTTGTTTGACAGTCCTTTTGCAGCAACTTCTGTTTCAAAGCTTCCAAATATTTTGAATCACAAATCTCAGATTCTCCTGTCTGGACAAGGATTGGTGAAAGGTACATGACATCAGCTGTATTATATGTATGAAATATACATTCCCAAAAACATGTTACAGTATTTGCAATTTCATTGTTAATTTACATTTAAAGAGTGGACCCAGTTTTGCCTAATAAATTTAATATGTGCACTGCGAGCATCGGTGACCCGGTCACTGTGACCATTTTCTTGATGTTGAAAAATCTGGTAGGTCTTGTCCATTTGCATTGGCCATCATGTCAGTTAAAGGGACACTGGTCCACAGAAATAGCAAAATTTTGCTTAGCTTATTTCCACGTTATATTGTAAAGTGCCACCAAATATACAACTTAGTTAGATAAAAAGATTATACATGTATAGAGCAAAACAAAAGCAGTAGTTTGGAGATAAAGTGCAAGATTGCAAGGATTGAAGTGGATTACAGTTCATGAAATTTGATTTATTGACCTCCTGTCAATACACTGTAAATCAAACTTGCCATTCTTGTAAAATGTTGACTTTTCTTGCCATTATTTTGTCTTTGCTTCTATAATGTTTGGCAATGGTTTCTTCCAATTTCAAGATAATACATGTAAATTAAGCTTAATTTAAGCTCCTGGCCATAATCATGAAAACACGATATTCCAGCCAGGACAGCGTCCCTTTAAATGTTGCTGTTAGCCGTTTATTCGAGTGCCTTATTTATCAGGCAACACTTAAGAACATATGTTAAAGGGGCATTGTCACACAAATTTTGCTGTGTTTTGGTCAAAATACACTAAATATATGACAGAGTACCTTTGCTCAAACATAAAATTGCTTTTAGAATACCAATAATATCAAGTGATTTCTTCAAGGAAGAACAAACCATAATAAGTTTTTCTACGATTTTTCCACTACTCTTGGGAGGAACTTAATTTTTTCAAGTTACAATCCATTTTCATCCTGGCCATCAGCAGCCAAAGATAACGAATACTAGTTTCTGTGCACTGGTAGAGTATTTATTAACAAAGCTGGACCGTTATTTTAAGGTTTCCATTAAAACAAGTATATTTTTGGCTTTTCAAAGTGATACTAAAAATAGGTGACAGTGTCCCTTTAAGATAACAAGTTTGAAGAGAACAGAAGCACGAGATGAAAACAAAACATCGGAAGACAATATCAGCCTCACTCCTGTGCAAACCAAAACAATAGCAGAGGCATATGAAGCAGAATGAATAATTCTGGGTCTTACAGCTGAACAATATCCATCTGTATA
The DNA here is from genome assembly GCA_022457155.1 of Cladopsammia gracilis. NCBI lineage: Eukaryota > Metazoa > Cnidaria > Anthozoa > Scleractinia > Dendrophylliidae > Cladopsammia > Cladopsammia gracilis. The sequence continues at coordinate 1,983,394 of JAJGOT010000022.1, forward strand.
TAAGTTATTTGCATAAACCAAAACATGGACCTCAGATTGCACATGTAGCTGTAACATGATTTTGTGGTTTTATCTAACTTGATGTCCTGCTCTTTGGAAACAAAATAAGGGCCTATAAAAAAAATTGCTTCATTTAACGAGGAAACAGCATTTGCAAGTTATATTTTGGTTCTTTTGGCTGAATATTTCAGCGGCAGAAAATTTTAGGAAATTAAAGGAATCCTATCCCCCAAATTAACTGTCTTCTCTGGCCTTTCCAAAAATCCAGCTGACCTTATTTTGTACCCAAAACAACATTTTTTATTCCTCTGAAAACAAAAGGCATTGAATTAACAAAAGTTACGAAAGTTTGAGGCAAGAAAAGTTTAAGAAAACTCCAGTCTGTAATCAAATTTCATTAAGTTACATATTTTTAAGATGACTACATTGTAAGGCCTTCCCAAACAGTTTTGCACCAAAACGATTTGTTTAGTGGTCCTGACTAAGGTGTATGAATGGCAGAATGTTTTCTTGTAGTCCCATGTTTACTAAGGGCATTTATTACCAACTAACAATTTATTACCAACTAACAATTTATTTACCAACTAACAATTTATTTTTCTACCCCACAAACAGTAACTACGCAAATGTGTGGGAGGCAGCGTGGTCGAGTGGTTAGGGCGTCGGACTTGTAATCCGGAGGTCCCGGGTTCAAGTCCCGCTCTGACCACTTGCTGGAGTTGTTTCACGGCAGACCCGAGTTCAACTCCTTGACCACGCTTGTAAAATAGCCAACTGGTTTGCCTCCTGCCAGTTGGGATTTTTAAAATGTTATGTTCTATTTGAATATTTGTTTCTTTATTTAGTGTCCCCAATTAGTGCTCGCGCGCTAAATACCTTGACACTTAAATAAAGTGATTATTATTTATTTATTATTATTATTATGAACAATGCAGTATTTGATGTGAATGCTTTGTTCTTGATGTATTTAACACCCAACTGTTGTTATTTCAGTTTGAAGACATTTGTTTTGCTGGACATTGAAAGCAGTTCCAGCAGGTGAGGGCATAAAGCTTTTTTTGTGTAATTATCGCATTTTATCATTTGGAAGCACATAGCAATTGCTAAGTTAAGCAAGACCAAGATGAAAATTGTCACTGTTTGTTCCAAATATAGAGCTGGTGCTGGTAATGTTTTGTTGGGAAGAGATGGTGAACATGAAAATATGAGGTAAAATGACTTGTACTTTTTTTAGCGTAAAGTACAGTTTCTGAAGTTATACTGAGCTTGTAGCAAGACATCCCATCCAAAAAAGTACTAATTTTGGTCTGATTTGTTAAAGGGATTCTCGGCTGAAAAACAGTTTAAGCACCAAAGTATACTTTTAAAAATGGTTCTCTTTAACTGGTCCTGGGGAAAGTGTTTGGTTTTCAGTTCAATTTACCTGATTGCCGCGCCGTATTTTCTTTATGGTAATTATCTGTGACATTACTGCATTGTCAGAGATCTAAATATGGAGTCTACCGAGGAAAATTGCATCAGAACTGTACATTATTAAGCCGGAATGTGCATAAGAAGCACATATTTATCTCCAAATCCACGCAATGCTGAATAGACCAATTCCGATACAACAAAAGAAATCGCATCGAGGTTCAGGGATGAATAATTTATTTCTTTTGTTTTATTCCCCTAAGCCTCGGAGCCAAGTATGAATTTAAATATATCGGAATTGGTCTATTTAAAAGACATATTTAAAATGCAGGACAATGCACTGACGTCTTTGACAATGACTGACGTCTTTGACAATGCACTGAAGCTAGCTTTGCAAAAAAAACATGGCGGCACGCAGGAAATTTAAAAACAAGAAAAGCAAAACAAAAAAACGCCCAGTATTCAAACCAGTTAAAGAATTACTGACTTCAAAGCTCTAAATCAGTTTAACACAAACACCAACTTACGATTTTGAACAAAACTGTTCTTTAGCTGAGATTCCCTTTAAACCAGCTAAGTAATCATTTAACTATTGTTTCCAAAATCTTCGAACAATGGATAAATGTTGGCTTTTAGATTTAAAAAATTGTCCCATGTAATTGGCCCCACACGCTTCATGAAATTGAAATAATTAAAGTAACTTCGTTGCTTTACTATAGTGGCTTTACCTTCAATAGCAAGAGGTGATGGGGTGAACTCTGTCTCCGTCCATCTTTGTGAGTGCTATTGTTGATAACAAGGATTAAGGAGTCCACACAAGTAGCATGCTGGGTGCATATATATTATACGCTGCAACAACCATAATGAATGGCGAGTTTATGGGGCGGACTACAAGTTATATGCAGTCAGCAGTAGTGCTTGTTTATCTTTAGCTACATTTGACAACTGTATTAGCAGCTTTGTAATTAATTTTGATCTTGTTAATTTTCAGTTATGAATTTAAAGAGGATTGTCATATGAATTATGACCAGAATGATTTTAACAGACAGTCAAACAATATTCAAGATCAAGTGGGTACAACAGAAATCAATGAATACAAAACTACAGATAGCAGTCAAAACTCTTTACAGGAGAAAAACTCTACTTGTAATGACAAAGACAGTCCACAAACTGCATCATTGTTACCATCATCGTCATCAACAAATGACAAGAAACATGAATCTAATGCTGGTAAAAGACAGTTTACATCAAAGAAGGAAGGAAGGCAGGATATAAGGAAGGATTCATTAAGTAGAGAAACCATTGTTCAATCTGTTCAAGTTGTGTTCCAGGAATGGTGTACGCATTCAACTATGGAGTATCTTGGTCTCACTGAGAAGACAGAGAGTGTTTTCCCAGACACAGAGACAGGTTAGAATAAAAATAAAATAATGCTTTTATTGACCAGGAGGAACGGATGGGAAAACATTTGGCTTGGGTTTATTGCGTACAGTCCGAGGATAACTTGTTATTCTGTGCACTATGAACAAAAGTCGCATACTTATCCATGTGACGTGATCAGCAGTGCCAGTATTTTATCGTACACGTATGAATGAATGGCCACATGTTGAAGTCACAGTTATATTCCCATGCACTGGATTTACCACCAAAAGAAAATAGTGGACAAACAAGTGAAATACAAGTTTTTAAGAACTACAATGTAGGTCTATAGAAAGCAAGGTGGAGTGTGTGTGCACGCAAATTATTTTCAGGCTCAAGCTTCTGGAGGTCAGTTACATTAGTTCATATTCTTAATTTTGAATAGTAATTTTATTTCCTTGCATTTGAACTTGTGACTTCCAGAATATACCCCATCCTGGAGTATTTGCCTATTTAATTCTTATACTGGAATTGTCCCAAAAACAAACCTGCATACTTCTTACATTCTAGACCCAGACTCCTTCACGGCAAGGGCTGCACGGTTCTTCCATCCCGCGATCAATGTCAAGGACGATTCAGATTCAGATCCGGAGACTGGGGCGACTTCAAAAATAACCAAAGAAGATGTCATTATAAAAGAAAGAAAAAGTCTTGATAAGGTTCTTTAATTTTATTCTCATTTCTGGTTCAATTGTTCAATTCAAGAAATGTTGCGAATGCTGTTAAAAATGGCCGTTCAACACTTTCTTCTCTGTTTAACAATGTTCAAAATGTTCAACGGAAAAGGGAAACAAGCAGTTCAACTTCATGCAACATGTTTCAAATAAAGGCACGTGCTATTCACTATAGAAGCATTTAAAAAATATCATGTACCGTAAATCCTCTGTTAATCCCCCCCCCAATCAGCCCCCCTTTTTTTGGAGCCCCCACACCCCCCCTCCCCCCCCCCCCCTCCAAACCATCTCTCTCTCTTTGGATTGTCTGTGTTGGCTGTGATTGGCCAGAGTGATAACTGGTTTTTGTTTCACGACACTCACCTGAACACTCTGATCTCCCCTCAGCAAATACAGGCCCTGCCCACACTAATCCGGATTAATTTGAACACCCCCCCCCCCCCCCCCCCCGCCCCCGGTTTGGCCTTCCATCCACTCTGAAACGCCATTTTCAAGTTCATTTGGCCTTCATAGCTAAAAGCTGGTGAAAAAGGAAATTTAATTTGTATGTCCTGTCGAATAGTGCTCCTATTAAAGCCACAATTGTCTAAATGTGAATTGTTGCCTAAAACCGAAAGTAACAGTTCTTGTTGTGTCCAGAGCTATCGAGAGAATTTTGGAAGAACAGCGCGGCGAGGTTATGTCTGATTTCTATTTGCCAGAATCCCGTCTGTATTCTGCCACCAATTGACTCGAAATCACAAACAACTATCAGGAGAAGAATCGTTTTGGAAAAATTGTTTCGCAAGTAAGTGAAAGATTATAACATGTATTTTAATACAATATATACAGCCTGAAGTCCAGGGGCCAGTTGCATAAAACTTTACGCCAGACATAGCAGCTAACTTCGGGCGTTCAGCCCAGTCAAAGTTACTATTTTAACGTCAGACGTTAGCATTTACGTACGACGTTAAGTTTTATGAAACTGGCCCCAGGTTTTTTAGGCAGATGAGCGCTATGTGTGTTTAACCGCCATCTTGGATTCGCAAAACGAAGAGGGTTGGGATTTATGGTAATCGGTCACAAGGCTACAAATGTATCTCCAGCATTGTTATGCCTTGTACCGCCGCCTGGCCAGCATTGTTATGCCTTGTACCGCCGCCTGGCCAGCATTGTTATGCCTTGTACTGCCGCCTGGCCAGCTAAGCTGAAAGAACACCACACTACAGAAGAGAAGGTCGCTGGTTCGAATGCAGGCCGGACCACCTTGAGTCACTCATGTCTTCTACACCTTCTCACATTAAAAAAAGCAGAGTACATCAAAGAACTAACTCACTGTTCAGATTTAGAGTAAGGGACGTCGTCCCCGATGAGTACGTGGGCCGACAGGGTAACAAAGTCACGGACCTACAATAATTGGTGCAAGATGGTGTTTTATCCCTGTTCAGGACAGCTGCCGGGCGAAGCTAAATAAGTAAATGAACAGATGTTTTATAAAACCGGTTGGAAAAGGATAATGAGGAGTGATGTGAGTGATTCTGAAGTCCGTCACCGCCTCAGAGCCGAGACTATACAGCCTAGTAGTTGTGTCATGCTATTGTATTTAAAACCAAAATTTCTCTTTTGTTATTTTTTTAGCTTGCCGGATTTGTTAAGTGAGGTCAAGTTGACTGTGGGTGAAATATCACGTGATCTCACACAGCTAGTTCACACGTTTAGGTGAGTTAACAAACTGCGCATGCGCCAAGGCTTGCAGCCCTGAATGCAGTGCACGGTCTTTCACGTCTGTTGGTCAGGCTACTCACGGCCGGTTAGGGCGATTAGCACAAATAACGGAATGAACTAATCAAGCAGAATTACAAACAAAAACACTCTACCACACCCTGGGTTCCAAGAGATCGAGTGAGCGGCGAAACGCCGTAAGAATAAAAATTTGCTTCTCTTCTTGCAGTCAACACCCGCCTTGAGAACACCCTGCTGTGACGGACACAGAAGTAAAATCTGCAAAGGACTGCAAACGATAATGCCGTAAACGATACGTAGGATCTACGAAAGATCTAATCAGCCCAAAAAATGAGCAAACATAACAATAACTGCTACCCTACTTTATCGGTTTTTGTCGTATTTGTGTCTCGCAAAGTCACCTTTTTACCTAGTCAGATCAGCCTTGCAGTTTTTTGTTATGTCTGTAACGGACACCCTGTAAATACGGAAGGGAGATGAAGTTCCGGTGAATTGAAGAGTTATTGCATACTCTCTCTATTACAAACACCAAATCGTGGTCTCCAAGGTGTCTGTTACCTGAACGGGAGTTGACCAAACCCAGAAAAAATGAAACCAAACACAAGCACAAGAAAACATGTAACCGAACTCAAGCGCGAGAAAACATGTTTGTAACCACCAACGTCATCATCTGATCGAGGATTTGAGTCAGGTCCTGAGTTTATTGTTGCCCCGGCAGTCCCTCCCCCCCTCCCCCCCCCCCCCCCCCCCCGTTTCCCTAACACTTTATTTGTTAGAGAACTACAGTTTGCTCTGAGTTGTTTGGATGCAGTGTTCTTAAAACCAGTGATAGATACACCGCTCAGCATGCAATCGTTTAACTGCTTTTGGATTTAATTTTAAACAACAACAATAATAACTTTATTTGTACTCTACAGTATATTTACAATAATTTACAATAAGTAATAGAATTAATGACTATAATTTTTTATCATAACTGAGCCAACAATGAATTAAAACCGATTTATAGTTCACAAAATCGAGCAAAGCAAATCATTATACTAACTAATTCATGTTGTGTTTCAGTCTCAGCAGTAAAAACGTCGCCCTGAAGCCATTGCAATGGAAAATTCTGGCATTAGCTTTGATTGTTGTGTGAGTACGATGATGCCCGGGTTGTTCTCAATGTTAAAGGAACAGTGCCCTGGCTGATATATCGTGATTATGGCCAGGAGCTCGCTTTATTATCTTGATAAAGGAAGAAAAATTGCCAAAAGTGATGAACGCAAAAAAAATAACGGCTAAAAATACTCAAAATTCCACCATGTATGGTAATTTTGATTTCTTGACCGCCTGTCACGAAATCAAATTTGATGAACTGTGATCCACTACCATCCTTGTAATCCTGCACTTTATCTCCAAACTACTGCTTCTGTTTTGCTCTATAGAATCTTTTTATCCAATTAAGTTGTATATTTGGTGGCATTTGGCGATATAATATTGAAATTAAGTTAACACAATTTGGTAATTTCGGCGGGCACCTGTCCCTTTAAAAAGGTGTATTTCAATAGCGGCCAAATTTGCCTGAGGTCGCAAGAATAATGCAAAACTATATGTTACAAATATATTTTTACCAACTGCGAGTGCTTAAAATAGGTATTTTATTTATTTATTGTTTCCACAGACTTCAGCAAAAGAACCACCTCGTATCACAAGCGATGGAATCATCAAGCAGTGAATTTGACTCTCTTCTGGATCGGCTGGCAATCACTCGGCAGGACATTGACCAAGTTCTGTCTCCTTTATCGTCCTTTAAACCACTGGGACACTATGAGAACCTTGAGCAGGCAGCAAAGACATTGGAATCTTCAGAGAAACGAGATGTGTTCGAGGAACGAAAAGATTATGGTGATATGGAAGAATTGGATTAGAGGCAGATAAAGCAAAATGATATGTTGCCTAACTCGCCACCAGTCTCTCGTAGCTCAGTGGTTCCAGCATCCGAGCGGTGTGCGGAAGGGCATGGGTTCGACTCCCGTCAGGAACTCAGATTTTTTGGTTTGTGCCACGCTCGTGACATGACGAACATCAAATCCTTTCTCGCGGCATTTCATTACCGAGCTTAAAGGGAACCTCCATTGTCAGAACAAATTGACGTTAAATTGTTGGAAATAAGTCAAAATTTAATTTTTTTTTATTTTTGTTAATAATAGACAAATTCGGCTAACGCATTGTTGTACCCAATTCAAACCCTTTGGGATTAGAACCCTTTGTTCGTCATATTTCCATATCAATGAAGCATTGACATGCAGATTATATGGAAATATTGTGAACAAAGAATCTTATTCCCAGAAGGTTTGAATTGGGTACAACAATTGTCTATAGCGGCAACCGTAACACGTCATAAATATTCAAAACGGCGGCGCGCGGGAAATTTAAAAGCGAAAATAGGCGATATTTATATCCATTTTTTTGTACACTAAAATCATATTCGCACCTGTTTTTTAAAGATTTTTAATTTAGACTTTTTATCCAACAATTTAACATCAATTTGTTATAACAACGGAGGTTCCCTTTAACATTGGCCATCTTCATTTATGAAAGTGAAATGATGTTCTCGAAAACCGGCGACCAGAACTTTTGATAAAGAAATATGGGCGCTTCTAGACGGACGGAAAAATCAGTACGTAAAATGGCAGACGTAATTTCTTAGCACTGTTATGATTCGTTTCTTCCTGTGAGACTTGCCCGCATGCGTAGTAGTGCTTCGCCGATTTCTCTCTTGTATCGTTGGCCGCGCGAAGCTTGGAGCGGAACGTCACTCGGTTAACACTCGTTAACATCTCTCAAACGGACCTTTCCTTTCCACTTTAAGTTACATGAAGTAAAACCTATTTCACACTTAGAGTAAAATTAGAAAAAAAGATCAGTATAGTGTATGCCTCGAACCCGAGTCGTTTGCTTCATAACTAATATCCTTATCCACTATACCAACGTGGATTAGCTGCCGGGAGATGTAATTTTTAACATATATATAGAGTTACCCATAACAATAAATGAAAGCTAACCGTTTTCAAATCAGTGCTTAACCCTAAACACTGTAGATCAATGCTAAACCCCAAAACGCTACTCTTTGCTTTGCCGGATCTCTGTTCTCTCAGTTCTCTGCCCAATAAAATGGGGCTCTGTTCTCGTGTACGTCAGAACTACGGTATAACGATAAAAAATACTACGTTGTGTAAAACGTCATAAGGTGTCCAAGGTCCGTTTGAGAGATGTTAACGAGTGTAACCCACGTCACTCAATGCCAAAAATGGAGTCCAGTGGTCAATTCAATGAAACTTTTACAAGTGTAACCATTGTTTCAGAGGTTGAAAACAACAGCTACACTTGTAAATTACAAGCGCAAAAGTTTTATTGAATTGGCACCAGGCTTAATCTCCTCCGCGGTCAAACGTCCGAGGCGTTTTTCGTTTTATTTAGTAGGATTTTATTTAATATTAAATGGCAATATGGGCAAGGATGTATAAAAAATAGTTGGCGTTACTATCTTTTTATTTTTCTCAAAGTGAGGGTCATGTCGTACCTCCTTTGAACGAGTTGTTTTATTGGCTCACCAAAACAATAGATGAATGACCTAAACAATGTCCCTATCCCTATAAACAATAGCAGGTACTGTTTTAGAACGGCCAATGAAAATAGAGGTTTATGAGAGGTACGACCCTACCGCAAAGTGATGAGTTTCTTTCCGTTGAAAACTGACCAAAAGTCCTTGTGCCTGATCAAAATTATGTTGGCAAATGGCGCCGACAATTCTGCAGTTCACAGTTTTTAAACGCTTAGAACGTTTTTAGTAAACTTTCAAAACGTTTGGTAAATTGACAATGTATTGGCAATGTATTAAACTTTATACAGTGAAAATGACAACCTTAACTTTTAAGTACTTTGCTTAACTTTTGCAAATGTCTCTCGTTTGACCGCGGTTAAGGCTTAATTAAGGCAAGTACGGGGAGCGTTGGAAAGCATCGACGGAAAGCGCGGTAAATTGTGGCCGTAGAACTGATCACCCTATGGCAGGCATATAGGGTACTCCAGCGAAACGAAGAGACAACCCTATTGGCCTTGTAAACACGACAACCAAAAGGAAAGAATTAGTTACCCAAGAGAAAATTAGCTCAGAGAACAGTTCCCATGCGTCATAAAGAGCATTAACTAAGATCCACATTAACCTTCTTTTAGCCTAAGCCTTGAAAGAAAGGTGATTAAACAACTGAATCAAGTCACGGCAGTAGGATATATTAATAATAATATATATAGATAGGCTGAGCCTAACAGCGTCGCACGTTGAACAGAAAGCCGATGATAAGCTTAACTAAGGTGAAAGGTTGGAAGCAGAAGAATTAAGATTGACGACCGCGCTATTTTTCAATTTTAGCAATTCTCAAAAACAGTATTACGCGACCGTCTGCACAGTACATTTAGACCGTACAAAAGTTCACAAAAAAACTTTTTCTCCGTCTAGAATAACTAGTACGACTATTTTCCGAATAAAATCCCGGGGGGGGGGGGGGTACTCCCTATAATGGTTTATACGGGGATGCTCCGCCCGAAAGGGGTACCGTTTTGAGGCTGGAGGCATATGAAAGGGTCGGGATTTTACGAGTTGAAGTATATGAAAGGGTAGGGATTTCATGAAGAATAGGAAAGGGTAGCGAAAACACGCCGTTGAAGCATAAAAAGGTAGGGAAAACTGCCATTTAAGTATTATAAAAAGGGCCTTTCAAAATATATCAAACAGACGCACGTGAAGGCTATATGAAAGGGGTACATTTTCAATGAAAGGTATGTGAAAGGGGTTCCATTTTTAATGAAAGGTATATGAAAGGGGTACCTTTTCTGTCGAAAACGGTATATGAAAGGGTAAGGGTTTGGACGTTGGGGCGGAGCATTCCCGTACAAAACTTTGTTGAGTACCCCCTCCCCCCGGGAATAAAATACACTTGTTAGTTGTCAAAAATTGCCCGAGAAACTGATTTGAAAATCAAAATTGCAAAAAATACAAAAATACATAAACACATTTGCATAAGGCGACGTGAGTGAAGATAGAATTATATTAAAAATGCAAGTCTTGTTTTGTTTACATAAAATCGCTTTTCAATCTACTTAATGAATGAACAAGCACAAAAAATTGGACAACACAATCTTTCGACAAATTTTATTCAAATCTCCATAAGTTTATGTTTAAAAGCAAAACGCGTATCATTTATAACGCATTCGAGCTGTCTTCGATGAAATTCAAGAAATCGATACAACTAAATTTAAGCACGTTTTTAAAAACAATTCACAAAGAAAAGGTCAATCACAGATTGATATCAACATAAATTCCCATCGAAAAATGTAATCTATTGTACCTTTAAGTCGCCCGCTTGAATATTCTTTCAATCTCCGCTTCTTTGGTTGTGAAATCCGTAATAAAAATAAATATCTCTCCACTGTTCGTCGAAGCAAGATTTTATCCCTGAAAGCTCTTCTTTTACCACTAAAGCGGCATCTGAGTATCCCTTAATTAGTATCCCTGTCTTGAGTAGCAAACTGCGAAAAAATGCAGGGAAAAAACGAATTTACTTCTCCGCTAAACACAGCAGAGATCCAAACCATCCAGGATAGAAGTGTTTACCGAGCTGACGGCTGTGTAGCCGCGCGACAAACAAAACCTCAAGATCGCGGATGTTGTGTGGCGTCATACGCGCATGTTTTGCGACGTCATACGCATCCGCGAGCTAGCCCAACGCGTACGCCCTCGGTGGGCGTTCGTCGGGCACACAACGCGCCCGCGAAACATTCCGCTAGCCATGACCATGAAAAATGACGGGAATAGCATACTATTCGCGACAGTCCCTTTCACGCTTGCTTAATAAGAGATGGAGATGTGCGACCGTGCTTGAGAGAGTAGGAAGTGAAAACGGATAGGGAAAGGGAGGGAGGGGAAAGAAAAGCACGGAGGCATAGGAGGCAAGCGCGAAAGAGAGATAACAAGTACGGCTGCCAACAACTGAAGGATTTTTACTTGAACTGGGCCGAAATTAGATGCACAGCTCTTATTTATACTCGCTCTGTAAGGGACTGGAGCAAATAGCATACTATTCGCGACAGTCCCTTTCACGCTTGCTTAATAAGAGATGGAGATATGCGACCGTGCCTAGACGTTAAACGTTACAATGGCCTAGCACCAAATAACCCGAGACACTTGCCAATACTCAAACCTCAAACCCCAAACCAGAAAATCCCATCCAACCACCCAAATCTAAAGGAGACATGGCGAGACAGCAATTCCGATGGTCCTGTAAAACGAAGGTCTTGTGTAGCATTCATGTTATGGGATGTGGTAGGAGCAAGCATGGCACCAACCAAAATGAGCTATAGCGTCTAGAGTGAAGGCTTCAGTAATGGCCACCCCGGCTCTAAAGCTGTGCAGAGTTTCACGCCCTCGTAAATTTGAGATAGTAACGGAGGCGGGACTGTAATCCTGTGAAGTAGAGTATGCAATCTGCTAAATACGCGTGGCAGAAAACATCTTGCATCCCGGCAAAGAACTCAAAAACTAAAAAACTCCTTTTAGGGTGTCTTTTGATTAGCATAAGCGGATGACAAAGTGATACTCTGCAATTGGTAAAGACGGCTTCTTACATGGCAAATATATATGATATACAGGCTGCCAGCCCTTGAGTGGTGAACAGGGCATAATTTTGGGGAAAACGCAAACGATTGTGCGCGGGAAACTCGCGAGAGACCCACCCAAGGGATGGCAACCTGAGCGTCAGTAATCCGACTAGGGCATTAGGCACCCTTTCAGGCTACCATGGGAAAAGGGGAGCGAAACAAATAGCGCGGCAGAATGCGCGGAACAGGATAGGCGAACAGGGCAGCCACGGATATGAATTTTAGGCCTTCTTAGAGGAGGACTTAGAAGTGATGTGGACCTGCGTCTTTGTCCGGGAGCCTAGGCGTGGCAGAGAAAGTATCTTGTCTACCGGCCAAGAAATCAGAAAACTAGAAAATTCCTTTTTAGGGTGCCTTTAAGTAGCATAAGCAGAGGAAAAAGCAAAGCTCTGCAATTGAAAAGGACGGTAATACTCTGTACATGACAAATATATATGATATAAAGGTTGCCAGCCCTTGAGTGATGAACAGGATATAATGTCGAGGAAAACGTAAACGATTGTGCGCGGGAAACTTGCGAGAGAACCCACCCAAGGGATGGCAACCTGAGCGTCAGTAATCCGACTAGGGCATTAGACACCCTTTCAGGCTACCATGGGAAAAAAAAAAGGAAACAAGATAAATGGCGCAGGAGAGGGCGCGGAACAAAACAAACTCCGAAAATGACAGGGAAACAATGAGTAAACGGAAAGGAATACGGATAACTACCCGAAGTATGTACACTTCGACTTTAACACCAAGATAAACACACGAATCATAAAATACACTAATAAAGGCGGAACGCACAATAAAAGAGTGCTAAACCGGGTAGAACTGGCAACAATACTTATAGAAAAGGAAACAATAGGATGGCAATGACATGAAAAATAGCGAATCTGCAAAATTTAAAACATGAAAATAAATACAGGAACCAAGCAGATCCAGGGTAATAAAAACCAACGTACAAACTTCAACGGAACTGAGCGGACCATGACACAGACTCGATGTCTGTAAGGCAAAGTACTAATAACAAAAACTTGACAGATAAATGCGTATAAACTTCGAAAGCACTACACAAATCCGATATTTGTGAGGCAAAGAACTCATATAAAAAAAATGTGACAAACAAAGGCGTACAAGCTTTAAAGGCACTGCACAAACCCGATGTTTGTGAGGCAAAGTACGCATAATAAGGGCGTACAAAACTTCAAAGCACTGCAAAAACCGAAGTTCGCGAGGCAAAGCACGCATAATAAAGGCGTACAAACTTCAAAGCACTGCACAAACCAATGTTCGTGAGGCAAAGTACGCATAACAAAACGTGACAAATAAAGGCGTACAAACTCCAAAAGCACTGCACAAACCCGATGTTTGTGAGGCAAAGTACGCATAACAGAACGTGACAAATAAAGGCGTACAAACTTCAAAGGCACTGCACAAACCCGATGTTTGTGAGGCAAAGTACACATAACAGAACGTGACAAATAAAGGCGTACAAACTTCAAAGGCACTGCACAAACCCGATGTTTGCGAGGCAAAGGCAGTACGCATAACAAAAACGTGACAAATAAAGGCGTACAAACTTCAAAGACACGACACAAACCCGATGCTTGTCATGCTTGTGAAGCAAAGTACGCATAATAAAGGCGTACAAAACTTCAAAGCACTGCAAAAACCGAAGTTCGCGAGGCAATGAGCACGCATTATAAAGGCGTACAAACTTCAAAGCACTGCACAAACCAATGTTCGTGAGGCAAAGTACGCATAACAAAACGTGACAAATAAAGGCGTACAAACTCCAAAAGCACTGCACAAACCCGATGTTTGTGAGGCAAAGTACGCATAAAAGAACGTGACAAATAAAGGCGTACAAACTTCAAAGGCACTGCACAAACCCGATGTTTGCGAGGCAAAGGCGGTACGCATAACAAAAACGTGACAAATAAAGGCGTACAAACTTCAAAGACACTACACAAACCCGATGGTTGTGAAGCAAAGTACGCATAATAAAGGCGTACAAAACTTCAAAGCACTGCACAAACCGAAGTTCGCGAGGCAATGAGCACGCATAATAAAGGCGTACAAACTTCAAAAGCACTACACAAACCCGATGTTTGCGAGGCAAAGTACGCATAACAAGACGTCACAAATAAAGGCGTACAAACCTAAAAGCACTACACAAACCCGATGTTTGCGAGGCAAAGTACGCATAACAAAACTTGAGAAATAAAGGCGTACAAACTTCAAAGGCACTGCACAAACCCGATGTTTGCGAGACAAAGTAGGCATAACAGAACGTGACAAATTAGTAGGGGCGTACAAACTTCAAAGGCACTGCACAAACCCGATGTTTGTGAGGCAAAGTACGCATAACAAAACGTGACAAATAAAGGGGCGTACAAACTTCAAAGGCACTGCACAAACCCGATGTTTGCGAGAAAAAGTACGCATAACAGAACGTGACAAATAAAGGCGTACAAACTTCAAAGGCACTGCACAAACCCGATGTTTGTGAGGCAAAGTACACATAATAAAGGCGTACAAACTTCAAAAGCACTACACAAACCCTATGTTTGCGAGGCAAAGTACGCATAACAGAACTTGACAAATAAAGGCGTACAAACTTCAAAGGCATTACACAAACCTGATGTTTGCGAGGCAAAGTACGCATAATAAAGGCGTACAAACTTCAAAGACACTACACAAACCCGATGCTTGTGAGGCAAAGTACGCATAATAAAGGCGTACAAAACTTCAAAGCACTGCACAAACCGAAGTTCGCGAGGCAAAGCACGCATAATAAATGCGTACAAACTTCAAAAGCACTAGACAAACCCGATGTTTGCAAGGCAAAGTACGCATAACAAAACGTCACAAATAAAGGCGTACAAACCTAAAAGCACTGCACAAACCCGATGTTTGCGAGGCAGAGTACGCATAACAAAACGTGAGAAATAAAGGCGTACAAACTTCAAAGGCACTGCACAAACCCGATGTTTGTGAGGCAAAGTACGCATAGCAAAACGTGACAAATAAAGGCGTACAAACTTCAAAAGCACATCACAAACCCGATGTTTGTGAGGCAAAGTACACATAATAAAGGCGTACAAACTTCAAAAGCACTACACAAACCCTATGTTTGCGAGGCAAAGTACGCATAACTGAACGTGACAAATAAAGGCGTACAAACTTCAAAAGCACCTCACAAACCCGATGTTTGTGAGGCAAGGTACGCATAACAAAACGTGACAAATATAGGCGTACAAACTTAAAAAGCACTGCACAGACCCGATGTTTGTGAGGCAAAGTACGCATATAACAAAACGTCACAAACAAGCGAACAAACTAAAAAGGAACCCGAGGGAAAAGCACTGCACAGACCCGATGTTTGTGAGGCAAAGTACGCATAATAAAACGTGACAAATAAAGGCGTAGAAACTTCAAAAGCACTGCACAAACCCGATGTTTGTGAGGCAAAGTACGCATATAACAAAACGTCACAAACAAGCGTACAATCTAAAAGGGACCCGAGGGAAAAGCACTGCACAGACCCGATGTTTGTGAGGCAAAGTACGCATAACAAAACTGGACAAATACAGGCGTACAAACTAAAATGGGAAATGAGGGATAAACACTGGACAAACCCGATGTTTATGAGGCAAAATACGCAAAAAAATAAACGTACAAACATAATATTAAAGCGTACAAACTTAAAAGGGGGACCGAGGGAAGAGCACTGCTCAAACCCGGTGTTTGTGAAGGGAAGCACGCAAAGCTATAAATGGCTCAACAACCAAATATGAAAGCGTGTAAAGTCCATAAAAGCTGTAGGGAAGCGAAAAACTATAGAAAGAAACGAGGCTAACGGATAAGGGACAAGGAGCAGGGTGAAGAGATAAAAACCGGCGAGCACGTGGAGCCGCGGGGGAACAAGCGATGAAACGGCTAAAAAGCCGGACAAATACTAAAGAAAATTTTACCAGTAAGGGTTCTGGTTAGCTGGGCTTGGTTGAGGCGCTCGAGCTGACTGAAGAAGTGCTTGAACTATCTGGAACTACCCCCGCCACGGGAGCTTGCTCGCCCGACATGGTGAGAACACGAAGGTAACAGCACCAAAGGATTCTTACTTGAACTGGGCCGAAATTAGATGCACAGCTCTTATTTATACTCGCTCTGTAAGGGACTGGAGCGAATAGGTTCTATGGCAAGATGGTCGCCAAATGTTATACTTAGTTTCAGTCCCTGCGCGGTCTACAATATCATTCCCACCTTTGGCGGACCACAGAGCAAATTTGTCGTTCTATGGCCCTGTTTACATGGAAAGAGGATTATCCTAGTGCTAGGATGATCCTAGAAGGTTCATTTGGTTTCATGCGTAAATGCGGCATCCAAGATCAACTTTTCATTTGGTTTACGTGAAAAATTCGGCAGGATGGCCCCAGACCTTTGAGTTCGGCGCGGTTGCAAAGCAAGACGGTAGGCGACAATTACAAAAGCGAAGATAACCTTGGGGCTCCCGAGGCCGTTTACATGGAGCTCGGATGATCCTAGCGCTAGGATGATCTTAGCGCTAGGGCCAAATGCAACCCTTCGCATGTAAACTGAAAGTAGAAAACATGTTGCGCTCGGATGATCCTAGCACTAGGATCATCCCCTTTCCATGTAAATAGGGCCTATGTCTGCTCACACGGTTAGCATCTTATGGAGCTATCGCATCAATGACATGATCGATGTAGTATAGAGCTTGGTTAGAAAGTTAAGTGAGTAATGTGAGTTACGAAATAAAAACAATTAATTTAAGACATTGAATCACAAAATAATTCAGTAATTTTTCTGTCTGTGGTGCTCGAATAGTCGACCAGTTTTGTCCGAATAATACTATATTTTTTACGACTGGGGGGGCTGAAGAAGAAGTACACAGTTCAGCCCAACTGCATGTAACAGTAACAGTTGGAGGCAAACTGGAACATGTCTTGTCTGTCATGTCGCACAAGCGTTGCGATTTTTAAAAAAAGCATATAGTCTCACGACTTTTTTCTGCGATTTTTTTCCTCCATCGAGCTGCCTATGCGAGGCTAAGGTGGCCACGATATAATCCCAAAATGCAATGAAAATGCAATCTAAAACACTTGAAATGTCCGCTAAATACAGGTTTCCTGTAACTGACAAAATGGCCTAATGTTGCTGTCCGCGTCCGTTTAATAGAGGGGTCCGCTGAATACAGGTTCGATTTACAGTAAATATGGGAAGAAAATTTCGGGACCCAAGCTGGTGTTCGCTTAATAGAGCGCGTCCGCGGTTTCACTGTAATATAATCGCCCAAACATAAGCTGAAGACCATTGATGGGATTGTTGCAAAGTGACCCCGAATTTCGCTTTAGGAGTGAATAAAGGGGCCGTTTAGGTTTTTTTGTCCGAATTTGACAAAAGCCTCGAACAAAAACAACAATAATAAAACTTTCCAGTGATTGAACTCCACGCCATTCCTTATTTTACTCGGTATCATTTGTGGGGATCATTTGCCGGCCAACTTGGCGATTTGTGGGCCGGGTATCATTTGCCGGCCGGGATCATTTGCCGGCCTGTAAAGAGCACATAATAGCGAAAAAAAGAGAATTGATCCACTACAATTGATCCACTACAACAAGTGGCAAAAAATGTTAACGCTTATATGAACCCTTTTAATATGCGTATCATATAGAAAAATGTATATAGTAAGCAGGCGACAACATGTACTTTATACTTTGTACTCAATAGAATCGTATTTTTTCCCTTCAATATTATTGTTATTATTAGTAGCTGAGTAATTGGTGGTTAAATGTAACGTATTGAAAGTGTGATTAGTGTAAGTGCAAGGATGTAAGGATTTATTACTTAGGTATGAGTTACGTAAGTAGCTGTTGTATGAATATACATAAGTAATAGGCCATATCCGAGTTGCTTTTTGTCTCGTTATCAGAGTGAAGCTTGGTGCACAACCTTTCATGTGAAAATTAGTAAACACTTAATGACTGGTCCCGAGGAAAACAGTAAATTTTGTTTCCCGAGAATCTCGATGTTTCCCGAGACGAAGTCGGGGGAAACATCGAGATTCGAGGGAAACAAAATTCACTGAGTAGTAGGAGACGGGGGGTTCACGCCCGGGATCGGGGATTCACTGACGTCATGATCCCTAGAGGTGACGTCATGGGTTAAAAATAGGTAGAGATGACATCATAATCTATTTTAGGTCAATCGGGAGTGATGACATCATATTATAAGTTGTATGTTCTGCGCCACGGGATCGGGGATTCACTGACGTCATGATCCCTAGAGGTGACGTCATGGGTTAAAAATAGGTAGAGAGGACATCATAATCTATTTTAGGTCAATGGGGAGTGATGACATCATATTATAAATTGTTTGTCCGCGCCCGGGATCGTGGATTAGCTGACGTCATGATCCCTAGGTGCAACGGGACCGGGGATTAGCTAACGTCATGATCCCTAGAGGTGAAGTCATGGGTTAAAAATAGGTAGAGATGACATCATAATCTATTTTAAGTCTGAGGAGTCGAAGATAAATGACATCATAATTTATTTTAACTGAATGGGGAGTCGGGAATAAATGACATCATAATCTATTTTTAACTCGAGAGTCACACTGCACTGGGAAAGAATGATGTAATGTGATTATTTTTAGATTGTTGATTTAATAATTTTAATGGTTATAAATTCAAGGGGATGCTCTATGAAAAGTTTAAATGGTAGTGATCTCGAAGCTAATATGGGTATTACTCTCTCTTTTCTTCGAATCCGGTTTGATCGCTTTTTAGCAAGAAGTATAAGTTTTACTTCGAGTGAACTATTGTTTTTGTAACCACTAGACCATCAAAGCTGTGGACATTATAACCGAATAAAACTAATTAGAGGTTTACGAAACATTCAAGTTTAGAAGCAATAAAATTGCACAGGATAAAAAACCGCTTCTTATTGGTATTTACCGCCGTTTTAGCCGCCACATCACTATGTCGATTTTCAGTTTGCAAACCATCACCCACTTTAAGTTTTAAAACATGACTTTACCAGATCACCTTCAAAGTTCAAACTTTTAATTATGCGAACTTACACTAAACTAAATTTGCATGGAAAATTAGCACCTCGGAAAAATAAACAAAGCAACCAATTACATGCGCGCGCTAAAACAATAAAACCACACTATTAAGTTCAAACTATATTTATTGATAACAAACAATTTCATAATTATACAGACAATTTAAAAGCTTAGTTGGAAAGGAACAGAATTTATTTATTCTTTTTCATCGGGTTTATACAAAGTACTCTTTGATTCCCTTGGTTTTCAGGTGAAATTAATCCTCTTGATTCTTAGAATGCTTGTAAGGTGCAGCTCTGCATCTGTAACGCCGCGATCGCCTTTTAGGTTTATCGTCACCATCGTCTAAGTAATTTATCAATTGGATTCGAGGTCGTTTGCGCTTCGGCGCTGGCGAGGGTGTTTGTACTGTGGGGGGAGGGGTCAAGACGGCTGCATTTAAAGGTAGTGGCGTTACTGCGGAAGTTTCTTGTATGGTGGGCGCTGGAGAGGGTGTCGCGATAAATGGATTTAAGGGTGTAGAGGTTGTCACCGCTGTCACTGCTGTAGGTTCTTGCATAATGGTGGGTAAATTATCTTCCGGATGACTTGCAAAACTCCTTTTTATTTCATCAGACTGTTGAGGTCTTCCGTTCAATTGATGTTTAAACGTCAGATATCTGTTTTGCAGCTCAAGGTACTGTTTGGCTTTGTCATTTCCCCCAAGGTCTGTACGAGAGAGAAGGCTGTTCATTCTGTCCTGTAGTCCCTGCATGGCTGAGAGAACTGGAGCTGTCGAAAGGTTCTGTTGTCTGAGATACTTTAGTAGCTCCTGAGAAATATTGTCTTGTACCCCTGTTTGATTAAACTGTTCTTGGCCGGGTAGTACATTCGTTCGCAGTCTACAATTATCTTGTGTGGTTGTTTTTAAATCCACCAGGAGATAACCAAACGGTCTTCGTACAGCCTCTTCGTACTGGTTTATAAAGAAAGCCGTTTGCCCAGGATACATTTGCTTGGCTAGAGTCAAAATTTGCAGTTTGTCTCTGGGATTCTTGAAAAGGACCAAGTAGTGACTGTTTAAACTGATACTACGGCTTTCCTTCCCCTGATGAAATAGATTCTGTACGATATAAATGACACTCAGGTTGCGGTGATGAGAACCTCGTGTAAAAAGGTTTACTATTCGCTTGTCTTTGCCAGCGTCAATCATTTGATCGTCAAAGACGATTAAGTTCCGTTTATTGACATCGAAATAGGAATCGTGTTCCAACGCAGGAGGAATGCCCTTGACAAATTCAATTTGTGGTATTGTGACTAGCATTTGTATGTACGCGGGCTGCCATTGGGAATAACACCAGACAATCCTCTCGGGTGGTGGATTTATCACGTCCGAGGCCTGTTGTAACAGTGATTGAACCCAAAACGTTTTCCCCGAACCGGTCATCCCTGCAACCATACAAGTAAAAGGGTGCTCGAAGTGAAACCGCTGACACTTTTGTGTAGAAATCGGCATTGCTTTAAATGGAGTGAAAGTCGGACTGGTGTGTTTGTTGGTCATATGTCTTTGCATACTATCTTTCCTGCTAAATGCCTTCTCACAAACGAGACAGGACAAATTCATGTCAACTCAATGTAAGCTCAATGTGAACTGAGAAAGAGACGAATGTTGCTCACTAAAAAAGGCTAGTTCCTCCTCAATTCTATTGTTTTCACCACCACCACCACCACCACCATTCTATTGATTTCACCACCACCACCACCACCACCACAATTCTATTGTTTTCACCACCACCAGCACCACCACCACCACAATTCTATTGTTTTCACCACCACCACCACAATTCTATTGTTTTCACCACCACCACCACCACCACCACCACAATTCTATTGTTTTCACCACCACCACCACCACGATTCTATTGTTTTCACCACCACCACCACCACCGCCACAACAATTCTTTTGTTTTTACCAACACCACCACCACCACCACCACCACCACAGTTCTATTGTTTTCACCACCACCACCACAATTCTATTGTTTTCACCACCACCACCACCACCACCACAATTCTATTGTTTTCACCACCACCACCGCCACAACAATTATATTGTTTTCACCACCACCACCACCACCACAATCCTATTGTTTTTTCCTTCTATTCCACGATAAAAGACAGTTACTCACTATTCTTAGCTCATTCTATAGTTATGTCTCAAGTAGTAAAGAACAATTGGGGTTTTCTACAGCTCTTAGCTAATGGCCCCGATCATCAACGCCAATTTCTCTTAAGGACAGCTTCTCCACAACAGGTTCACGCCTTGTTACATATTCTTTATAACGTTCTTAAGGAAAACATTCCCTGTTCTGAAACAAATAAGCGTGTTTTGCTCCAACATAAGGATGCTCTTATTAATCTGGCCGAGCAAAACGTTCCCTACAAGACAAAGAAGCAAATACTTGTACAAGAGGGTGGTGGCTTTATACAAGACTTATTAGCCCCCGTTGTTACAAGCTTGGGCGTTTTGATGCTATAAAAGAAACTTTACATCATTGCACTGATCATTTGAAGCTTGTCTTTTAACGAGTACGGATCGATATGAAGAGAAAAGTAGACTGGGATGAAGAAGAAATGGAGAGCGATATGGAAGACACTATAACCTCCGATGAGGACAACGATGACGAGAAAGACAACGAGGAGCCAAGAATTAAAGATGTTTTAGGCAATCTTTCCAAAGCGGTGTCAAAAGAACGTGCTTCTGATTTGTTGCATAGTATGGCCGCTTCCAAAGATATCCTGTTTTGGACACCTAGAGGCCAATTACTCCGAAATCAGCGCATAATACCCGTGACAAACATCGCAGAGCTGGTTGAGTATGTGCTACTTCCCCATAACGATGATGTAGCCCGACCCCGTGCGCTTAATACCTTTTTAGATGGACTCGCAGAGTTGGGAATTGATAAGTGTTTAATCAAGAATAAAAAACTGTTAAGCGATCTTTTAGAGAAAGAAAAGATCTATCAAGAACAAAAAGAATCCGACAACGAGACATATGAAGGAGATTCAACCGACAGCGAAGGAGAGGAAAGCGCTTCTGAGAACAGTCCGGCCGATGGGTCTGAAGAGAGCGACCAAGAAATTCAAATTGATGAAGATGATGCAGGAAATTCAACCGACAACGAAGAAGAGGAAAGCGCTTCTGAAAGCGGGAAAATAATTCAGGCAAAAAGTCAAATCCCATGTCATCATTGCGAGAGTTCAAATGTGTATATAACCGGAGTCGTGAAATGTCCCAAATGCTTTTGGCATGATAATAAAAAGATTTGCCCCATATGCGAGCACAAGATTCCTTTGGACAAAACTAAACTCGTGAAAGAGACCCTTGCTCGTTGCGATGATTGCAGTGCGGTGAGACACAGAAAACCAAGGGAATCAAAGAGTACTTGGTATAAACCCGATGAAAAAGAATAAATAAACTCTGTTCCTTTCCAACTAAGCTTTTAAATTGTCTGTATAATTATGAAATTGTTTGTTATCAATAAATATAGTTTGAACTTAATAGTGTGGTTTTATTGTTTTAGCGCGCGCATGTAATTGGTTGCTTTGTTTATTTTTCCGAGGTGCTAATTTTCCATGCAAATTTAGTTTAGTGTAAGTTCGCATAATTAAAAGTTTGAACTTTGAAGGTGATCTGGTAAAGTCATGTTTTAAAACTTAAAGTGGGTGATGGTTTGCAAACTGAAAATCGACATAGTGATGTGGCGGCTAAAACGGCGGTAAATACCAATAAGAAGCGGTTTTTTATCCTGTGCAATTTTATTGCTTCTAAACTTGAATGTTTCGTAAACCTCTAATTAGTTTTATTCGGTTATAATGTCCACAGCTTTGATGGTCTAGTGGTTACAAAAACAATAGTTCACTCGAAGTAAAACTTATACTTCTTGCTAAAAAGCGATCAAACCGGATTCGAAGAAAAGAGAGAGTAATACCCATATTAGCTTCGAGATCACTACCATTTAAACTTTTCATAGAGCATCCCCTTGAATTTATAACCATTAAAATTATTAAATCAACAATCTAAAAATAATCACATTACATCATTCTTTCCCAGTGCAGTGTGACTCTCGAGTTAAAAATAGATTATGATGTCATTTATTCCCGACTCCCCATTCAGTTAAAATAAATTATGATGTCATTTATCTTCGACTCCTCAGACTTAAAATAGATTATGATGTCATCTCTACCTATTTTTAACCCATGACTTCACCTCTAGGGATCATGACGTTAGCTAATCCCCGATCCCGTTGCACCTAGGGATCATGACGTCAGCTAATCCACGATCCCGGGCGCGGACAAACAATTTATAATATGATGTCATCACTCCCCATTGACCTAAAATAGATTATGATGTCCTCTCTACCTATTTTTAACCCATGACGTCACCTCTAGGGATCATGACGTCAGTGAATCCCCGATCCCGGGCGTGAACCCCCCGTCTCCTACTACTTCACTGTTTCCCGAGGGATCAGTCATTAAGTGATTTGTTATATAGCAACGCAAAATAAAACACAACACAACACAGTTTGAAAAACGCGCCGAGCACTTGATCCATCATAATCATGCCACCTTTTGTCACGGTTTGATCACGTGCGCTAGCGGGCAACAGTGCAATGTTACCCTCTGACGTCAAAATTGTTGCCCGCTTTCGCAAATGTTGCCCGCTTGGCACAATTGGCGGGAAACAGTTTGTTTGTTAGATGTCATGTGACGATGAATTAACCAATCAACGCGCGCGTTGTATTGAGAAAAACTCCAGCTATATAACAATTTTATTTACATGTGAATGAAAACTAATTTTCATATGAAAGGTTGCGCACCAAGCCTCGCTTTGATAACGAGACAAAAAGCAACTCGGAAATGGCCTATTGTTGTATAAACAAAAACAAATTACAGCCCTAGAAAGTGCACAGTATTCAATTTCCGAAGGTTAACTTGAAATAACTCCTAAAGTAGAGTTAAATTAACTCTTCATTTGCACTTGAGTTATTTTTTAGTTACGGCACATTTTTCAGTTAAACGTATATTTTTCTCCTCCTAGTCCTAGAATTATCTTAACCTTTGTGATCGTAAAGCAAGTCTTATAGGCGTTTTTTTACTGCTGTTGGAACAAAGCCTTTGGACTAAATATAAAATGAGCCTTGGTTTGTGAATATGTGAAAAGTAATATCTTTAGAATTTCTTCTTGGTAAAGTTTCGACGTAAGGAAAATTGAGTTGCCCAAATACTATTGGCTACAACTCGTTTATGACAATTAGTCTTTCAGTAAGCGCTTTGAGTTCTGCTTATAACAGAATGAGTCAACATCAGCAATAAAACAACATGTTCCTGAAGGAAATTCTGATCCACTTGATGCAAAAAAGATCTCGGTTAGTAGCGGGGCACATCTCGCTCAACCACGGTGCTAAACGCCCCAAAAGTCTCTATTACATTTTTGTAGTTAACAGTCGCAACTTGGTCCAAAAAGGGGGATATTCAAACCTTCTAAGGGCCGATTTAAACGGTACAACTTTGTTGCATGCGACACGCTTACGGCATGCTTACGACATTACATGACTTGAGTTGATTTATACGGAGTAATTCGTGTTGTAAGCGTGTCGCATGCGAAAAACTTGTACCGTGTAAATCGGCCCTAAAGGAGTTATCGTAAATTCATAAGGAGTGAAAAAAACTTCATTTGTGATTAGAGCTATTTTTATAACCCAGGCTCTATATAAGGAATTATTCTAAACCTATAATTTTAACTCTACTTTTGGAGTTAAAATAAACCTTTCAAAATTACTGTGTGACCAAATCATGCCTTGGCTTGTGTTCGCTAATGAAAACCTAGCCTGTTCTACGTTCTCAGATATTGGAGACGAGCGAAAAATGGTGAAGTAAGCGAAGAAACGAGCGGAGCATGGAGGGGCGGGGAGCTGGGTAGAGAGAGAGGAAAAGAGGCTTAGCACTTCTTTACAGCGACCAGGAGATGATGTGGAAACCAGCCATAAAGGAACACGGACACGTATTTCATGATAACACTTGCTTTTACCTTGATTACTCCGAAAACCTTATGCTTGTTTTATTTTACATTTTATCAGGAAAACATGATGTTCATGACTGGTCAAAATACCAGCTACCGAGAAGTACTTTCCATTCAGATGCTCAGTTTATTTGTTGTTGGTTTTTCTAATATATATATAAAAAATATTGATTTCTTTCTCGTAGCAATTTCAAAACCCAAAATGAAAACCAAGCATTCCTTTCAAACATCCTTCCTTTAATTCAGCATCAGCAGAGCTCAAAATACAAACGTTTTCGCCAGTTTACCACGGATAAACATAATTCAAGTCTCAGCGGGAATTGCGGAGGTTCATGTCCCACTAATGCTTCACACAAGAACTATAGCAAACTTTATTGTTCTGCGGCAATGGCTCTTCCCCACATAGAATATCTTTGATTTTAAGAATATTTGAGGGGCTGATGGTTCATAATTATATTTCATTATAAAAATACAGAAAATCCATTTGCGTCAAACATATTTTAGGAAATGTTCGTGCTTAACCAATCAGAATAGCAGAAGACAATAGCTACTAATTTTGCTTCTTTGATGAAGTTCCCAAATACAATATCTTTTAAAAATTGCATGTTGTGCGATTGGGTCGCAAAATACTTGAAACCTTAAAACATTTAGACTTTATGCACCTTGAACCTTAACTTTTTAGCGGTTTTTGAGTCTCGGCCAATGAGATCACTAGTTGTAACAATGAAAATAGTTGACATTCCATCGTGCATTGCCGTTCAGCGCTATCCTTCTTATGCGGATCATCGCGTCTTTCCCAAGGGAAATGGTCAAGACTATTGAACTCAGACAGGACCCACCGTTTTACAAAAGACTGGTGGTATCTTTATGTACCCCCCCCCCCCCCTCCCCCCTACCCACCCACCACCACCACCCAAAAGGCTGGTATATCTTGTTGGTATAAACCATTCTTTGAGGAGTAGAAACTAAAGACTGAGTCACATTTTCCTGTGTCGTTTTACTAGCAATGCACGCTTCATGCACCCAGAATATTAAAGTCTCATCTCAAATTTTTAGGCCAATAAATTTTGCATCTTCTGTAGCCCCCTTACCCCTACACAAGGTGGGTCCTCGTCGAGTATATCTGTTACTATGACCACTTCCCTAATGGAGAATGGCGATGCATGCTCGCCGTTTCCATGCTGTCCTGTCGACGGTTGTCCAATACTCGGACAAATTTATGCATAGCATTGTATTGTATTATATGACCATAACAATGGTTTAACAATACATTCTGAACGACACAATATAGCACAATGTATTACAGTACAATGCTATGCATAAATTTGTCAGAGTATCAAACAAGTATGGTCCTGTCGGCAAAGCAATCTACAAGCAACTTGTCGGTGTTAAATGTTACACACGCTTATTAGGAATAGTTTTACTCGAGAGGCTATTAATCCTGCGCTTTAGGAACTTCTTCAACGAAAATCCGGGACACTGAATTGTATCCGGTGTAGGCGTCAACGCTTCCATATCCGGCGCAATTACCAACCCAGAATCCCACGCGCACGTTTCCTTTATGGACGTTGTTACAGTGCCCCTCAATATGGCGGACGCGGTGAGGATTTTGAGAACTGGCCATGTAGACAATACCATCAATGGGAAGTGGAGATGAGCACTCAGCGCCATTGAAAGTGAAGTACCAGCGTTTGCAGCAACTTGTGCAGCCGGAGATTCTAAGAGCACCTGTCCAGTATACATGAAGGGCTGTGTCAGAAAAGTTTTTGGTAAACACACACTCCTGTACGAGAAAGGAAAGCAATTAAAGCATTGCATGTTGTTGTCATTACAGAAACCAGACTGCCTCATTCAGGACTCTAGTGTGAAAATAAACTTCATTATTGGTTCAACTCAGTGCCTGGTTAGCTTTTAACGTTATGGCCGCAGCAAACATCAAACATTGAAACCCACAGAGCTTTTAACAACAATTAAAAAAGAAACTCAAAAATTCGATCTTTAACAATTTTTTAAATGCTTTGCTTCTCGAATAAACAAATATTCTTATTATTACCCGTGAGACAAAATTGAACAGTCATTGTTTATTAGCAAAAAAAATAAAAAACAATAAAAAAAGAAGAAAAAGTTCGGTTGCTGGTCACCTTGTCAGTCTTGTCATTCCGTGATTCATGGGTTCAGTTGTCCTGTCAATTGTGCTCTGATTCTCTATGCGTCAATTTGACTGCCCTTCTGTTCGTTCGTTCGTTCTGGTTTGCGGGCATGCGATTTTGAGTTCGGCTGTTCGTGTCTTTAATTTTTTACAAAAACAACTTTAATTTTTGATTTTTAAATTGGACTTTTTATGGACACTTTTGGGACACAAACGAATTATTTCCTGGCAGTCAAATTTATAAAAAGGAGACTGGGACGAGTGGCTGACCATGGCGGTCATGGTGGAGTAAGCTCCGCGGAACCCGAGGCCAAAATCAAGCAATTTTGTAAAATGCAGGAGGAAAAAGATCGTGCGTCTCGAAGGAAAAGAGACCAAGTAAGCAGTGGCTCAACAGACGAAACTTCACCTATAATTCATGAAGCTAAAAGGTCAAATTTCAGTCTTGAAGATGGCAGTCCGAGCGAAACCCGCGCAGAAGGAAGAAGGCCTTCGGTGATGGACATGTGGAAGATGCTATCCAGAATTGAGAAAAATACTCTAGAATTAATAGAAGACAACAAGAATTTAAAAGAAACTCTATCCTTAACTCAAACGAGAGTTCAAGAGCTCGAAACGAAGAACAAGAATCTAGAAACGCAAATAAGTGCGATGAATAGCAAGATAGCCAACTTAGAAAAGAACACTTCGGACAACGAGAGAAAAATAACAGAACTCCTGGAAAGACACGACGACCTTGAGCAATATACGAGAAAGTTCAATTTGGAAATTCACGGCCTGCCAGAACAAGAAGCAGAAGACCCCGCCGAATTGGTATTAAATCTAGTAGAAATTATTGATGTCGACGTACAACCTGAAGACATAGACATTTGTCACCGGCTAAACAAAGGTAAAAATAAACCGAGACCAATTATTGTTAGATTTTCAAATTATGAAAGTAAGAGAATACTATATGGATCCCGTTTTGAACTAAGGAAACTCGACTTAACGACTCAATTAGGTACAAAGAAAGTTTACATAAATGAAAACTTAACATCTCAACGGGCGCTGTTATACAGCAAAGTTCGCCAGAAAATCAAAAATTCTACCGGTAAAGCCTGGACAAATGATGGAAAAATTTTTGTTAAACCAAGCCCAACATCACCTGTAACTCGTATTACCTCCGAAGAGAAACTAAACGCTATCCTAGCTTAAAATTGTACTAGATTTTGGCTTACGCGTTTTTATTAATCAATTTATTATAGCGTAATATTATTTTGTATCCTGCTCCCGGTAATGCAGTATATCATCGTGCACGATTAGCAATGCAAAAATTTAACTATCTACAATGGCCTTGGGACCCCGCACTCATTAGATTTAACTGTCGGTTTTTTTTCCCAGGAGAAGTTGATTACCTATTGTGTACCGCGTTTGTAATAGTACCGTGTCTTGTGTTAGTTTGCATGTATTTTCTCTTCTCTTTGTTAAATTGTTGTGTTGTTAATGACCAACCTTTTAAAAGTAATATCTTTAAATGTTAGGGGTTTACGCAATCAAGTCAAGAGAAGAGCTATCTTCTCATATTTAAAGAACCAAAAAGCCACCATATATTGTCTTCAGGAAACATTCTCTAAAGAGGAAGATGAGAAGATCTGGTCTGCGGAATGGGGAGGCCAAATGCTCTTTTCTCACGGCTCTGAACATTCTAAAGGTGTTTGCATTCTTTTAAAAGCAAATTCTGCATGTACATTGCACCCTATAGATGTTGATCAAAACGGCAGACATATAATTGCAAAACTTAGAAAAGGTGATGAAGAATTATTCATTGTCAATATTTACGCACCCAACAACCTTAAAGAACAGATGATGTTTATTCGAAATGTAAGCACAAATCTTGTATCTAAAACGGATATCACGAAACTAATTGCTGTAGGTGACTGGAATAGCACCCTGTCCTCCAGGGACAAACGTGGCGGTCTCGTGTGGAAAGAGACAAGTTATAGAAACTCGATCTCATGAAAGAGTTAGATCTTGTTGACATATATCGAAAACTCCATCCAAACACCAGAGCTTTTACATATGAAACGAAAACCTCAAAGATAAAATCAAGAATTGATTTTTTTCTTGTATCTAACACCATCGCTAGCAATGTAAATACAGCAGAGGTCCGAACTTCGATTGCCCCCGATCATAAAGCAATTTTTTTGAGCCTTGAATTTGGAGGTGAATTTAAGAGAGGCCCGGGATCCTGGAAATTTAATAATCAACTGTTAGAAGACCAGGACTATATAGATCTTATTAATTTATCTTATCCAGGGATTCTAAATAAATACAAAGACGTAGAAAGTTAAAGACTCCTCTGGGAAATGATTAAAATGGAAATTCGTACTATAACTATTAGCTATGCCAAGAAAAAAAGAGCTCAGCTTAAGAACAAAGAAATAGAACTTCAGAATCAAATCCAAGAATTGGACTACAAAATATGCAATGATCAATGCCTCGATCAAAATATACTGAATGCATATGAATTAGCTAAAGAAGAGTTGAAAAATTTATATGAATTAAAAGGTAAAGAAGCAATGTTCAGATCAAAGGCACGTTGGATTGAACAAGGGGAAAAACCCACAAAGTATTTTTTTAACTTGGAAAAGAAAAACTATGAAAAGAAGATCGTTAGAGAACTTAAGGTCGAAAATGACGAGACAGTAACCAACCTAAAGCATATAAACGCCACAATCGAGGCTCATTTTTCAGAATTTCTAAGCTCCAAGAAAGTGGAAGAAGAGGATGACTGGAACGCTAACTTTGATTTATTTACGGAAGGCCTAAAAATTCCACGGCTCACCAAAGAGGAACAAGAAGATATGGACGGCGATTTGACAAGTGAAGAAATTAAAAGCGCACTAGAACAATTTCAGAAGAATAAAACGCCTGGCGACGATGGTTTCTCAATTGAATTTTATGAATCTTTTTTAAATTTAATTGAGAAGAATCTCCTGGACTGTTACAATGAGGCCTTTAATGAGAACAAGCTCTCTATATCTCAAAGAAGAGGGATCATTTCTCTCATACCAAAAAGCGAGGAAAACTTGAATGAAATAACGAATTGGCGTCCGATAACCCTCCTAAATGTCGATTATAAAATTCTCGCTAAGATGATTGCATTGCGTATAGAACCCTCCCTTCCATCATTGATCCATACGGACCAAACGGGCTTTATAAAAGGAAGGTACATCGGACAGAATGTAAGGCTTTTAAGTGATTTACTGAACTTTACTGATGAGAACCAGATTCCTGGGATCCTTCTATTTGTAGATTTCGAAAAAGCTTTTGATACGTTAGAATGGACTTTCATACAAAAGGTCTTAGAAGTGTATAACTTTGGTCCAAAGATTCGAAAATGGATCTCGATTCTGTACAGTGATATTGAAAGCGGAGTGATGAATGCCGGCTACATGACAAATTACTTTAAAGTATCGAGGGGTGTACGGCAGGGATGTCCCCTCAGCCCCTTCCTTTTCATACTTTCAGTAGAAATCTTAGCGTTGAAAATTCGATATGAGTCCTCCTGTGAGGGCATAACTCTACCAAACTCCCAAGAAGTGAAACTAACGCAGTTTGCAGATGACACCACTTTCATTGCAAAAGATGTTGCATCTCTTAGAACTTTTCTGAACACGACAGCTAGTTTCGGTAAATTGTCCGGTTTGAAATTGAATAAAACGAAGACAAAGGCAATGTGGATCGGCTCCCAAAAAAGAAGCAGAGATAAAATTTTAGACTTTAAATGTACAAAAGAGCCAATTAAAACACTTGGCACGTTTTTATCATACGATGAAGATAAAAACAACGAGGAAAACTTTTTCAGGAAAATCCGCACAATGAAAACAAAATTGAACATTTGGCAAACACGAGACCTCTCCCTTTACGGCCGAACATTACTGGCGAAGACGCTGGGTGCGTCACAATTGATATACACTTCATCAATGTTAGCCATCCCTGAAAGTGCAATTCAATGGTCACAAGCGGAACTGTTTGCCTTCTTGTGGAGAAATAAAAAAGATAAAATAAAGAGACAGGTAACCTTCCAAGCATTATCAGACGGAGGTTTGAATTTTATCAACATCAGAACAATGGTTAAATCATTACGATTAAGCTGGATTGGAAGGCTTCTTGACGGCACTGATGCTGATTGGAAGGCTATTCCCAATTATTTTTTCAATAAGTATGGTGGACTAGCGTTCTTATTAAAATGTAATTATGATGTTAAAAGTATTGATGCGAAACTCCCCCTATTTTACCGAGAATTGTTAGAATTCTTTCAGCAAATTGTCAGCAAATATGATGAAGGAAATAAAAGTAAATTCATATTATGGAACAACAAGGAAATAACAATAGAAGAAAAGCCTCTTTTCTGGAAAACCTGGTTTGAACGGGGAATTTACTATGTGCAAGATCTCTTAAATGAAGAAGGAAAATTTTTATCAGTTCAAGACTTCAATGATAAGTTTGGACTCAGAGTTAACTACCTGCACTATTTTCAGATGATTGCCTCCATCCCAAGTAAATTAAAACTGGCTGCTTCCAAGAACAATTAACTTGTTACGTTTCCAATTAATTAATTCATTCATTCATTCATTCATTGCCTCTTACGGACGTCATCACTTATTTCGCGCATTTTGTTAATAATAACGTCGTGAACACAACTGTCCGTGAGTGAAAACTACTACGAAAAGACGAGCAGAGCAAGCGATTTTCAAATACCAAACACTCCAAGCACACGGCATGAATACGGACTTCAGTTTTATTTAGACTTTTTCCGCGCGCGCTGTAATGTTGCGATATTGCGACATTTGGAACTATTTGAATAGCTGACGCGCGTTTTCTATTTAACGGCTATTCACTGATGAAGGGACAGAAGTTCCGAAACGTCTGTATTTTCAATTTCAAAAGCTTAATCGCGCAAGCAAATCGATACTTCGATCCGCGCCCATCCACGAGTCACCACATTATCTTACGTGAAAACGAGGCCGCCAAATTTGAAAGCAAGGTAATTGTATAATTGGATAATTGGATAATGGATGGTAATTGGATAAACAGAGAAAAATCTCAATTTTTTTCGCTATACACCGGCCGCCAAATGTGAAAGCAAGGTAATTGGATAATTGGATAATTGATGGATAAACAGAAAAATCTCAATTTTTTTCGCTTTTCACAAAATTAGACTTGCGGTCTCCTCTCGTCTACCGCAACAAGTGGTTGTGGACAACTACTTTCATTTCAAGGTGGCATTGTAAACGTGACACTTCACTTCAGACGACGAACAAGATGAGTAATAGTTTCTACATTGTCGTAACAAGCGATGCAAGTACAGCTCAATACCCTAACAACAAGACTGCTAGTTTCAAAATGCAACTACCAAGTCAAGTGCATTTGAGTGAGGATTGGGAAGTTGCAATGACAAATGTCATTTATCCCCATACTTGGCAAAATGCTCGTCACAACCAAGTATCTTATCTTCTAAGCTGTCATCATGATTTCTCGTGGACGTTACCAATTTATCTGCCCAGTGGTACTTATCACACTGTGGACGATTTAGTTAGAGGTATGGTGACAGGACTGCACAGTGCATTTCCCGATATTTTTCTTAAAAGTGGAGAAATGGTAAAACGTATCGGAGGAAGTGAGTGTTTCTACATTCGTACAAAAGCACAGTGTTACTACGAGTTCAATTTACCTCCTGGCTTTCAAGTGACGTTACCCAAGAACCTGGCTCGAGCTTTAGGGTATTTGAACCATCGAGATCTCGTACCAGCCCTTTATCGGACCAAAAGTCCTACATCTGTTCAACTGAATAAGAACCAGAGTGTGACCCTTACAGCTACAACCACCACGGTACGACGAAACGATGAACTGGTATGGGGAATGTTAAGCAAGCATTCGTTTCAAACCATGTACATCTACTCTGACCTAATAGAGTCCTTAGTGGTAGGGGATGTACAAGCCAATCTGCTGCGTATGATAGTACCTCGCGGTCAACCTGGTGAGATGGTGGCAGAGGAAATAAAGATACCTACCTACCATCGGTTACGTACATCCATATTCTCTTCGGTGGAGATTAATATAAGAGGTGACACTGGGCAATTAATATCATTTGCGTCTGGTGCTGTACGAGTAACATTACACTTTCAACGTCGTGCAATTCTATAAAATGATTTTGCCTATGGACCATCAATTTTACCCTTACCAACGACAAGTCATACCTTTCGGACAACGAGGTAAAGGCGATATTAGTGTCTTTGGTGGAAAACATCCTTATGGTCAAGGAGGCAATGGAATAGGGGGAATGTTTCGTTCTCTCTTTCGAACAGCTACACCCTACCTCAAGACAACCGTAAAGAAAGTTAGGAAACGTTTGCTCAATACGGGATTGGACACCGGGATGCAAATTGTTCAAGACGTTATGAATGGTCAGCCTTTAAAGAAAGCTGCCAAATCCAGAGCAAGAACTGCTGGTAAAAGCTTTCTGACAGGTGCTTTACAAGACATTACGCAACGAGGTCGTGGAGGAAGAGTACTTAAACGCAAGCGGAAAGCTATTCCAATCAGTTCAAGACAAACCAAGAAACCAAGAACATCAACGTCAAGGTTCAAAACTATTTTTGACTGAATATGACCTCAGCACATCCTCGCTCTGCTCCAGGTGAAAACTCCAGTTTGCAGTTGTTCCAAGTACCAGTAACAGACGTCTCCATTGTTAAAAGTAAATGGGTGGATTATGAACCAATTCAAAGCGGGACCAATCCTATTGAATTTGTTATCAAGCCTCTATCAGATTACATCGATATCAACAAGACAGAACTACGGTTAGTGGTGAAAATTACAAAACGAAATGGAGGAGAGACAGGAGCTGGGAAGAAGTATACGTTGATCAACAACGCTCTTCATTCTATCATCAAATAGTTCACTATCAAGATCAATGAAACCCTTGTCACAGAACAATCAGACACACAAGCCTACAATGCTTATATCAAGACCTTGCTTAACTTTACTGATCAGGCCAAGAAATCGTACTTGACAAAAGCGTTGTACTACAAAGACACTGCTGGGCATATGGATGAGGTGGATAAAACAGCAGATCGAAATTTGGGTCTAAAAAAGAGAGGTTCTTTTACCACTGGAGATGCTGAAGTTGGAATGGTTGGTGTACCCCTGTGTGATGTATTCAACATTGATAAGTTACTGTTGGATGGACTGGAAATCAAAATCAAGATAGATCTAAACAGCAATGAATTTGTTCTGATGGGTGGTGAAGATGCCAACGATTGCAAGTTACAAATTGTGTCAAGCACGCTCCGTGTACGTACCGTTCATGTGGCAGACAGCACTAAATTGGATCACGTAAACACCATGACGGGTCTGAAAGCGCTTCCTGCAATCTATACACTACCAAGAACCCCTACACATGCTAGGATCATCCCTAGTGTTGAACCACACAGAGACCGATCTATTCAATGGTCTCATCCCCCAATGCATCATATTTGGAATGGTGCGGAACGATGCTTACAATGGGAACTTGGGGAGGAACCCATTCAACTTCCAGTTGTTTGCTCTGAATGTTGTTCGTCTAACAGTCAATGGAGAAGAAATGCCTTACTCAGGCATCGACTTGATAGGTGGCAAGAAAATCGATGGCTACAACACACTTTTCTCAGGCAGTGGTGATATGAACTGTGGTCACGGAATAGACATTGACAGAGAAGAATGGGAGCAGGGGTATGGTTTATTTCGCTTGGACACAACACCAGCAGGAAGTGGTCATCCAGATCATTTGATTCCTCATCGCAGCGGAAATGTCAACTTGTATTTAAAATTTGGTACTGAGACCCCTGCAGTTCTCAATTTAATTGTGTACGCAGAATTCCAGAATCATTTGGAGATTGATCGTAACAGACGTGTGGTGTATGACCTGTCTCAAGGCGCTTAAAAGATGCATACCACCTACGAATAATGGCAAGCTGCTTTACAAGATCATGTGCTGGCACCTATCATGAGAGGCGTATATCCCAGTGACAGAGTACCCATCATCAACACCTTTCCATCCTGCCTGATTGTGAATACAGACCCTCATGATCTACCTGGAACACAGGTAGTGAATTATGGTTTCCCTCCTGAGACGTATGACATGGATGGATATTTGTTACAGGATGATATATATTACAATGACAAACCGCTCCAGGGACTAAGATCAGACACATGTGGAGACTATTGTTTGTTTTACTTATTTCATCGAGCTCGCAATGTAAATTTGAATGCCATACAAACTAAATTTAGAAGGTACGATTCACAGTGGAATGATGCACAAGTAGCAAAGTTTGTACACACGTTTGTTAAAGCCATAAGCAATGTTAGAAATAATATGGTTCTAGATAATGAACAACAAGTTTGTAAAACATTTCACTGTTGGCGTAAGCAATCAATAAAATATTCTTGAAGTTTACAAAAACAATGTGTGTGTGTATATTTGATATTTATTTAAAAGGAGTGTGACTTAAAACAACCCACCATACTGTATCCGCTTTTCGTTGCGACAACATGTCTCAGTTTAAATGTCCAAGCAGTATTATGATAGCGGGTCCTAGTCAGTGTGGCAAGACAACGTTTCAAGACAACTACTTCAACAAGCGGATTCTTTATTTGAGCGACCCATTCGTAAAATCGTATATTGTTATGGACAGTGGCAAGACTGTTTTAAGGATATGACAGCGCAAGTGACATTTGTAGAGGGTATTCCTGAGGATATTCCAAGTTTATTTCCATCCAATTGTCGTCCAGGAATACTCGTGTTGAATGACTTAATGAGAAATTGTAGCGATGACGAACGCATTCTGGATCTGTTTACCAAAGTGTCTCATCATTGTGATGTCACCTGTATTTATCTGACTCAAAACCTTTTTCCACCAGGAAAGTTTTCCGGGAGTATCTCTTTGAATGCTCATTACGTTATCGCTTTCAATAACCCTCGCGATACACTAGGGTTTCGAACATTGGCCCAGCAAGCATTTGCAGGAAATGTACCTTACGTGTGGGAAAGTTTTCAAGATGCCACTTCACAACCCTTTGGATACCTGGTGTTGGATTTACACCCTCGTACACCCAACATTCAACGACTGCGGACAAGAATATTACCTGCAACACATTCCTACCCTGTGATCTACGTAAACAAGAAACTCTATAAAACAGATGAACCACTACCAGTTTATTTCAGTTAACATCATGCCTGCCTGCAAGTCGCATCAGCGAACGAACCGTATGAAAAAGAATCAACGTGGTGGTAAAATGGTCTTGCGTTCTGGCACTACTACGACTCGCTCAAAACGAAAGCGCCCAGGAATGTCTAAACAGTCTAAAGTTGGCCAACATT
Source organism: Cladopsammia gracilis (assembly GCA_022457155.1). Lineage (NCBI taxonomy): Eukaryota > Metazoa > Cnidaria > Anthozoa > Scleractinia > Dendrophylliidae > Cladopsammia > Cladopsammia gracilis. The sequence goes on from JAJGOT010000022.1 coordinate 2,020,002, forward strand.
TACCCTTTCTTTGTACGTGTTTTAAGAGCAACGGAAAACAACGCAAAGATATGATATCCCATGCGAACAAGGGTCAAATGGAAGCTATTGGCGAGATTGCTCTAAATCTCCTTAAAGGAAACATTTTTTTGTGGTACCGCGTTCATCATTTACACGATTGAAGCCGCACAAGTCAAAGCTCCTGTATTTGACCCGCAAGACACCAAGCCTTAAAAGGAAAAAGGAAGTGCTCAATCAGAAAGGCGGATTTCTACCAGCCCTAGCTGCATTGGTTGCTCCTCTTGCTGTTGATTTATTGGGTAAAGTTTTAAAATGAAACATGCACAAAAGATGTTGATGGTGCCCGAACAATTATTGCAAAGTATGGAAACAGAACATCGATTGACTGCTCCCGCTCAGCTCCCGACTCTGACGCGCTTAGATCAAGATATGAAACAAATTATGGATTCGTCTTTACCAGAAGATCAAAAAGTCCTCATGTTGGATCAACTTCTACAGAGGTATCAAGGTTTGACAAAACAGATGAAGAATGAAACCACCGTAAAACCCACAGTGGTACTTCCTACACCGGAACCATCGCCTGCACCAACCACTTCGCCTAAATCTGAAGCAAAAACGACCAAAACAGTTAGAAAATTGCCTGTTACACCTATGTCTACGAAAGAATCGAAACTGCCTAGACGAAAATAAACACCGTCTTCCGTTTTACCTGATGAATCAGCACTTTCTTTGCTTTTGGAAACGCCGCCTGATTCCATGCGCAAAACTGTGAGAAAACGCGAGGCGAGAACACCAGTGGTGGCCAGGTTACGAAGCAATAAACAATGGGAACCTTACTAAACCGGACGAACCAGTTTTTCAAGCTGAATTGAAATATAAGGGCAGACACTTGTGTTGTCAAAACATTTTTTCTGTATTGGATTGCCTTAACATCATGACTCCTGATATCATTAAGCACCATGTGTTAGAAGTGAATGATGAAAAAACAAAAGACGCCTATTGGATATGTCTCGCTTTCATGGTGTATGACGACATACAGAAGAGAGACCCCAGTTCTGTACAAGACAATAAACAGCTGACGACATGTTTGGATCATGCATTTACGGTTTTGGATCAGTATCGCACAAAGGCATATTGGGTATGGCATGATTTATTGGACATTCTGGATTTGCTAGCACCTTATGAACAAGACTGGATTGATAATCCACAGCAAGAAAGAGAACGCATTGAAAGCGCCATTTTGTATCCTGATCAGTTTTGTAAAACCTGTTGGTACTGGTTAGACATATTAATAAATGGCATTGATGTGGTGGACCAGTCCTAACCAGTTCGTACTTGTTAAACAGGTTTATTATTTGATCAAAAAACTGGTTTTTAAAAACTGTATAAAGTTTCTGCGACAGTGTTCATCACACATCAGTTTCAAGATGAGTTTCTCAAAGTGTGGACTCTGCCTACAAGACCTTGAGGTGATCAAACCCGCATCAGGTATTCACTACATTCGCTGTTTGAATTGGAGAGAGTGTCCCTTCTTCTGCCGTTAAGACAATGTCTATGGCTATCAACAATGTATCGAGGATCGTGTGATACCTGCATATAAAGTATGCGAAGGTGGAAAACAGCTCTGTTGCAAACACATGGAAGTGTCAACCTTGAGGGTATCTGGATCAGAAAAGAACCCTTTCAGACCATACTTCATGTGTAGACAAAAGGAAAAGTGTCAGTTCTTTCAATGGGCCGATGAATTGCCTGCAGATGTCTTTGGTCCTCCAACGAATAAAGCAAGAGAAACTGTTGCAGACGTGGTCAAAAAAGATCAAGACAAGATTAAAAGACCTACACTTCAGAGACAATTTAGCAGAATAGACAAATCAAAGTGGCAAAGAGATCTTGGACAATTAATTGCAGATGGCTTGTAAAATAAACATCACACTCTTTGTAACAAAGTAGAACTGTTTGTAATCATTGTTTTTGTTTACTTAATAAAATAAGTGAAATCCCATGAAATATTGTGTCATGTTCTTTCTTGCGAGTACCACCTTCAGGGAGAGAAACGGTATCTGTTTACGTTTATTACCTTAGTTCTAATAGACAAAAAACAAACACGCTTTACAGTGATTGCTCTGATGGTCTAGTGATTAAGACGCTACGTTGTGGCCGTAGAAACTCAGGTTCGATTCCTGGTCATTGCACTTTTTTCACACGAATCGTATTCTTTTTTTTTTTTTGTGTGTGTGTGTGTGTGTGTGTGTGTGTGTGTGTGTGTGTGTGTGTGTGTGTGTGTGTGTGTGTGTGTGTGTGTGTGTGTGTGTGGATATAAAAGGAAAACCGGTTTGACCAGTTTTCTTGTGAGCAATTGTTTACTAAAACCTAAAATATTCAAGACCAAAAACCCGGTTTGTCTAGTTTTCTAGGGAGTAGCCATTTTGAATAATCTACAACCTTTTTTCACAGGAAATATTAAATAGAAAGAAAACCAGTTTGTTTACTAAAATCCAGAATATTCATGACCAAAAAAAAACCGGTTTTTTTTTCTAGTTTTCTAGGGAGTAGCCATTTTTGAATAATCTACAACCAGGCAGACTGGTTTCAACCGGTTTGACCATGACGTCAGTGGATTCTCATTGGTTCATCACCCGTCCTTTGTTCTTTTGCCTTTAAATTGAAACCACCACCCGGATGGTTGGGTGGACACGTTACAGCATATCGCACCATACACTTTTCTCTTAAACACTTTATAAATATTCAATAAAATCTCAGAATGCGTCTTCCCAATTCATACATCCTTAATGACTCCACCTATACCGCCTGCATCTCATTTAACCCCTCCTGTACCTATACGTCTCGCATCTCATTATCTCCTGACCGAAAACAGGTTTGACATGGCCAAACCCATTAACTCAGGGCTGCTGCATATATGAATAAAATTCGCCCAAGCATCCGACATAGACTACTAGTCCTTTTCTCTTTTACTTGCTGGTTTTTACGTCCGGTTGTTCGTTGTGTTGTACATGTCGTTCGGTGATTCATGGGTTCAGCTGTCCTTTCAATTGTGCTCTGATTTTCTGCCCGTCATTTTGGCTGCCCCTCCGTTCGTTCACCCTGGTTTGCGATTTTGAGTTGGACTGTTCGTTTCTTTAACTTTTTACACAAACAAGACAAGACTACCGGCCGGACCCAAGAAACGCCGCTCTCACACGCCTCCACTTGCCATTCCTCGAAAATGATGGTTTCGTTGAGGACGTCTAAACAGACGAGGGCAAGGACAAAGTCTCATCTGAAACAATCACAGCAAATTCAGAGGCAGGGCCGAAAAATTCCTGGCACGGCAACGATATACTACCACAACTCTGCGGAATAAGTGTCTAAAAGTGGCTATTTATCTAACGTCTGTTTCAAGGGTTTTGTGAAACCTTTTGTGAAATCACAATCATTTCTTAGCCGTTATAGGTATTCTTAACTTTAAACTTTTTAACTTTTAATTTATTAGATGTACTTTTTAGTTTGTGGCATACATGAAAACTAGCTTACAGCAGTTACTGTGTTATGTGTTATAACAATATAACTAAGTGTACTTGACCGCGTTAAAAAAAAACGCTTAATTGATTTTTTTTTCATTAATATTTACTTCTGTTACATGACGGAACAGTTGATTGATTGATTGACTGACTGACTGATTGATTGATATGATAATAAAAATAATAATAATAACTTTAATATTTATAAAGCGCAAAATACATAAGTATATAATCTAATGCGCTGTACAGTAAAACTAGGCAATTAAGCAAGTTATTAAATAGATAAAATACATACATAGTATAATTATATCGTAATTAAAACTATAAATTATAAGCTAATTTGAAAAGGTGTGTTTTAAGAGCTCACTTAAAATGATCAATATTGTCCTCAGCTCCAAGTTGGTTCGATAAAAAGTTGCATAGAGCTTGCGCGGCCGCGATGAAAGTTCTGTCTCCTGTTGACTTTCGTGTTCTTATGGCTGGTGGCTCAAGTGGAAGTTCATTGTTGTATCTTAAAATATATTTCATTCTATTGTACTTTAAGACTTATTGATTCGCTAATGTAGGGCGGGGCACGACCATGTAAGGCCTTAAAAGTGATTATGACAACTTTGAACATAATACGAAACTTGACTGACAACCAATGTAGCTAGTACATAATGGGAGAAATATGGCAAAAGCGTGGTGTATTTGAAATTAACCTAGCAGCCGCGTTTTGCACCCGTTGCAACTTATTGATGTGAGTGGCTGGCAAGCCATAGAGCAGACAGTTGCAATAATCAAGACGCCCAATAACTAATGCTAGAATTAACGCCTGTGCAGATTGATACGTGAGATACTTTTTAATGCGCCAGATTGATGATTGATTGATTGATTGAATGATTGATGAACTGATTGATTGATTGATTGATTGATTGATTGATTGATTGATTGACTGATTGACTGATTGATTGACCAATTTATTGATTGATGCATTGATTGATAGATTGAGTGATTGATAGATTGATTGATTGATTGATTGATAGATTGATTGATTGATTGATTGATTGATTGATTGATTGATTGATTGATTGATTGATTGATTGATTGATTGATTGATTGATTGATTGATTGATTGATTGAACAAGTTACACCGATCCAACAGATCGTTAAAGAAAGTAAAGGAATTTGCGGTTGTGGAATAGTCTTGTGGGTACTCCCTCGCATCCCCTGCACGATCTTCTCCCCTCACGTAAGAACAGGGCGCTGCGCGGTAGGTCGCATCCTTACCAGGTCCCATATGTTAATACTGAAAGGTTTCAGAAATGCTTTGTAAATTGATGTCTCTGATTTTATATAGATTGTATTTGGTATTTTCTAGTATTTAGATAGTTTTTAACTCTATTTTATAAGTACCTTAAGTTTTAACGTTTGTTTAAAACCTCGAATAAAGACCCTGATATTATTATTATTATTATTATTATTATTATTATTATTATTTTTGTGAATAAAGTTTATTATTATTTATTATTATTATTATTATTATTATCATTATTAATACAATCCCTTTATTCACAATTTAAAAAATATCTTAATTACATATAAAATATAAAATAAATATATATTAAATATAAAATATAAGCACAGTTGTTATTATTATTATTATCATTATTATTATTATTGATTGTCAGCACAGTTTTTTTATTTTAAATCGGCAATCATTTTTAAACACTGATTAGTAAGAACAAAACACCCGATAATAGGGGGAGGGAGGCTGGTCAAAAATACCATAGCCTCCTGATGCGCGTATTCTTTTTTGTTTTAAATACTCGCCTTGATCAGACCGTTATCTTTCTCATCGTTCAAGTCTTTCCAGGCGCATTCTTTCCAGTTCTTAAATGGTCTCGAACCGAGGTTTCCTTCTTGGCCGGGAGGACCCTGGGCTCCAGTTTCTCCCTTAGCACCTTCCTGTCCCTTTACACCAGCAGGACCCATATCACCAGGAGGTCCCTGAGGTCCAATCTTCCCCGGCCATCCCTGGTCACCTTTAGTTCCATCACGGCCATCACGCCCATCACGTCCGTCACGGCCTGGTGCCCCAGCAGAACCAGGTTTGCCGTGCATGCCGGGAATACCACATGCACCATAACAGAAGGAAGGAGATTGCTGGTTTGAAACAATAAAAAAAATAAAAATCTAAGTGCAAAGTAATTTTCAAAGGGTAACCTAGTGTCTATAGTCAGGAGCTCCTGCTATATTTTTTGTTTAATTTAACTACAAATTTGAGTTATTTTTTTTTTAAGTTAAAATTGTAGGTTCAATATAAGTCCTAAATAATCCAAATGCAAATTCAAATTCTGAGTTTAAATAACTCAAATCGCGAGTTATTTTCATTCTTTATGGAGTTTATCATCTAAAATACATTGGTAGGTAACTGATTTTTGGAGTTGAAATATCCACATAACTACAGACAATTGCTACAGAAAAATAACACCAGTATAGTTATTGTAACTCTGGAAAGCAGTGTATGAAGATCTAGCATGATTCTATAAATACACACGCGACTTTTAAACATCTTGTTTCTACCACAAGGATATGGAAGCAAGCGAGTGTCCGAACGTTAACCTCATTGTTGCGAACTTCAGACAAATTTGCTATCCACCCCTTTCTTATATTTCAAAGAGTTAGTGCCCGTTTTACGTGACAGATGATAGTACTTTTGTAGATGATGCTATGGACGCCATAGAAATAACATTTAAGACGGTACCGTTGTCTGGTCGGTTTGCTTGCTGTCGTTGGTCGCAGCACAGGTTGTGGTCAGAAGCAACAGCAGTAAACTTAGCATGGTGCTAGCCATCAGCGGTCTAAGGAATAGAGTAAATACACATGAGTGCGCGGAGATATGACATTTCTCTTCGAGTGTTTGACATGATGTTTCACGAGTGATTTTTCTATTCTGGTTTATCTTCTTTCTTTCTTCTGCGTTTGAAAATTACCAAATTAACTTCTCTTAACTTTGTCACACTTTTTTCAAAAAAGAAAAACGCGTGATAACGATAACGTTGCAAACAGATGGATAGGCCATAAATAAAAGGAATGGAAGCTATTTGCTGTATGTTATTGAACGTTTTAAAACACCTGTACGTCTTTACGTGGTTTCTTGACCAACAGAAAAATACTATTTCTTTCTGTAACTGCTGATCATTCTCTGTAGAGTATTTTCAAGTCTCCCATAACGCTTATTTTGCACCCAAACTACGTAACTCATACATGCAGGTGGGTAACGCTTAGTATGTTTACCTGAATATATGAAATGATCTGATATTTCCCAGGCTGGTATTCAAGCTATACATGAAGGAGAGGGGAAAAAAGAAAAGACCACATCAGCTTGATTAAAACGAAGCTTTAACTGGACTTGCGAATGGACTATTTTCCGTCTTGTTCTTACACAGTTACGCGTGCTACTCGTCAATTCTCGTCAGTTCAGTCGCAAACATTAACAGGAACTCAACTGAGCTAAGTGAGTGAAGTTCAGTTGTTTGCCTATTGGTAATTCTTATCGGTAAAAAATAGCGATTAAAACCGAGACTATCGATTGCAAGGCACCCTTGGTCTTTAATATGATTGGCAGATACTTATAACTGTCCTACGTCATAGCTTGTCTTATGTTGAATCTAGTCATTTGTTCACACGAATGTTGTTATGTGACGGAGTAAATGTCGGGCTTGTACTTCGTGGAAGACTTAATTATATGCACGCAAAACGTCCCGGCACTTAAATGTCGTCAATATTTCAAAAAATGATTTGTTAGTGTAAACAATGTTGTAGAAACTTTGAGTTGGAAAATTGTCGTTCCTTTAAGAAAAGTGAAACGCTTTAAAAATATTACCTACAACAAAGACTTTGCACTTTCCAGGATCTACTCAATCTGACTGATAGGTTTTCGCATGTTCCTAACCCCGCACTCTTTCGGAAACATTTGCAGCTAGAAATTGGCTATCGCATTTTCGTGTGTTACATTTTGTTACAATGTAATAACAGTTTGTTTAAAACTATGATTTTTACCTCATGCTCACGGACATGTTTTTTATTATCTATATAGATAGTAGACAGATAAAAGTAAGTTATCCACTTATCCGAGGTCCTGCTCCATTTCATATGTCATGGTTTCGGGTTTAACTTTGTAGAGAAACTGGCGGAAGACCAAGTTAGGAATTTAATCTTTTAAAGAATTCAAAGGTTAATTAAAAGCAAGCACGGGCAGCACAGGAATTCAAATTGAAGAACTTGACATCTTTTTTAAGTGAAAATAGAACATTCCTGCGCATTTTTATTTGCTTTTTACCCTTGGCAGTTTTGTTATTTTTATGAACCCTCTTATTGTCATCTTACTTTGTTATTATCTCCTGTAAGTTAATGTTTAACTTACAGGAGTATTATGTCGTCTAACCTGCATTCTTTGTCGATCCATGGGTACATTCTTTGTTAGCTGCATTTTTGTTAGATACTATTCAGTAATAGACTTTATTGGACATGAGAGTCGAGTAGCATATTTTTTTTGGAAGGGGTTTAGCGAGCGCAGGCTTGTGGCGTGATGAAGCGATATATTCATAGCTTGATTTAGTTAACTGAGATTTTAGAGAACTTTAGAAGAGAGCAATTTATGTGGCGATATTTTAGTTTGTAGAGGTCTGAGAAGTATTGAGAAAGGGAAGGGTTTTAAAAGAGTTTGGGAAGGGTTTGAAAAGCTCAGAAAGCTTTAATGTTAAATGTGAGGAGCATGAAAATGTCTATGTTTTTTAAGTTAATTTAAAACCTGTGACTTTTTGCTTTGTAGTTTACGATATGTGCATTTTGAATAAACCTTTTAAGCGCCAGTAGTGATCAGTACCAAATTTCTCCTTGTAGTATCAATGTACTATTAAGTACAGAGGTGATAAGAATTATGATAATGATCACCCAAGATGAGTTCTCTTGATCCTTTAACAATTTCTCCTGATTTGTCTTATACGAAATGTATGGGGACCAGTAAGGAGAATTTGTGCTTTGAGTTGAATTAAATATTGAAAGAAAGATACTCACAGACAGTCGAGTCCGCGCCAGAATGAACGAAAGTTCTGGCGCTCTCAGCTTAGACATTCTTGAGACATTCTTTTAACCTTAAACCGCTTATCTCAATGAAGGTCAATAAACACGTCGATTTTAATTAAATGCGCGAATTCCTATTAAGTCTATAGCTAAAATACATATTTTCAAACGAAAGGAAAATATGAAATGTAATTGTGAAATATAGGTTTGGGTTATTAAAATTCTGAGTTTTTAAGTTTAGGTATTAGTACAAAACGCGTTTTTAGAGGAAAATAAAAGAACATATGTTATATTCATGATAAGTATTTGTTATCAAAGATTAAATCTGAACACCAGACATTGTGTTTGTGTGGTTGTTTTGTGAAGTGAAAAATGTTTCTTCCCAAAATGATAAATAGGAACTCCCTCGATCCGAATATGCGAGTTTTAGTGAGTATAGAATCCTTTGCATCCCATATTTTTCGAGCCGGAAAGTTCGAATTTGGCGGCCGGATCGGAAAGTGTCGATCTCCATTTTGCGCGCAATCAAAACGGTCGTATTACAGTAGGAGTGTCATAGCGAACAAGAGGGATTCGAGGAGATGAAGCACTTTACAGTGGCATGTTACCCGGCGCTTTTTTTTTCGAGCTACAAGCACTGGGATCAGAAAGTGAGAATACCTATATGTGATTTGTTTAAGGGAAAGGATTAAGGAAAGAAGCGGACGCATTTTGCCTGTGTACAGTCTGTACACGATTTATGTTCGGTCAACTTTGACAACTTTCAACCCGCTTGTGAACTACTCTTATCAACGAATGATCCAGCAGCCTTTTCTCTAACATGTCATACGCAAACAAAATGTGAAGCTATCCAATTATTGCCAAGGATTTGGGAATAGGTTCCATTACGACAAAATGGACGATTATTTCATGTAATTCTGTTAATTACTCGAGAACGCACCGCCGGAAGAGTAAGTGTGCAAACTATTGTACTCGAACAGGACCCACCATTTTACAAAAAAACTGGTGGTCTCTTTATGTGCCCTCTCTCCCCGGCGCCTAAAAAGATGGTGTCTTGTTGGTATAGCCCCCATTCTATCAGGAGTAGAAACTGGGAGAAAGATAAAAATCATCCTGTGCGGCCATTTTACTAGCAATGCAAGCTTCATGCACACAGAATATTAAGCTCTCATCTCTAACTTAAAGGCCAAAAAAAAATTGTGTCCATTACAGTCATTAGATAGGTGGTATGCTGTGTAATCCCCCTACCCCTACACACGGTGGGTCCTCGTCAAGTATACTTGTTATGACCACTTCCCTTACATGATTGGCGATCGGTGTTTTCAATATTTATAGGCCACTTTTATAGCTGCATACTGGTTTGAGAGAGTAAATGACTATACAAAACAACAGTGTAATTCATGAATGTAAATATTTATTGTGAAATTCGGACGAAATGTTTCGTAATGAAAACAGCGATGAAACTGGCCCTTGCAGTGAAACAGATTCGGTGAGCGACGTAACCTCCTACGCAGACGTCCAGTTAGGGCTCGTCGCGCAATCTTTCCTCCCCCACGATCGTGGGACGTCTAAGGACGTCTGCGTAGGAGGCTATGAGGGACGTGAACCGCTGTTAGTTGTTAGTATATGTTAATGCCCTGTACTGTTCCTGACAGTATTTATAAATGTCTCGTTTATATTAAGAAATGCAAACCAAATAAATGTAAATAATCACATCAGTCAATATACATGTATTGCTATCATTTTAATGTGAAACTTTGTGAGAAGTTGCATACTATGAGGATTCTAACTTGGTAAAGTAGTTGATTTTAATGTAGACAAATTGTGCTCATCTCATGTATGAGAGGAAATTTAGAAGCATATTTCCATATCTGTAGGAAATCAGGGTTTTTATGTAGCAGTAATTAAAGAGTATTTGGATGGACTGGTACATGTACTTGAATGAAACCAAATTTTATGAAATTCTTATGTAAAGGTCAAGGGCCCGGCTGTGGGATTTTCTGCAACCATTCTCTGCGTTTCGGAGGATTTTCTTGCGCGTTATCATGGATAACTCGACCGAAGGCGCAGTAACGAGTACACTTTATTTATATATATATATATATATATATATATACTAGTATAAGAATCTTTTTATGGGAAGAATATTGAGGCTGAACTTGGCGAATATACCCAAGGCTAAGATTTTGTTAAGTACATTTTTTGCGTGCTGATGGAAAATAAATACAATAAAATCACATAATATTTTAAATGAACTTTAATATACCATTGAAAAGTATGAAAAATTCTTTCCATTTCCAACAAAACTAGCTATAACAAAACGATAAAAACTAGTACTAGACATTCATAAGATCGACATATCGGCAATTCGGATAAAAGGTACAAAAGATATCCATGACAGTTGGTCGTTTTTATAACATTCTATAGAAGTTTGTTGACGTCCATGAATGACAATTATATCGCGGTAGTACAATAACGTGTATGTCAGTGTGTATGTACATAAAGTGTAAAATAAATATAAAGGCATGGGTGTTATGGAGGCTTCATGACTGATACTATACTCTGTAATCTAAGAATGTACACAAAAATATTTTCAGCCTAACGTCGGCAAACGAATAAAAATATCCAGCCTGAGCATTAAAAATATACATTCGTATAAAACAAAGAGCGTATAGGAAACACAAAGAGAGAGCGAGAAAATCATTTGGAATGCAGGAAACGATTTCAGTAAATCGCACTAAAGCTGCTTTAAGCAACCGGGCCCTGATATCTCAACAGACTGAAGTACAATCAAACTTCTTTATTAGGGCACAAAAGGGACAGAACAGAGTGTCCATATCTTTATCATTTGTATGAACTGTTGTGTGTATATTTCTATGAACTGTTTCTGATTTATTGAGGTCTCGAGGTGTCTGTGAGGATGTCTGTTAACTCAATGACAGTATAGTGTACAGCCGCCCCTTCCTTTGAAGAAAAGCTAGCCATACACATGTTCAATGACAACTTCCCCCTTTATTTTGTGGCTTTAAGCCTGAAATAAAAAACATATTTTTGGCAGGCTAAACCTTGTCTCAATAATTTATTTTACCTGTTTCACAAGCCACATGACCCGTCAGAATACCCACCTATGTCTAAAGCAGAAGTAAGAAATGTCTTGAAAGAAGTTGTGTACTAGTACCAGCATGTAGACTTGTAAAAATAGCCCTTTATAAGGGGTGCTTACCAGTGTAGGAAAAAACCGGTTAGGGTGACCGTTACATAATGATAATCGATTTTCCAAATATACCGACCAACCGATGAGATTATCCTGGTACCCAGGTCGTTCACTCGATTTATAGCACGAAATTCCACTGATTTCTGCTATTCCTCCGGTAAAACAAGTGCTGGGGATGGCGTTTCTGTGGTCCATAGTGTCGGAGATGAATAAGCAAGAACCACATTGTTGACGAGACGCCATATTGAAAAGACAACTAAAACCGCGCGAAGGTCCTTCAAGAGAGCCTGGAAACGGAAATATCGTTCAAATGGTACGGATAACGAAACGAAAAAAATAGTGGAGGTAGTCCACAATTTCCGAACAGATTTTCCGGAAATTATCTGCTCCATTCGACTTTCGACCGAAATTTCCGGATTTTTTGGCTAAATGGAATGCGCCCAAGATATCCATACAAAGCAAATAAAGTAAGCAAGGCTGATATTGCGTAGAACACTTAACGCGGCAACGACATGATACGGAACCCAAACTGAAAGTCGATGTAGTAGCAGCCTTGCTTACTCTATTTGTGTTCACATTTTTGGCTAATTAGATCTTCTGTAGATCCTACGTACAGCAGCAGCATTTCGTGTGCGGTCCTTTGCCAATTATTCATACAAAGCAACCACGTCTGACAACATAATTTTCTCACGCTTTCTTGCATCATTCTCACTATTCGGAAATTCAAGACATTTACGGTATTCTCACGAAACGGTCCAAAAGCGTTCATCGTGTACGGTTTACCCCATTTCGATTGAAAATGACGTGATAACGGCTTTAAAATGACATCGTCCCTCGTGATACTCGAAATAACTCCTGGACACTCCTCGTCACTAACAGTAACAACAAATGAGGATTTAAACTCAAGAAACCGCGTATCCTTACCATAAATGCCTAATTGTAACATCCAAAACAATATTCAGACATAATATGACAGCAATGCATGATGGGAAGAACTTACTGGAGATAGCCCATAGGGCACTTTGATTTTTATTTTGTGATGTAGCTACTATTCAAACTGGCCAATTTATTCCACGGAAGCTGATTAAGTGCTGGAATGTGACAGAAAGCGTGGGACTCGCACCAGTTAATATATTCAAGACTATAAAGGTAAATTGCTCCATCTTGTGGTCCTCTTTTCCCGTAAAAACCCACAGCCACTCGTGGGAAGTGCGTTTTCTCTCGGTCTAAATGGCTCAAGTTCCCGTGCCGCCACATGTACAGCCGCCGGCTCCACCGGCTCCAGCTCCACAACCTCAACAAGCGCAACAAGCTCAACCGCTCCAGCAAATTCAACAGGCGCAACAACCTCAGCCGCAAGCGGCGAACCTGGAGGTAAATATACATTTTTTTTTTTTTTTTTGGGTCACCTCGACGACTTGTCTATAGGTTTGTGTTTGCTTAGCCCCATTTTTTAATTCTGCATTAAGTTCGGGCCTCTTGGCCAATTTGCTGTATTTGGCAATTGCCGAACTCGGTGTTCGGCGAAATTTATTTTTAGTTTAAGCCTCTCTGGCCGGGCACGCATACTGAACTAAGTTCAGGTGCCAATTAGGACTGTTTGGCGATTACCGAACTCTGTGTTCGGTGAAATTTATTTCATTTGGGCCTCCTTGGCCGGGCACGCATACTGAACGTAGATTCAGGTGCCAATTAAGTGTGTTTGGCGATTACCGAACTCGCTGTTCGGTAAAAATTTATTTTATTTGGGCCTCTCGGGCTGGGCACGCATACTGAACTAGATTCAGGTGCCAATTAAGTGTGTTTGGCGATTACCGAACTCGCTGTTCGGGAAAAAATTTATTTTATTTGGGCCTCTCGGGCCGGGCACGCATACTGAACTAGATTCAGGTGCCAATTAAGTGTGTTTGGCGATTACCGAACTCGATGTTCGGTGAAATTTATTTTATTTGGGCCTCTTTGGCCGGGCACGTATACTGAACTAGATTCAGGTGCCAATTAGGTGTGTTTGGCGATTACCGAACTCGATGTTCGGTAAAAATTTATTTTATTTGGGCCTCTCGGGCCGGGCACGCATACTGAACTAGATTCAGGTGCCAATTAGGTGTGTTTGGCGATTACCGAACTCGATGTTCGGTGAAATTATTTTAATTTGGGCCTCTCGGGCCGGGCACGTATACTGAACTTGGTTCAGGTGCCAATTAGCTGTGTTTGGCGATTACCGAACTCGATGTTCGGTGAAATTTATTTTATTTTGGCCTCCTTGGCCGGGCACGTATACTGAACGTAGGTTCAGGTGCCAATTAGGTGTGTTTGGCGATTACCGAACTCACTGTTCGGTAAAAATTTATTTTATTTGGGCCTCTCGGGCCGGGCACGCATACTGAACTAGATTCAGGTGCCAACTGGGTGTGTTTGGCGATTACCGGACTCACTGTTCGGTAAAAATTTATTTTATTTGGGCTTCTTTGGCCGGGCACGCATACTGAACTTGGTTCAGGTGCCAATTAGCTGTGTTTGGCGATTGCCGAACTCGATGTTCGGTGAAATTTATTTTATTTTTGGGGCCTTCTTGGCCGGGCACGCATACTGAACTTGGTTCAGGTATTAATTAGGTGTGTTTGCCATTTATCGAACTCGGTGTTAGGTGAAATTTATTTTTAGTATGGGTCGGTCTGGCCGGGCACATATACTGGACTAGGTTCAGGTGCCAATTAGGTGTGTTCGCGATTGCTGAACTCGGTGTTTGGGTAAATTTATTTTATTTTTGGGGCCTTCTTGGCCGGGCATGCATACTGGACTGAGTCCAGGTATTAATTAGGTGTGTTTGCCATTTATTGAACTCGGTGTTCGGTGAAATTTATTTTTAGTATGGGCCGGTCTGGCCGGGCACATATACTGGACTAGGTTCATGGTGCCAATAAGGTGTGTTTCGCGATTGCTGAACTCGGTGTTTGGGTAAATTTATTTTATTTTTGGGGCCTTCTTGGCCGGGCATGCATACTGGACTGGGTCCAGGTATTAATTAGGTGTGTTTGCCATTTATCGAACTCGGTGTTCTCGGTGAAATTTATTTTTCATTGTTCGGTGAAATTTATTTTTCATTTAGGCCTCTCTGCCCGGCCACGCATACTGAACTGGGTTCGGGTGCCAATTAGGTGTGTTTGCTGTTTGCCGAACTCGGTGTTCAGTGAAATTCGTTTTATATTTGGGCCTCTTGGCCGGGCACCCATACTGAACTAGCCTCAGGTGCCTGTTAGGCGTTAGGGTAATTGCCCGACTCGCGGTTCGGTGGAATTCATTTTTAGTGTGGGCCTCTTGCCAGGGCACGCGTACTGAACTTGGCTCAAGTCCCAACTTACTTTATTTGGGTGTTTGCCGAACCCAGTGTTTGCTGAAATTTATTTTTGTTTGGCGCCTCCTCGGCCGGACTCGTACACTGAACTAGCTTCAGGTGTCGATTTGGTGTGTGTGGCGATTGCCGAACTCCGTGTTCGGTGAAATTTTCTTTTACTTTGTACCTCTCCGGCCCGGCTCGAATACTGAATTGCGTGTTGTTCTGACGTGACATCGGTATATTTTGTGTAGCTTTGCTCAGTAAGTCAAATTACCATACCCTTTACTAAGTTTTCTGTTGTGCCTTTATAACCCAACGAGCGGCGATATATTTCAAGTCATACTTAAGTGGATGAGTTTCCTCTTTTACTACCCTGCTATCAACATGGGTTGGATTAAGAGCTTAACTATGATATAGATAATAGAGGTGCAGGGAGGCGGGTAACTGACAGAATGCCTCCGTTTCTTACTTTGCTTAGGTTCAAGTGAGGCAGCTCCGAGCCCAATTAGATGGGGTTTCACAGGCAGCCCAGACTTCCATGGTTGACCAGGCTCTCCTGATGGTACGCCAGCTGGCATCCCGTCCACCTAATGTATTTGATCCATATGCATTAATTGGGGCATTAGAACATTTGGAGGATGTTGGCCGTCGCGCCGGACACGCTGATGTAGGAAAGTTCACTGCAGTCCTTTCAGGTTGTAAGAAGCTCCCTCCCAGCCCAAGACTGGGGGATCTGGTGACGCATATCCTTGGTAACGACATTGAAAAAGAGGTTGCCAAGACAATGGCAAAGATGTACAAGCCTTCGGTGTCTTTGCCCCCGACTCCCGGAAATGGTGGTCCAGGATATCCTAGACCTGCCCAGGATTGGCCTTACCCCAGAAGTCGGAGTAGACAATTATCAACAGCTAGGAATATTAGATGTTTTAGATGCCGCCGTTTTGGGCACATGGCCAGAAACTGCCCCCAGCCCTCCAAATGAACCGCAGTAAATTTAAAGTGTTTGTTTTGTACACCACTCTACTCGATGGTTGAAATGAAATAAAGTTGTTCAAGTAAATGATCATCTCTTGCATCCATTTTATGTCTTCCATGCGCCCAGAGGGGCTCTCTACCCTTCCACCAGTGGGGTCAATGGTCCCGGGGCTCTCTAAAGCCCTTTGTGCCCGACTCTTGCAGTTGAGCCGGGTCTGTTGCCCTCCGCTGGTCCCCGGGGTCCCAGTTCTCACTCGTCTTCTCTTCGATTTTTAGCCGTCATCCAAGCGACGACGTTATGATCAGTACCTAGTACCCGACTGGGAAATTGTGCCCAGTTTTAACCCGATGAAGGCCGTCGCATCCTTTCAGGAACGGGCAATCCAGTGGACAACCATCCCGGGGATCGGTGTGGGGGCATCAGTCCCGAATAATGAAAGTATTGTTGTAAAGGAGCCGCCGCATGCTGCTTCAGAAACATCCCCTTTATGGATACGTGACCCGGAATATTTTATTGCGGGTGAAATTCATCGTCATTCCCATGTCTGGGATAAGCTGACTCAAGACCTACCCATCAGGGATGAGATAATGGGTTGGATCTGTAAAAAAGTTTGTGTCTACGACTTTGTTCAACCGTTCAATGGACATTTTGGGGGTTCCACCTATGATTCAAGCTTCCCTGTGCCTAGATTGTTTCATAACCACAACTCGTGTAAACCATTTGCTGAGTTCATCTCAAAAACCATAATGGATCGTATTGCTGTCGGTGCAGTTGGGGTAATTGGAAAAGTGGGGCAATGCGCTCCCCCATCAATTGTCATGCCGCTAACTGTGGAACCGAGCAAGCCTAGGTTGTGTCAGGACCAGCGCTACTTGAACTGCTGGATGCGGGATATGCCTTTCCGTCTCGATTCCCTTGTTGACGTTACACGCTACTTGGAAAAAGACCACTTTCAGACCAAGCTCGATGACAAGTCCGGATACGATCACGTGTTAATGGACGATGAGAGTCGACTACTAATGGGTTTCCAGTGGGGAGGGTGGTGGTTTGTTAACCACGTGCTGCCATTCGGCTGGAAAATCTCCCCCTTTATTTACCAATCTCTCGGCATGGTAGCTACTCAAGAAATCCGAAACCAGGGAGTTCCGTGTTGCCAGTACATTGATGATCGCCATTTGGGCCAGCGCAGAACCCAGTCATTTGATCAGGCTAACGCTCCTTCCCCCATGCTGAGCGATTTTCAACTGGCGGTGGCAGCCAACCATGTGGCTGTTTGCACTTTGACATCACTGGGATACTTTCTAAATCTGGCTAAGTCTGTCTTTGTACCAGTCCAAAACCTTGATTATCTGGGCCTTTGCTGTGATTCGACGCTTACAGCCTTTTCCCTACCGTCGGACAAGATACAGAAGTTCGCGCGGCTTCGCGAGCAGATACTATCTATGCAGTCCGCCCCTTCGGTTTGTCTCCAGAAGATCATTGGCAAATGCATTTCCTTCAGTTTAGTAGTACCAGCAGCGAAGTTGTTCACCAGGGAAATGAACCTTGCGCTGTCCAGAGCTCTTAAGTCTAAGACATCTGTCAAGATTACTGGCCCCCTCCGAAAGGAACTGGAATACTGGCGATTTCTTGACACATGGAAAGGCCACATGACCTGGCGCGAAGAGAGGCATGTTTCACTTTCACTGGCTTCGGACGCATCTGGCTCCGGTTGGGGCGGGGCACTGTTGAATAATCATGGTCGAGTCGTACAAGAGATTGGCGACTCGTGGAGTGAGCCAATCCTCTCTTACCCAATTCATGTGAAAGAGACAATTGCGCTTTCTCGTACGCTCCAGTCCTTTGGTGATGTAGTGAGGAATCGTCGCGTTGACATTCTGGTGGACAGCTCAGTACTACTTGGTTGTTGGGAACGGCAGTACGCTAGTTCTCACTCTATGCTTGAGGCTCTAAAAGATCTTTTTTGGACGACTGTGGATCTCAACGTAGCGATCTCCCTGCAACATGTTAAGTCAGCAAATAACCCAGCCGACGCCCCTTCTCGCCGCCTATCTCTTCTGGACTCTGCCCTTGCTCCCAGGATTTGGTCAACTGTTCAGAAGGTGTTTGGTGGCCCGGGAGGGCACACATGCGACCTCATGGCTCTGGATTCTAATGCCCAGCGGAATGACAGTGGCATCCCTCTTCCCCACATTGCGCCAGTGCCCACCCCCCAAGCCATGGCTGTCAATTTGTTCACTCAAGACATCGCTCCGGTGAAAGATTCAGTTTTTGAGAGCTGCTATGTATTTCCCCCGTTCCGGCTTATTGGTCCTGTTTTAAAATTCCTTCGCGAACAGAAGGCACGGTGCACTATTGTTGTACCTGACAGGTACCCCCGGCCTTACTGGTGGCCTGTCCTCCAATCAGAGTCCTCGCTCGAACTGCGCCTGGCCATGCAAGGTGATGTTGACGTGCTGCGTCGTCCGAGTAAAGATGGCCTTATAGATTACGGTCCTATCCCGTGGGACCTTTGGGCCTTCAGGGTCTGCTTCGACTGTTAACGGTGCTGTACATTTCTAAAAGTGAACAGTAGAAAATCAAATGTTATTTACCTTTAGTGTAAGTTCAATAAACCCATTTGTATCTAGTTCTGGGATGTGTCATTTCTTGTGCGCTTATTTTGGACTCCTCTTTCTCGTCTTTCCCCAGCCCCTTCGTGAGGTGCCCAGGATCTGGGTCCCAGCGGTGGCTTGCCCACAGTGTTCCTACCCGAACGACAGGCTGTTCAGATTCTGCCAACAATGCGGATACGCAAGGCGCATGTCGTTGCCCCCGCCGCAGCAACAACCCCTCAAGATTGATGTCGGATCAATCGACTCCCGGATAGCTCAGTTGTTTAATAAGCAATCTACATATGAACGTCAGAAATCTCGATTGCTCGACCAGTTATGTCAGTTTTTAGCCTCGCTGCCAATGCCCAAGGATAAAATGTCTGCCTCTCCACATGACCTAGTTCGTTTCTTGGTGTGGAAGGACAAAACTGGAAAGACCCAGGTCCATTCTGTTGGATGCCCTCGCCGGGGACTCAGGGGCCCCTCTCACTGTGCCTGCCCCCTCCGGCTTGCTGCAGGCTCCGTTGACTCCCTAATTGGCAAGCTTAGAGCTATCTTCAAAGAAAATGATCGGGCTGGGGACTGGGAGGAAAGGCTTGGCCTTGGAAACCCAGCTGCTTCTTTGTTAGTACGAAAATACCTCAAATGTGTAAAGGAAGAGCAGGCAACCGCTGGCCTTACCCCGCAACAAGCTACCCCCTTGTTCGTGGATAAGCTGGCCAGACTGTCAGACCACCTCGATAGACAGCTTGAGGCATGTAAAAATGACCCGATTAGGATGTATATTCTGTCCAGAGATCAAGCCTACTTCAAGACCCTGTTTTTCTCTGGGGACAGACCGGGAGACCTTGGCCAGGTTCGGACAAATGAAATCCTCAGGTTTCCTCATGATGATGGGTTACTGTTTAACCACACATGGGGCAAAACACTTCGTGGAGACAGATCAAATCTTTTTGGAATTAGAAGATGTGCGAATATCAAAATATGTCCAGTGGCAGCGATTGAGAGGTACATGGCCACCACACGTGCCATGCAGGTTGACCTAACTGATGGTTTTCTCTTTCGACCGACGACCCCTCAGGGGGCGATTTCTCCTTTGCCTATTTCCTCAGAGGCAATGAATGGCAGACTGAAGACATACCTCAGAGAGGCCGCCATCGATGATGGTGAAACGGCTCATAGCTTCAGGTCTGGCTGTGCTATAACACTAGCTCTTTCTGGTTCTGCGTTAGCAGATGTTATGACCCATGTGGGCTGGGAGAGATCGCATACAGCTAGCTATTACATGCAGCTTGAGAAAGTCCTTCGCCACGATAGCACCAGCGCTCTGCTGACAGAGGCTGTTGATGACCACAATGCTACCTCTGATCTAACTCGATTGTATCAAAATCTGAACTCCGTAAAGGACTTTGTACAGGCGTTTCCTACGGAGAAAACTGGGAAGCGCAAGGCCCCCTCAGAGACGATTTCTTAAGATAGCTGGGAATGTGATGTTAACCTTCTGAACAATGTTAGGTTTGGGGATTAAGTTTTGGGGAAAGGACTGTGAGATATGGGAATATGGGCTGTCTGGGTGGGGAGGGGTTTCTCGGGACTACGATCCCAGTGCCTTGCGGAGTAATCCACCTCATTGTTCATACACAGAACAATGGGCCCAATTATCCCCAATTCTTAATCAGTGATCCGTGGAACAAAGGCCAGTTTGGATATTCTACTATTCAAACTGGCCAATTTATTCCACGGAAGCTGATTAAGTGCTGGAATGTGACAGAAAGCGTGGGACTCGCACCAGTTAATATATTCAAGACTATAAAGGTAAATTGCTCCATCTTGTGGTCCTCTTTTCCCGTAAAAACCCACAGCCACTCGTGGGAAGCGCGTTGTCGAGGGAAATACGAAGGGCGGGGGTCTGGGTTGGGTGGGGATGTTCGTGGTTTGTTGGGAAGGATAGATGAGTATTCTCCTTCTGAAGTACCCACCCGCCCATCCCCCGTCATGATATCCTTCCTGGCCTGTGCTGCGGATCCACCTCATTGTTCATACACAGAACAATGGGCCCAATTATCCCCAATTCTTAATCAGTGATCCGTGGAACAAAGGCCAGTTTGGATATTCTACAAATAAGCTGGTGCGTCCTGCAGACGCACCGATACCATAGTTGCCTGTGTGGTAGACGCTAGAGAGAGGAAACCTTCCCCGCTCTCTTCGCACTTTACGTGACCCCAAATCCTCCCTTCTCCTCCTCTTTTCAGCGCCCGCCACGCAGGCTAATACCATAGCTAAGTGTATCGACCACGTTATATAAACTATCTATTGTCTACTGTCTATTTTTACGGCCATCCCGGTGGGAGTCGGGGGGACCTTGGCCAATCTCCGAGTATTTTTTAAAATTTGTACAATGAACTGAATACAACACGCTCTGTGATTGGCCGCTGCTTATGATCTATCAGCGTACAGACGCGCGGCTGACGTCGCAGAAAAATTGTTTGCTCTGTTTGTCCAACATGGCGCACAGTTTTGAAAATGTTTGCAAGATTATTCTGGATTGAGCAAGTGAAAGCCTCGAAAAATGTTAAGCAGGAGCTGTTTATGAGCAAGAAAAAGAAGAAACCAAGACGAAAAGTGTTCTTGGCGACTTGAAAAATGCTTAAACTAGAACAAATCTTCCAACAGTCGAGCGCTACGAGGCAAGCTCGTAATTTTACTCTATTTTTCTTTTCTGTTCATTGTATAAAACAAATAGATTCCATTTGGCCGTGTGTCTGTTCAGTTATAGATCACAGAAGACGTCAAAATGTGGTAAGAACATCAGTCTCACTTTTTTGTTCTTACCACGTTTTGACGTCACCTGTGTTCTATAACTGAACAGACACACGGCCAAATGGAATCTATTTGACAAGTTAAACTGAATATATCAACAAATCCCATTGGACATTGCAAATGTAATCCAAACTCCTCTTTTCCTCATTCCCGGATCAACAACTGGCTAAAATAGTATGCAAGGCCTGTGGGATGCCTGATGTGTCGCCAGAATTGCCCCCAGGGATGGCCATTGATAAATACATTGGGAATGCAGTGGCAGATCTAGGGGTGGGACCTGGGGGCTAGGGGTACCCCAAGGACCGAAAACAATTTCAGTCTCTAACATTTTCCTTCCACTACCTCCTCCTTATTCACTACCCTACCGTCTCGCTTCGTAATGTGCCGTGATCCCAATTCATGCTTTTTTGCATTTGAATTGAACGGAATGTTACTCTCCGAAAAATAAATAGTTTCTTTGTTTTAGAAAACCTCACAAGGTGGAAAATAAGCATGTTATTGACCAGTCCCTCAGGGATATGTGATATATTCCCCTCGTGGCGTTCCCTCGGGCTACGCCCTCGGGTACGCTACGAGGGGAATATATCACATATCCCCGAGGGACTGGTCAATAACCCTTACATATTACTCATGGTCACGCGCTGCTGTGACGGTCGTGACGTGGGTCAAACTTTTGACTTTGAACTCATCTGCGGTCATCACCACGTGCGATTTGGTAGAGAATTGGCGTTCGCGCTAGTTTTTCTATCTTTTTGCTGCTACACCGTGCTTACGAGACCCAACCAAGTCGAAACAGCTGTCCACGGATGCATTTTGGCTTTCAGTTTGGGCTCCATTATACCGTTGTCGCGTTAAATGTTCTACGTAGTATCAGCCTTGCTTAATACTTAGATAAAAGAAAGAATTAAGACGAACTTTTCAAGAAAATCCTGGATGAAATCCACATCAAGCTAATAGATGTCAAGAAATCCACGAATTCCAGACGTCTGCCAGAAATATGAATGAAAATAGTAATTTTATGACGTTAAGAACGAAAACAAGCTTAGCACCAAAACGAGGCTATGCCTCGTGCACATCTAAGAAAATTTGTCCACCGAACATGGGAGGAAAAGAGGTTTTCACCTTTCATACGAAGCTCTTAGTATCATCAGCTTGTTAGAGCTTCCTCGTGCAGGTGGACCGATGAGGGTGGAACTCTGCAGAGACTCTGCGCCCTGTAACTCTACCCCTTAGAGGGGGTAGGGGGGAACAGAGATGGGGGAGCAATTTGCTCAAATCATTTTTTAGCTTTTTTTTTTTTCATTGATATATCAGGCAACATGATATGTTAAACGGCGCGTTTTAACTTGTATTATTTATATCAAATGGATGTATCTGGCACTGTAAATTGGATGTAAATGTTAAGAAAGCTAAGTACTTGTCCCCTTTTAAGGCGGAACTTAACCTGAACGCCATTTTTCCGCCACTTAACATGGCTTTAATGGAAATATCTCGTTTACGTTTCAAGCAATCCAAAAACTTTATGCTCATCTCATGAATCTATGTTCAGTATGAAGTGTTTTGTAAATGTTTGCGTGATTTTTGGGTATGTTTGGGAGGAAATAGTTTTTCTCAAAGGATTTGTAAAATTAAGAGAAATGAGAAATTTTGAAAATTTAGTGAAGTTTTAAAATGAGAATTTGTAGTTAATAATTAATAGACGGACACTATGTTAGTCCACTAGCATCCTGGGGCCGGATTCAAGAAGCCCTCTTAAGTTAAGACATATCCTAAGTATTGTTTCTTAACAATAGCCTATTGTTGGAATGACAATAGACTATTGTTAAGAAACAACAAGACAGACCTTTCACTTTTAACCCTTATCATTTGTTGATCATCACAAGACTGGCTACGTTACTTTCTCCTCCACAGGCTCCTCTCTTCTTAAGGGAGAAGTGGGGACTCAACAAGTTGGGAATGGGTACAAAAAGCGGACGGAGATTGGAAACGAACGAGCGAGCGCGAAGAGCGAGTGAGGGCTTATGGGGAGGGAAAAAATGCTGAATAGCCCATTCAACTTCAAACAAAAGACATCACTACGAGGCTTAGGATAGTAAGGATTTGTATGGTTTATTCCCCTAAGCCTTGTAGTGATTTCTTTTGTTTCAAGTTGAATTTTAATATATCGAAATTGGGCTATTATAAAAGCGAGCTACTGTGGACCAGGCAGGCTACGTAAAACGCCAACAAGTCATTTTAAAGAGTCACGCAATATTATAATCGTAGACGTTTGGGTTCTTTTAACCACTTTACAATTAATTAATTTATTTGAAATTTACTTTCACGTACAAGAATGATTTTTTTGTCTGAAGATCTAAGCCTGCGCTTTAGGAACTTCTTCAACGAAAATCCGGGACACTGAAATGTAACCCGTGTAAGCGTCAGCAGCTGTATAGGACTGACAGTTACCGACCCAGAATCCCACGCGCACCTTTCCTTTTGGGATGCCGTTACAATGCCCCTCAATATGGCGGACGCGGTGAAGATCTTTATTGCCCCCTGTCTCCATGTACACAATACCATCAATGGGCAGAGGAGATGAACACTCAGCGCCGTTGAAAGTGAAGTACCAGCGTTTGCAGCAGGAATTGCAATGGTAAATTCTCAAGGCACCCGTCCAGTATACATGAAGTGCCGTATCAGTAAAGTTTTTGGTGAAGACACAGTCCTGTTAAAGAACATGAAAAACAAAGGAAAATTGATCTAATGAATTTGCGATCGAAGGTCCAACGTGAAATCGCTAACCACGGCGACGAACCAATTTTCTTATAAGAAGTAAAAAGTAGATCGAGAGAAATTTTGCTCTGTATTTCAAAGATTAATTTCATCATTTTAAACTTTATAGTCACACATACACTACTCACCTTGATCAGGCCGTTATCTTTTCCATCGTTCAAGTTTTTCCAGGCGCATTCTTTCCAGTTCTTAAATGGCATCGGACCGAGGTCTCCTTTTTGGCCGGGAGGACCCTGGGCTCCAGTTTCTCCTTTAGCACCTTCCTGTCCCTTTACACCAGCAGGACCCATATCACCAGGAGGTCCCTGAGGTCCAATCTTCCCCGGCCATCCCTGGTCACCTTTAGCTCCGTCACGGCCATCACGCCCGTCACGTCCGTCACGGCCTGGTGCCCCAGCGGAACCAGGCTTTCCGTGCATGCCGGGAATACCACCATAACAGAAGGAAGGAGATTGCTGCTTTGAAACAATAAAAGAATGCAGAATATGTGTTAATACCACATACTTTATGCAAAATGCTTTTCGACTGATCGTATTCACTAAGCTATTAACTTGTAGAATGAACAGAAGAGCTTCTTAATCTATGAGAAATGAAATTAGCACAAGGATGAGCAAGCGACTGTTTTTACTGCGACGGTGAATCGAGACAACCGACTCCCCTCCCCCGACCCCAGCCCTGCTATTAACACTAACCCTCCGGCCATATAATAGCGGAGCACTCGCCGGGCCGAAGGCCCGGCTGCGCAGCCCCATACTCATAGATTCATGGTCATGGCTAGCGGAATGTTTCGCGGGCGCGTGTCTGCCCGCCCGCCGTGTTGGAACAACATCCGGATCTTAGCAATTTTGAAAGCAAACCGCGTACCTTGGAGTACAGCCGTGAGCTCGGTAAACACTTTAGTTGTATTGTTGTGTTTAGCGGAGAATTAAAGTCGTTATTTCCCTGCAGTTTTTCGCGGTTTGCTACTCAAGACTGGGATACTAATTAAGGGATACTCAGAAGCCGCTTTAGTGGAAAAAGAAGAGCTTTCAGGAATAAAATCTTGCTTCGAGCAACTTCATATTATCAATGCAGGAGCAATGCGGAGAGATGGCTTGTTTTTATTACGGATTTCAGAATCGAAGAAGTTTTAACGAATTTCCAAGCAGTCCAGTACTTAAGGTAAAATAAATCACATTTTTCGATGGGAATTTCTGTTAATATCAATTTTTGATTGACTTTTCCTTTGTGTTCTCTTAAGTTTTGGAGACATCTTTATGAAACGTGTTCAAATTAAGTCGTGTTGTTATCTTGAATTTCATCGAGGACAGCTCTGCCTTGATGCGCTATAAATGGTGCGTGTTTTGCTTTTAAACATAAATTAATGGAGATTTGAATAAAATTTTTCGAAAGAAGATTGTGTTGTCCGTTTTTATGTCTTTTGGGTTGGAAAAAAGCGATTTTATGTAAGCAAAACAAGACTTGGATTTTCTGTCTTCACTCGCGTCGCCTTATGCAAATAAGCTTATGTTTGTGTATTTTTGCAATTTCGATTTCCAAATCAGTTTCTCGGGCAATTTTTGCCAAACAAAAACTGTATTTTATTCGGAAAGTAGTCGTACTAGTTATTCTAAACAGAGAAAAGGTGTTTTTGTGAACTTTTGTACGGTCTAAATGTACTGTGCAGACGGTCGGGTAATACTGTTTTTGAGAATTGCTAAAATTGAAAAATAGCCCGGTCGTCAATCTTAATTCTTGTGCTTCCAACCTTTCACCTTAGTTAAGTTTCACCTTAGTTAAGCTTGTTCAAGGTGCTACGCTGTTAGGCTTGGCCTATCTATATTAAAAATAATAACCTAATCTTTAGTTGTTTCAGGTCCGTAAAAGACGCTATTTTTAGCTTTTCGTGTTGCCTGCCTGTTCTTAACCGTCCTTACCTTGTTCGTGCCGTCGAAGCCTCGCGTCCTCATTGCGTAATCTTATGTCTAAGTGCGCTTACCATTTGTCGGAACTGGCCGGCCGTACCGTACCAAAACGTGTGTAGACAATATTTCGGTCAATTCGAAAACAGTATGCACCATTTTGATGGATTTGTAGGTCCAGGTCTTAAAAAAGCGCATTCTATTTAAGAACGGATTGGTCCGGCCAGTTAGTTGTGACAAATGGTAAGCGATCTAAGTTAGTACCACGATTTAAAATCGTAATAAATATATTATTTTACATCAGATTGCATGTACCGTGGTTTGGGCGGTCTGCTTGCTGTTGCTGGTAGCCGTTGCAGCACATATTGTGGTCAGCAGTAACATTAATAAACTTAACATGGTGATCAGCTGGAACAATTGTCAGCGGTCTGTGAATAACAGGACGGTACACATTAGCCTGTGGGTACTAGCGAGCAAAATCCTCGGCTTAACTTGTTACCATCTAAACTGTCTTGTTATTAGAAATCGGGTTGGTGGAGTAAAGGAGCCATAACCAGCTAAAAGATTTAATAAGAAATAGCACACAAACTGCAGTGACAAACATGACAATAAAACGCATGTTGGAAAACAAAATATTAACTTGACGTTTCGTTTCGTTTCGGTTTTTTTTTGCATCTTTTATATGCAAATTTTTCTCATCTTATGTTATTGTTGTTGTTAATTAGTTACTTATTATTCGTTTAAATTTAGTTACTTGTATTCTAAACGGTCACTTCTGAGGATGTATGTTGTAACATACGAAACGTCAAGTTAATATTTTGTTTTCCAACATCTGTTTTATTGTCATGTTTGTCACTGCAGTTTGTGTGCTATTTCTTATTAAGCTACGATGGCCAAGGAGAATTAATTTTTACCCATACTAAAAGATTTAAGTTTCGATTCTGACTCCGACTCCTTCTCTTCGTTATTTTTTGTTGTTACCGTTGTTTTTGTTTTAAGTTGTATTGTGAATGAAATCCCAGAAACCAAACATGACTGATTGACCTGATTAATAAAGAATCAGTATTGTTATGGGTGTGGCCAATATGACTGATTGACCTGATTAATAAAGAATCAGTATTGTTATGGGTGTGGCCAATATGACTGATTGACCTGATTAATAAAGAATCAGTATTGTTATGGGTGTGGCCAATATGACTGATTGACCTGATTAATAAAGAATCAGTATTGTTATGGGTGTGGCCAACATGACTGATTGACCTGATTAATAAAGAATCAGTATTGTTATGGGTGTGGCCAATATGACTGATTGACCTGATTAATAAAGAATCAGTATTGTTATTATGGGTGTGGCCAATATGACTGATTGACCTGATTAATAAAGAATCAGTATTGTTATGGGTGTGGCCAACATGACTGATTGACCTGATTAATAAAGAATCAGTATTGTTATGGGTGTGGCCAACATGACTGATTGACCTGATTAATAAAGAATCAGTATTGTTATGGGTGTGGCCAATATGACTGATTGACCTGATTAATAAAGAATCAGTATTGTTATTATGGGTGTGGCCAATATGACTGATTGACCTGATTAATAAAGAATCAGTATTGTTATGGGTGTGGCCAACATGACTGATTGACCTGATTAATAAAGAATCAGTATTGTTATGGGTGTGGCCAACATGACTGATTGACCTGATTAATAAAGAATCAGTATTGTTATGGGTGTGGCCAACATGACTGATTGACCTGATTAATAAAGAATCAGTATTGTTATGGGTGTGGCCAACATGACTGATTATAACTGATTGACCTGATTAATAAAGAATCAGTATTGTTATTATGGGTGTGGCCAATATGACTGATTGACCTGATTAATAAAGAATCAGTGTTGTTATGGGTGTGGCCAACATGTATTTTTTACTCTAATTGTTGTTGGTTCTTTCATAAAACAAACATTATACCACAAGTATCCCTTTCAGTGATATGTTAGTTATGTTGGCAAAATTGGTATGATAGAGTGCTCTATCGTGCTCAAAAATCCTCTGTCATTATTTTATTTATTTTGGCAGAAAACTAATAAGATAAGCTTCTTAATTTTTCAACATAGCGCGTGATCCTATGCACTTTTAGTTCCCTGACGTAGGTCTGACCCAACTTGAATTATGCCATCCATTAAGCGTGCTTCGATGCACACAATTTTAACGAAAACAAACGAAAACTAATACGATTAAATTCATAGCGGGATGTGCGCCATACGGTAATCAGCTTGTTTTTGGAGACTATAAAACCTCTTTTCCTCTTTTGTCTTCTGTTAAAAAAAAAAACAACTCGAGAAGTGTAAATGTTGTTTCTGGAAAATCAGCTTAGTCTTGCACCCTGATCAAATGAACTTACTATTTATTATCACGCATTCCAAGTATTGTTTTTCAACGACTAACAAACCACTCGATCCAACGTTTTTTTTTTTTTTGCATCTGGTATATCCTCGGTGTGGTAAGCTATAGCACTGTCCATAAAAAAATAACTTTTATTGAAGTGTCAATGTCTTCAGCACGGAAGCACTATTTGAGGACATTGTTTTTGTGTCCCCTACTAGAGCCGCCGGACGGGACCACCATTTCTACGTGGTCATCCGAGCCACGTGAAGGTGTAACCGTTTGCAGATATCATAGCATAGTAAAGGTAGTATCTTGTTCCTCAGTTATTTTAAGACCCAAAATGTGTCGGTCTGGCCGGGGATCGAGCCCGCGACTTCCCGTTCAGCAGACCAGGGGTCAACCAACTGCGCTATTAAATCTGTATCGGTATGCGGAGATTATTCTGCCCAGCTTGGCCACATCATTTGTTAGCGTTAACCCTGAAACTCGCCATCCTTAGGCATCACCACTGCGAAAAGTACTTCTACTCTTTAAATTTGTGTCATTTAGATGCCAGTAAGTACTCGCGCAGCGGTAATTCACCCGGCCTAAAAGCAACTTTAGTGCGAATCAGTGCTTACCTTAAACAAATCAGCTACGAACTCGACCTGAGATTCTAGCGATGGTAAAAAAAACTGTAGATTGAAGAAAAATATAGTTTTTTATCAGCTTTTACTGATAAAATACACGAAAGTTACAATCGGTGAAATACCCTACCTGATCTTACACAATTGCAGATGTAGTCTTCAGTCTCAAACAGCCCGCTAAACTAAGACCTCAAGTGAAATGAGCCCCTGTCTCCTAGCGCAGTGTTTATTTCTTCTTATTAGGTGCATATTAAACCTTACACCAGTTCTTCGATGTGATTGGTTAGGATCTCATCATAAGCTCCCCGATTGGTAGATATTAGTGGGCGATTTTTCTCATGACACGTTTCCAGTACCTTGAACCCCAGTTGTCAAGGTGATTTTTACGAACAAGAGACGCTACGTGACTGGGTAAATGTCTTCATATTAAAGGGCTGCCAGTATAAACACAAGGTGATAAGCTGGATTGTATTAACAGGTATAAGATAATAAATAACGATGTTTGACCTCGCAGTGAGGTCAAACGTCATGCAACCTGACATGTGGTGATTTGGCATGCAGTGGGCGTTCTCGGAAAAGTAAATTAAAAAATTAAAACTTAAGCCGCATTCACATCAACAGTTAAACATGTTTAAATGTTGTTTAGTTTGACTACGTTTTCATTCTCTATCTTGAACGTTTTTAAATGTATATGACTCAAACTACCTGGAATGGTAATAAAAGTCAATACAGTTTCTTTTAGTAAAGATTTAACTCCAAGTATTGCGACACGTTCAGAAGAAGGTATTTTTCTAAACCTGTTTTAAACTAAACACTGAACATTTGAACTATTTGAGCGTTGGTGTGAACGGGGTATAAGTCAGTTCCCTTCCCGATTTCCGCTCCCTCTTTCGTTGACTGTTCAATTAAATTAGTGCGACGTTCTATTGAGTTTCTTATTCCCTTATATATAGCGTTACAGGACGCCAAACGACGACGGAGGCTGCTCTGTTCCCGTTTCAACATTTTTTGATCAACAAATCACGTTTGCAACGGTTGTTCAACAGATCTTGAACAGTCTATCATGTCATGTTGAATGTTGGAATAGCCACACAGCATATTGAACCGGTTGGTGAACGAAAATAGCACTGGCTCTATTCCCGCGTTCAACAAGTCGCATCTTTTTTTCTTTTCTTTCATAAAAAGTAGCCAGTATCTCCCTCGTTTTGACTTTGGGAAACTGTTAAAAGAGTAAACTGTAAGCCCTACAAATTCCAAATTGGTGCTAATCTTGGGTTGACTTCAATCTACTTTGAACAATCTAAGATCATCTAAGCGGCCGGCTTGAGGTAAACTTGTTTAATCAGTACCGCATAAAGAGCCCCCGGGGGGGGGGGGACTCCCATAGGAAAATGACGGGGGTGCTCGTCGTACCTTTTAAGGGTCAAATTTGTAGATTGGTACCGCTTAGGGTGCTGAAATCTAAAATGAGCATGGTTAGAATTATCGCGGTACCTTTTAGGGTATTGAGCTGAAAAATATGACATAAAATGTCTTGTGTTGTATAAAATTGGTACCTCTTAGGGGTAAAAATATATTTGAGCCACGCCTTTCAAACGAGATTCTGGTACCCTTAAGGGTGTTTTTCGAGATTTTCCGACGAGCACCCCCGTCATTTTTATAGGGGATCCCCCATCGGCCATCGGGATAAAGAGCTCCTTGTTATATGGAGCAAGTCTGAAGGCTAGTCAGAGAATTGTTGTATTGTTGAGACTCAAGAAAAAAAGAAGAACTGTACAATTTGTATGTAGAACTAGGTAGTCTGACGCAGTGATGGCGCTAGCAAAAGCTCATGTACTTGATCGTTGCGTTACATTGTTTTACGGAGCTATGAGGCTATGTATATTGTTACTTCCTAAACTCGTTCTATGCCTTTTCAATAAATCGTGTTTTGTCGGCATTGGTTGATTCTCCCCCCAACCCGGCTTTTCTTTTAGTTTTCCTAACTTTTCGTCGCCTTTCCTAGCAACAGCAACCTCGTTCTAAGGGAAGGGGTCCGAAGGGGGATCTTGTTGGAATTCAAAATGGCGACGAACCAAAGTCGTTCATAGGACCTTCTGGGCGGTGACACCGTAGATCATGTGCCTGAGTAGGCCTGAGCACGACCTAGAATGAAATGAGGGGTGCTTTCATTCAGCCAAAATTTCAGAATTTTTGCTGGTCGAATGGAACAAGTTAATAACACTTGGAAATCGCGTGCTCAGGTTCTACGCGCACGCCGGTGTTACGAAGGACTAACATATCAAAATGGCGGACAGTTCAGGCTTACCGTTGCAAGTAGAAACATGGGTAATGTAGAAAAAGTTCGACATTGGTAAAAAAAATATCCACAAGATGAACAAATATTGACAAGCTTCTGTTGCCATCTTTCGCGAGCTTTAGCCTGCGTGGTAGGCGTAAAGGGGAGGGGGGAGGAGGGGCGAAAAAGGAGACGGGGTTAGGCACGGCCTGAGAGACTAGACCCGAGTCAAAAATTCTTGCGTCAAACTGATGAAATCGGTATATACTTTATGCTGACAAGCCACAAGTGCACCGATATAATATATAATTATATAGATACTAGTATCCTTCGCGTGGCAGAA
Source organism: Cladopsammia gracilis (assembly GCA_022457155.1). Lineage (NCBI taxonomy): Eukaryota > Metazoa > Cnidaria > Anthozoa > Scleractinia > Dendrophylliidae > Cladopsammia > Cladopsammia gracilis. The sequence goes on from JAJGOT010000022.1 coordinate 2,051,835, forward strand.
AATAGGACACGTCTACACGCAGGTGTTCAAAACGTCGTATTCCTTAATTTCCTGATTTTTCCCGAAACGTTGAATTTGGCTGAATGGAAAGCGCCCCAAGTTTCCGAAAATAATCGGAAACCAGATTTTGGATGGAGTATTAACCCATTACTGCATTCGTTGATTGATCACGTAGTTGTCAGGGTTACATAGTTATTTGCCTTTATATATAATGATATTTTTGTCGGGAAATCATCCCAGTATTAACTGAAATTGAAAATGGACAGTTCTGTTGATAATGTCACGCAAGACACGAGAGCAAAGACTGCAAAGACAACAAACTCAGCTGTACATTCTCCCTGGAGCATTCGCAAGATTATTATTTTAGCCACAATATTTCTTGTCTTTTTTGTGGTATTTGCAGCATTCTCAGTGTATGCACCATTTTTTCCAAGCGAGGTAAGTTTCGCTTTACATATATGAGACCAGAATAATATTGTCAATAGTCCATTTTTCAGGGTGTGCTTGGTGACCTTGCCTTTGAGTGGAAGCGAGGCTGGAGGTGACCTTCCTTTGATATAAACCTTTCTGCCTTTAATATGTCAATGATGCTTATTTACATCTGAAAAGCTCCAAGGTTCTGTGTCATAAGAAGGTCAACTTCAGCCTCGCTTCCACTCAAAGGCCAGGACACTAAGAAGACAACTGTAAAATGGTCTATAATTTATTTAAACGACTTCTGTAACAATGCATGACAGTTTTTCCCCAAATTCCTTAAAACACTGCTTTAGGCTGTCTAAAGTGCTTTTAAAGTTATATAACTAACAAGGACGAAACAGCTGTTCATGGCTGCCACTACTGGAGAGAAGTATGGCTGTGCACAAATTAAATGATATGGTTGTGCGCATGCTTAAGGTATTGGGCATACCGCAGAGATGTGTTGTGTCACCCACTATTGCATTCAGATGGTTAATATAACTAAATTATAAGCTACCCTAGAAGATTTTTATCTGTTGGTCATTCTAGGGGACCTTTGGTCTTCACAAATTTATTAGGCACTTTTTTTTTGTCATCAGGTGCAGTACAAGTTGACTTAGAGGGAAATTCTACTTTCTGTGTTTGATCTCACTTTTTCTCATTGAAAATATGGATCATGTGTAATTAAGGCACCTGTCAATCACTATTCATGGTTGACATATCGGCCAAGTATCGGTCAACGCGTCAGTCAAATATCGGTCGATATGTCGGCCGATAGTGTCGGTCAAGACTCGACCAACAGGTACCTTTATTACACAATCTGATAATATTAAGAAACAATCCGTAAAAGGCACAAGAATATTGTAAGGGGTTCAAAAAGCAAATACTAACAAGCATTTTCACAATTTTTAATCAATATAAACCGTTTGTATGGGCTCATCAAACACTTAGTTACCAGGGGTGTTCACACAAGCATCCCTTAAATGGCCTGGTGCAATGAGAATAGAGAGCTGTACTCACAGGTTTCCCTCCGGCATCCTCTCTCAATTTTCAATGTTAAACGTTGCAACTCTTTCTCAAGAAAATTATTTAGGAGTACAATACAGTCCATTGAGGTCAATTGACTGAATATTTAATTTAAGTCAGATAGTTATAAGTTTGCTATAAACTTTTACATTGATGAGTCACCAGCATTGTAGTCATTTTACGATACATTTTGAGATATGATTAATTTTTTGTTTTCTTTTGAATTAAAATCCATAAAGGCAAGAGATAAGGGAGTGTCCAGCACTGTTGTGGGATTGATCTTTGGAACTTATGCTTTTGTAGTATTTCTCTTTTCTCCATTCTGTGGAGTTCTAGTAAGTACATTCCTTTTATAGAACACTATTTATACACATCAGTGAACTGTACATAATTTAGCATAATTTGTTTACATTTGCATAAATTTGCTTAAAAATAGTTCCCAGAGCAGCTTGGGATTTAGTCCTTGACAGAAAACTTGGTATTCTGACCCTGGCCTGCAAGAAACCTCTTGGGTCCAGGGGAGGGGGGAGGGGGGAGGGGGTGAGCAAGAGCTTTCTAGCTACATACATACATACATACATACATACACACACACATACGTACATACATACATACATACGTCCCAAAGGGGCTTTTCAAATTACCGGTAACTAAGATTATGTTTTCGTACACTATTGACTACTGCTTATGGGAAGCAGGGAAGGCGCACTGGTGAGAGCACTCACCTCCCGCCAATGTGGCTCTGGTTCGATTCCAGGCCCAGTGTTATATGTGGGTTGAGTTTGTTGTTGGTTCTCTCCTTGCTCCGAGAGGTTTTTCTATTGGTACTCCGGTGTTCCCCTCTCCTCAAAAACCAACACTTCCAAATTCCAATTATATCTGGAAAGTGTCCACAATTAGTATTTGCATACTAAATACTTTGACACAGTTTAAATAAATTGATTTAGCTTGGTCCTCAGGTAATAAAGATTAAACTAATGATATCCTTTGTGGAGGGATGATTATTGTTATTACCACTGATCATGGTTCAAATTACTTCTCTTCTACTTAAGAATTCAAATCGCCCCAAATCATCATCATCGCTTTCACCAATGAAACCAATTTGTATGTCAATATTGCAGATACCACAGTATGGTGCCCGCTTTGTGCTTTTAACAGGAATGTTTCTCTGCGGAGGATCCTTAGTTTTATTCGGGTGAGTTGTGATTTTAATGACATCTAGCTGGCCTGTTTCTAATAAAAGCATGCAAGTTGCAGTTACTTGTTATTGTCAGCAAAGTTAGCTGCCATTTAAAGGTACAGTACCTGAGAGAAGTAATTAACCGAATAGAGAACTCAGAGCCGCAGTCAATGTATTTGCACGCAAACTGCAAATCTGTCAGAAAATCAAGATCTGCCAAGTGAATTCTAGATTGTACCTTGAATTCATTTTGTGGATCAAAAGTTTTTGACAGGTTTCTGGTACTGTATAGCACTGAACTTATCTAATTAATAAAAGCTGTTCTGATTCAATTATGTACCGCATACAAGTTACCTTGTCAACAAAACCACATAATTTGCATATATACGGTTTTGAGAGACCAGTAAGATTACATCCATTCTCTATGTTTTGTGCAGCTGCAACCAGCTGAGTGACTGGCACGTCATCACCACTAAATTTCAAAACTCCACATGCATCAGATAGTGGGGCATTTTAAAGGGAAAGTCAAATTACCAGTTGTCTGCCTATCTCAAATGTTGGAATTGAGTAATTATAATTATACCATATGAATTACATTTTGAAATACATTTCAGTCAGAGGTTTGATTGTATTTCACTTATTCATTTATATATCATTTATTTCCTTTCACATCTTTGCCTTTTAGATTTTGTGGCATGCTTTCAGATCGAACCACATTCATAGTTTTCTGCTTTCTGATAAGAACAACTTCTGCAATTGGAGGAGGAGCTTCAGAAACTTCAGCCATGACCATAATAATGCAGACATTTCCTGATAACCTGGGAACAGTCACAGTATGTTATGTTGTGATCAGACCACAGTTTTAGAGTTTTAAATATACTTCTGTTACCAAAAATAATTTCCCCTCTCCTTCCCCCCCCCCCCTCCCCTCCCCTAGAAAAAATAAATAAATAAATAAATAAATCCTTCTCTGCCTCCCTCCCAAGCTAGTCAGATTGTGCAGGTTTGATAACTTTTGCAAAAATAGTTTTTATTTCTTTCAGTTATCTTTTCTTCCCACTAATAATCTACAGTAATTTTTTTTATTTGCATTTTGTTTAAACACCTAAACAGGCAGAAGTCCTGTACTCTAGCAGTGCCCCATCAGTCCCAACCCACTTTCTGTCCTCTAAATTTGTTCATAGAGCACACTCTTGCTTTGGCTTAAGATGTTCTATTCCATATTGCTATATTTTTAGAAAAATCTTATTCTCCATGATTTTTCTATAATTTGTCTCATTTGCATAAATCAGCCAAACCCTCCCCTCCCCTCCCAAAATACAAGATCTATGTGAGATTTGTTGCATTGAATGTCTTGTTCCAGATAATATCCATACCTCCCCCAACAATGGTTTCTTTTGGTTTAACCCCCTCCCTACCCCTCTGGAAATTCCAGTTTGGCTTCATACAAGTTTGATTTAAAACTTTGTTTTTTGAGACTCCCCCCACCCCTCTGAATTTCCAATGACCTTCTATCGGGATAGTGATTGGATATTTCCTGGAAATGCACAATAATGCCACTAAGAAGAAACAGTTTAAGTTTGTTTTGCCTGGTTTCTTAGGGTGCAGTAGAGACATTCAGTGGCATTGGATTTTCTCTTGGCCCAGCATTAGGAGGAGTTCTTTACACAGTATGTTAACAGCATCTACAGTCCTACAATTTTAAATAATTATAGTAACAAACTTAGCACTTACAGATCCAAGTTAAGGTGTCAAGTGTATCCCAAAAGCCACGTTGCTTTTGTGCCTGTTTATTGCTCTATATACCTCATTAAAAATGCCAACAAACTAAACAATTTCTGAAAGTTTCATGGGCTTCTATGTTGGTTCTATGATTAAGAACTCCTATTTTTTTAAAATTTTCTACAAATATTTATTTTTTGTTCAAAATTTTAATGTTTTCTTATTTTTCCTTATATAATTTTCTTGACCATCCAAGCTGCGTTTTTTTTTTCCCTGTTGTCTTATAGTTGGGTGTCTAAAATTATCAAATGTAGTGACTGTTAGAGACATGATTGTATCGATGAATTTATTTTTTTTTACAGAAATATCTACCTTAGTTAGCTGAGACTGAGGTGACCATCTGCACCATTTCAGGGCTGTTTGCACAGACTATTTATGATGCAATTTTAGGCAGCGATTTTTACAGCAGTTCGAAATGTTATTTCTAAACCTCAACTAAAGAAGATTTTCACCGCGATTTCGATCAAATTAAGGGGGAAGTTTTAGCAAGAGAAATGATGCCATCATAAGCTTTTGTAGATGAATGTGAAATTTCAGGTGATTTTTCGTGGTGTGTGAAAAAAGAAGAAAGGTGGGGGGGGGGGGGGGGCGGAGATTTGTGAAATTTGTTAAAATTAGCCAATACGAAGTTAATAATTACTGGTAAACTCAGGGGTGCTATTGCATGGGTATCAACTGTTTGTTGGTGTTTTTTTTTTTTAATCTTTCTCTATTTAAAACTCTTACAAATTGATCCTCTCAAGTCAAATTTAAGTGTAGCTCCCCCGTAATATCTTAACCACTGACGTATACCTGTACTGCAAATTATTCTTCCGTAGGCTGGTGGTTTCAAACTTCCCTTCATTGTTATTGGTTCTGCTATGATTGCCGCCATGCCATTTGTGTTCGTTTTTTTAGATGAAAAAGGTTCGTAGAAAGAAATTTGACCTACTCAATGTTTTTAATTCCAGTAAAGATTAATCCTATATCTATTTCTTTTTGGTTGTCTTCAGAAATAAAGACTCTCAATAAAAACGCTAAATTACAGTTAGACTGATTCGCCATTAGAAAGTTGAAATTACTAGAGAATGTACATGTAAATATTGGGTAAATTAAAAATTTTACTGAATCGGTCTTTTATGTCCGTGAAAATTTGTAATTTTGGTTAAATGCTTCACTCGTGTAAGATTGCTATTGAGGGGTGCAGTCTTACCCCGTTAATGAGGACTCTGTAAATACATGACAACTGATGTTTGACAAAATTTATTGTTTATAGTTGAGACGTGATTTTTAATGAGTCCAGAATACAATCATGTACCTTATGCCATCAATGCAAGCAAACACTTATGAAGGCCACGCTCCTGTATACACTTGTGTTACCATTTTACTTAGAAAGCGAGAACAGCGAGGAAACAGCTGAACAATCGATGTCCATGTTCAAAGCTTTACGAATTCCAGGTGTATTCGTGTTAGGTGGGTACACGCAGTAATCTCATTATACATTCAATTGTTCATGTACTCACTACCTCTTTTCTCATTGGCTTCAAACGTTTCGTTCATTACCGATAGCACTGTGTTAATCTGCTAAGAATGCCGAAGCTAAGAATATCGAAGAATCGATGAGAGTGAATTAAAGTGACATTATGCTCATTCCGCGGTTGTGTTTACCATCAGATTATGTTTTCTTCAATTACTCACGTACTGTGTTTTAGCTGCCCGAAGGTAACGGCTACCTGAAAGTTGCGGCTCCTTAGGCCCTAATTCCAAAAGTAACGGGGCCCGCTACTTTTGACACTCTACAGTACCTCCATAATCAATTGCAATAATGTTAAATACGCATTTCGTGATGTCACTTTTCATACTTTGCAACTGAACTTAACCCTAATATAAACCCTAATATAAACAAGTTCACAATCGGGCCGCTTAATCAGGTACCACGCAGCTCTTAACAACCTCTAATTTTATTGGAGCTGGGTATCACGCAGCTCTGTTGTTTTCAGGGCTAGGGCTGCCCTCCGTCCGAAAGGTGCACTTTTGCCCGGCTAGGGTCCATTGTGTTGTTTGTTCTATTGTTTTCTCAGCAAATCAGACAAGACCTTGTATTAGCTGCGTACTGGCTCCGCTTAATGTCGAAAGCCCGCGTAGGGTGGGTTGAGGATGGTGGTGTGACACTTACGTAACGTTATTTTGTTTACGTTAGTATTTACATTCTGCAGGATATCCGATTTCTTGTGCTGGCTGTACAAGAACCGGATATTCGTTAAATTAAGCAGGCCGCGCAAAAAGCGGATGTATGGGGCGAGTCACTCAGGAAAAAAATGCATTTTATCAAGCAGGCATCGCCATAACAGCGACGGTCCGCTTCATAAACAAATAAAGATATTCAAATGAAATTCAGATTTTCTTGGATGCAATTAATAATGGATAATGCATAAGGTTGTTTTTAAACGTTTTATCATTATTGTATGTAGTGTGTAGTAGTCCACGGCTCACTGGAAGAGCATTTTTAAATTAAAGTGATCCCGTGTTTTTAAATAAAGATGATGATGATGATGATGAATTCAGTCCTGTATTACCTTTATAACAGTGTTTATTATTTAGCTCTTTGCAGCCCCTGATGAAGGTTAGTTTTGCCTAACCGAAATATTGGGCAATAAAATACCCTTTATAGCTGTCCGATCAACCTTGCATTTATTTGTAAGTTTTATTAAAAACAGTTTGTTTGGGTTTTATTTTTTATCATCAGCATTCGCCTTCGGTTTCTGCTGATAATTTCTGATTTACCTGACGAAACATGAATATTCTGTGAATATTTTGTGTTTATTCACAAATAAACTTCTACTTATAACAGGACAATTTTTTTTTTATTTGTTTATAGCGCTCAGTTATGTCATCGTTGGTTGTTCATTTGGATATATAGATCCTATTTTTAGCCCTCAAATGAAACAGGTACGTGATATATTAGACCACTGACTTTTCGATCATTTGCTATAAAATCATGCTTCTTGCTTCAAATATTACATATGAATAGAACAATTGATTTTTCGTGGCTCGCGGAGTCCACACGCTTGACACTACTTGTACAGCAGTCAACTCTGCGACGCATGCGCAGTTCCAGTTACTGCTAGCCGAGATTCTCTCCATATCAGTCTTATAAGACTGATATCTCTCCATATTCAGTCTTATAAGTCTTATTAACCTATACAGCATTTTGAGAAGAACGGAACAAAAGCATGTCATCTGTTTTGTACCGTTGCATTCAAACCAACCTTGTTCCCAGGGTATCTGTTACTACCCGTCCCCTCTAGAAAACTGGACCCTGGGACAGAGTTTCCGCGTCCGTTTTAACACCACACAGCGGTCAAACACAAAAAGATGGCGCCACTTTTCGTTTGGTAGAACGCGTCAATATCTGTAAGATAGCATTGCAAATCTAATGCAGTTTTCAAAAACAGCCTTAAGGGCGGAGGGGGGGAGAGAGAATCTTAATTACAAGGCTGTTGTTAAGGACGCTGATCTGCAGACTATGAAAGTCAGCGAATTCATGGCACCAGAAGACGTATGACACACCATATATGGAAGAAACTCGAAAAAATTAAAGGGAAACCCAGTGGAACAAACTTTATCAATTCTGATTCCAGCTGAAGTTTCACGAAACCAAAATAAGGCAGAATTGAAAGTTTTCTTGACAACAGCCTTGTAGTTAACAATCTCGCCCCCTGACGTTTTGCGTTTAAAGTGAAATATTTCAGTGATTAATCCTTTCATTCCACAGCTGGGTGAAAGTACAAGCCACATTGGCCTTATGTTTTTATTGTATTCTGGAGTGTATGCCTTATCATCACCAGGGATTGGCTGGATAGGTGACAAAACAGTGAGTAGTGACCAGAAGGACCGATAGAAATGACCCTGGCAGTACTCGCAATTTTCAGAAAGTCTTTCTTTTACTATAGATAATAACGCTGTAGAACAAGTAGCATCAGCTAAATCCCTTGGAGTCCACATCGACCAAACTTTAAATTGGGAATGCCATATTGAAAATGTCTGTAAAAAGATTGCTTCCGTCATTAGAGCAATTAAAGGAATTAATACGGCATCTTATCCCATTTAATATTTTAATCAAAGTTTATAATAGCCTTGTTCAGCCTCACTTTGATTATTGCAGTGTGTTTTTGGGAAACTGTAACAGAATACCGAAAACAAACTAGTTCTTCCACAATCTCGTACTGATTATCTGAAGGGAAGTTTTTCGTACAGTGGAGCTCAGCTGTGGAACAGCTCAACCACAGAATTAAGACAAGCGACTTTCTTAAGCGAGTTTAAGACAAAACTAAGTCGCCATAGTGTTTAAGTAAAGTTTTGAGTATATTTTTGAACATGGCCTCCATGAAAAGCAGTTTTTATTTTTTATATGTTATACCTCTTATTTGTAGTTAGGAAGATAGGTAGCTAGCTGATTATGATAAATAAGCTGATAGAAATACCGTGTATAAATAAAGTTATCTATTCTATTCTAATTTGAAAGCTATATATAGAAGATAAAGAACATGGGTGCACGGAGATATGAGATTTCTCTTCCAGTGTTCAACTCGATATCGCGAACGAGTGAGATATCGAGCTGAACATGGTAAGAGAAATTTGACATGGATTATTTTGTTTATTTTAAAAGCGACACTAATAACGAAGTTTTAAGTGTAGATTTTCGAAAATTCTCAAAATACTGTCTGAAGGTCGTACGAACGTTTCCGATCATTTTCCGAACATTTCCAAGGATTATCCGAATATGTTTCGATTGCACTGACTATAGATGACAATAGATGAAATACACAGCTTTTATTTACGTCGTGTGGATGCTAATTCCGTTAGGGCTGCGTAGGAGTCTAATGCCCCCTCTCCCCGCTATGTTATTCCCCTTACATGTACATATTATCGCGTGCAGTTTTTGGATTTCAAGAAAACCTCCCGTACTGATAAAATGACAATGCCATGTGTTTTTTTTTTCTTTCAGAAATGCTACCGAGGGATGCTTATATTGGGTTTTACTGGTTTTGGTGTCGGTTATCTTTTGCTGGGACCTGCTTCATTTCTAACCTTCCTACCTCAAAAGTATGGAACTGATTTTGACAACAAAAGACTAGAATGGCTCATTTATGAGTTGCTCTTGGCCTCCTTTTCAAACCGAGGCCAAGTGCAAAAATGAGTTTTCTTTCACATGCGAATAAAACATATATCCATATGAATGGTTTTGCACTTGGCCTCGGTTTGAAAAGAAGGCTAAGAGCAACTCGGAAATGGGCTATTAATGCATGTGTCGATGCGCAGTTTGGTAGTAGAGCACCATGCTTATAGAATGGGGAAGTACCAAAGCGAGTCGCTGTAGATAGTCTTGAATATTATTTCTAGCTCCTTCTCTCTACAAACATTGTATTTTCATTCCTTAAAGCACAAAAAAATTTGGGTCTAAAAAATGTTACCTTATCTTTTTTGCATATTAAATTTACATATTCTGAAAGTAATATTCATTTATTTATACCTTGAAAGCCCCACTGTAAGGCTTTCCTATCTATTTATATTACATTTAAGTAGCGTGCCGAGAATGGCTTGGGGAGGTTTCGAAAGTTAAGGTGATGTTACATGGGACGATTTTTAGCGACGATTTCGAGCGGTTTTCAATTGAGTGTCGAAAGTAATTTCGCGATTGCTTTGGTTTCGTATTTCTATGCTTTGTGATTGTGAAAAAATATCTCGCGCCACTTTCTCAACCAATCAGAAGTAAAACCAAACCCATTTGTGACTTATATTACTTGCACGCGTTTTCCCGTGAAAACCGCTCTACACTAGACTGCGAGCAGTCTCTTATTTTTCTTTAAATCAGTCGAGCGCGATCGATCCGAGAATGGCGTGACATACGAGCCGCGAGGAACGAGGGCGCTAGCGGCGAGAAGAAAATCGCCCCAAATCCCTTCTCGTTTTTACAGAATTTGCATAATTATTACGAAACGTACACTCTCGCGCATGGCACTGAGGAGAAAAGGGCGACAGCTCGCGGTCTAGCTCTACACTAATGTATGTACATGTGTTTATATGTAGTAAATAGAAACATTTTGGTTGAAATTTTGGTTTGGTGTGTATTTTAACTTTGCAGAAAGTTATGGTTGGTGTATATCGCACTCTGTGTTTGTGGACTCTTTGGAGGGTTTTCCTTTGTGCCAATAATGCCAGATTTAATTAGAACGGCCAGGTAAGCGTTTATTTCCATTACCCTCTTAAGATCGATAACTACTATTGCTACTTTGCCTGGCGTTTTGCAAGAGAAACGGAAAACATCAGAAGTGATAGACAGTGAATAGACAGTGAATGAAAGAGACTGTAATCACAGACGAACCGTACAAGTTTGGGAAATCGCACGATCTCCAATTTAAGAACTTTCAAAACATCACGAGTAGCTATTATATAATCATGAATCGTACAGATGATTGTGATTTTTCATTCATTTTACAAAATTACAAAGGCCTGGGCTATTACGTTTTTATTGTTAATAACAAGTTGACATGGGTAGAACACCACTCATGTGCTTATTATGTTTAGGGTGAATGGAATGGCCGACAATTCATCCACAACTGCAGTTCTCTCAAGCATTTTTGGAAGCATGTATTACTTAGGGTAAGTTTGTCCATGAATGTCAGTTTATTATTTTATCCGACTTTGTGCAAACAAGTATCTTTGCTGGTCATTATCCCGTCTTCTAAAATGCCCGAGCCTGCGAAGATCATTGGAGGAGTTGCTTAGCAGCATGGGTTTGTCTTTTGACCACAAACTGAGCTAAAGCTCTGTCGAAGGGCTAACGCTCGAAACGTCAGTTTTTAAATCACTTAATCATTTTCTTACTTAAATCAACAGAGTTGATACCAAATCATAGTGTTCTACTGCCACACTGACACAGCTTCACAAAGTCGGGCTTCTCATTCATCATAGATCGGTTTCAATGCAAATTTTAACTGACGTCTTTGTATCAAACGAGAAAGAGTTTTGACAAGAGTTCAAATTCTCGCTTTCTTTTGACCTCCAACTCTCGTATGCGTTCGTTGACTTTGAAAGGTTCTCATCCTGCACTCTCCTTCAGGTTGAAATCTCGTTATCTTTCGTCATCTCTCATATGATGTCATCTAATTATATGACGTCCACTTGCGCTCTCGTTTAGTGGCTCTCGTTTCCAGCTCACCAAAGTTATACACCATCTCGAGGCACTGTTCCGTTACCTATTCTTTTTTATGTCCAATTTCATTTCAAAATTTTTTCTTATAATAAAGCAGTGTTTACCATTCGAGTTAAAGTGCTGTACTGTTTGTCATTGATAGAGCATTTATTGGACCAAGCATTGCTGGGATATCCACGGAACACCTTGGTTATGAGTGGTCCACAAGTGTAAGTACCCTGATAGGTACCCCCAGGAGGTGGGGGGGGGGGGGCGGGGGGGGGGGGGGGGGCTCCCATATAGAGGTGACAAAGGTCTTTGTCGTACGTTTTAGGGGTTAAAAGTATTGGTTTGGGACCACTAGGGTTGTTTGAATCGAAAATGGCCGCTGTCAGAGTTACTCTGATAATCAATTTTCTTCAGAAAGAGTTGGTACCTCTTATCATGTTTATGGGAAAACATTCATGTAAGCCACACCCAAAAACGTGTTTCTGGTACCTTTTAGGGGGTCCTAAAGCCTGGTTTCCATATGATCGTCCGGATCGTCCCAGTCGTTTGAAAAAAAATTTGAGACGATCGGGACGATTGGGGCGATCGCTGGTTTCCAAATGATCGCCTCGATCGTCCCAAAGAGTGGGAGCTCACGGTCGTCAGCAAAATTCCTGGGCCCGATAACAGAACTTTGGCGCGAGATGCGTGCTATCTGCTTATTCTTTCAATTTTGCGCCGTATAAGGTATCGGCTATATGCGGTCCGACGAATGTTTTTATATTTCTTTTCGGCTTCAGCGGCGTCCAAGTCAAATTTTTCGCCGATTTTCCTCCAGTAATTCAATCTTGTATACTTATTTTTGTACTCTTTCGAAAATTTGTTTTTCAGGCACTCGTATTTTTGTAACTCTTCCATAAATAGTGAAGAGTTTGGTCAAAATTCGCTAACTCCAAGGCATTCTTCGCTCGAAAGTGCGAAAACTGGTGACGAGAATGATGCTTTCTGGGATAGACTTCGATCGTCCCGATCATCTGAGAGTGTTTCCATTTGATCGCTTCTGATTTTTCACGATCGCCCGATCGTCCGGATAGAACACAGTTCTATCCAAGCGATCGCAGTCGTCCCGATCGTCCGGATCGTTTGCGATCGTCTGCGATCGTCCGGGAAGTGTTTCTATATAATCGTCCCGATCGCTTGAACATTTTTTGAGACGACTGGGACGATCGGGACGATCATTTGGAAACCAGGCTTAAACATTTTCCACGATCATCCTCGTCAATTTTATATTGGATTCTCCTCCCCCCCCCCCCCCCCCCCCCCCCCCCCCCCCTCCCCCGGGACCGGTCCGTGTTACCTCTAAATCCTTTGTAGAATAAGCATACTATAAACCGGTAAAGATGCTACCCGCGGTGTAAAACGTAAGAGTGTCATGTAAATGTAATTCGTTTACCCATGTTTCTTTTTTCTTTTGTAGATAGCAGGTTTCATCTGTTTCGGTCACGTAAGCACATAATTATGTTATGTTTTTATGACATTAATTTATCTCTGCTAAAATGTTATTTAACCGAGCTCTAGCTGCAATTCCCTTTTCCTACCTAGCTCTATAAAGTCGTAGTTCACATTAAAGTTCAATTATAACTGAGTTATAATCCAATTGTAATTGAGAAGGTCATAGCAGTTAATTTTATCCCCCGTTTAATTATATAAAAAAAAATGCAGCGGGGAGGGGGTGGTTTCATGGTCTAATTCCACTGCCTCATAAGATTCATATAGCATTGAACTGAGGCGTGGGGATGTGTTGAAGTAGAGATTTGATATCAAGTGAATTCTTGTTAGGAGACCAAACTATTTTAAGCCATTTTAGTGATTTTTTTTTCAAGACACAAAGGAGAACTTGAAAAAAACATGGCTCAATTTTTTCAAATCGCAATCGATCCATTTCGATGCTGACTTCTTATCCCTTCATGCTACAGAAATAACCGCTACCCGTGGACAGGACTCCCGGACAGGAGATAGGGAGTTTTCTCTCGAATCGCTCAGATCGCAGCCTTAATTTTCGTCCCATTTCCTAACTGGGACGCCTATTTAAAGGCTAAAAACCGCCGGCATGGATGAGAGAACGGGTCGAGTTCACCTAAGAATGAATGAACATGGAGGCGCAAAGATATGAAATTTCTCTTCTCGTGTTCAACTCCACCGCGGACGAGTGAGATCTCCAAGCAGCCATGACTGGCACTAATTCCGAAGATTTCCCGAAGATTTCCGAAATTTATCCCAATACTGTCCAATGGTTGTACGCCGGAACGTTTCCAATCAATAGACCATATTCGTATTCTCGGTATGGAACTGGAACTAGCTTGTAGTCGAGGCTCATGCGGGGCAATCTTTTTCACATGCAAATATTTTTAATGATATTCCCCCGCATGAGCCTCCATTACAAGCTATTTCCAGTTCAATACCAAGGATGCCAATATGGTCTATTCCAGAACATTTCCGAAGATTGCCGAAGACTTTCCAAGATTTCCGAGGAAGATCCGAAGATGTTTCGATTATAAACTAACCCTGTTTAGCTCGTTTGATATTTCATGAGGGCAAACATGATAGCTAACGTGAAGATTTTTATATCTCCACTCTTCATAGCGATGATAAAATTGTTATCTTCACATATGTCGAGACGTGATTTTTTCACAGTGGGAGAAATCCTTGTATTTTACTGAAGTTTATAAAATAAATCTTAGTTCACAAGTTTTAATCAAAAACCATATTTTTATACTTAGTGTATAATATTATTGAAGATCTTTACATCTTATCTTTTTAACCTTCTTCAGGCGCTGCTGCTATCAGTCTTCACCTTGTTTGAAGTTGTGTTTCAAAGGTCAGTGAACATGATAAGTGAGCTGCATGAACTTGTGCTTTTTACAGCTGGCAGTCGTATAATTACTAATGTACAGCACGCAGGAAACGTATAGGTAATCAAATAACAGATTGTGGTCCGTCGGGCACCATGTTTTTCTTTCGTTCTTTGATTCTTGTTAAAACTGTTTTTGACGGACAGTAAAGTTATGGTTTTCAAAACTGTCTTCCGTTTTGAAATTTTGGAGCTCTGAATACAGCTCGTTTGCCCGCCACCAAGTTAGCTCCCGGATTCAACTCCGCGTAGAACCAACACTTGGGGTCTTAGATAACGGACGAACGAGGTGTTGCTTTTGCTATGTTGCGCGAAGCTTTGATCACCCCAGTGCTAGAATGGCTATCTTTGAGGGGATTTCTCAGGCTTCTTAGTAAACAAATCCGTGTACAATTGCAATTTTCCGCCAGAGGTGCTGAGAAGCTATATAATAACTAGAACCACAACGGGCACTACGGACCACAAGCATTGTTTTGACTTTGGTTTCTTACATCATGACTTGAAGGGGAGAAATGAAATGACTTATCCCCGTAGTCTTATCATCAGCTTTCTTTACCTGTCTTTTCCCTTTGTAGGAACAAGAGAAATTCTGAGATTTCTGAAGAAGAAAGAAGGCCTCTACTTCATGATAGCTGATGTGAATGTTGATGGGAAGCCGCAACAAAGTCAACAACGTACTGCCTAATTTGCTCGTGGAAGGTCCATTTAATTATTAGAGGGGTTAAAACCCAGAATTTATAAGTTTCCCTTATCAACCTTCACTGTACTCAAGCCGATGCCATGCAAGCTACCTAACCTGAAGGAAGCCACAGGACACCCAAGCACTTTTGTTGGTCTTCATCATCCACGCTTAGCCGCCAACGTGTAAGCTGAGAAAGACACTGTGTCGTCTTCAGAAGAAGAAATGAGCGCACATGAACGCAAACCATTTAGGAGTTACAAATGAGCAATTTACTTCTCATATGATGAGAAAGCAAATAACCCAGTAAATTATATTTTTTTATTATTTATTCAGACTGTGATTTGATCGAGTTCTAAATCATGGTCGAATCAACAACAACAACAACAGCAACAACTTTATTATTACAATTGTTATTACAATTACAAGTACAAATACAATAAATGAATTATTATAACAATAAATAAATTAAGTAAACTAAAAAAGAAAAAAAGGAAATTTTTCACACAACCCGCGGTTAGCTTAGGCTAATCGAGGCGGGAGGTGAAGAGGACAAGAAAGAAAAGAAAAGAAAAACCTAGATGTAAGAATAAATTTACAAAGCGAACAAAAATTAGATATGACACTGCGTAAATATTTGCTAAAATAGTCGAATCTAAAATAAATACTTTACTTGACATTTGGAGTTGAAAAGATCTTACATTATTTGGTAGAGTACTTATAAAAGCGCCTGAAATATGGTCTCTAATGTATTCAGCTTCCAGCATGTGAGCAGTGGCTACACCCAAATCCTCTGCGGGGTGATTTCGGGGCCTTGGCGATGTGAGAAGAAATGTATCAGGCACGAGTAAGAGTGTTTCATCAGGATATCGGAGGCCAGGAAAAACATGCTTAAAAAATGTAGGAAACCTGGGTAGGAACCAAAGCTCAAAACTCGGGCGACCCTTCCTACGGGGCCACTGACAATTTAGTGATCTGCTAAGTTTAATTATTGCAGGAAAAAACTTATGGATAATGTTCAAATAAAGTTCAGCGATGGAACAACAAGTAAAATTTGACTACCAGTAAATCGTCAGTGTAATGACCGAGAACTGACTCGCTACTAAAGAACCAACTATTAATACGCATACTTCCACGGGCATTGTTAATGCATGTGTATACACATAACTTACATCGGCAAAAAAAAACATGCCTACATTCAACGGATAACTAACATGGCAATAGCGAACAGAATACAATTCTCTTCTAATACGATGCAACCGAAGAGAATTTTCAATACGTTTAAGTAGGTAGCTTGTCAAAGTTTTAATAAATTTTTCTCAGTCTTTGGAAGGATTCTCAAAAACAATACCCAAAAGTCCAAACGAGGAAACTTTTAAACAAATTTTAAATATCATCACAAAGAAAATCAACTGCAAAAAGAACTGTACATTCTTTGGTTCATTATGACGTTACATGTTTACGTCAAAAGTCTGGGAGACCTTTGTAGAAAGGGCTGGTTCCTAAATAGATAAACCTTGATACTCCGCGAAAAATGATATTTTTAGTTGGCTCAGTGGTGAATGTATTGTAGCTTGTAGACTTGGATTTCCACTCTCGCACAGCGACGAAACTTATCCATATATTTTGGACTCTTAATGGAGAGATTTTTATTACAGTCCATTTGCTAAACCGTTCCCGCTTTTAATAAATTTAACACGAACTGCGTTGAAAAGTGTTGTGAAAAACAAATTGCCATAGAATTACCCAAGGCTGAATCCGCGAGATCTCAACCACGCGCGGAATGCGCACCTGAAATCTCGCGTGCAAATCGCGCAGAAAATAGGATTTGTTACGGGTGGAATGAAACGGGCGAAAAGTAGAAAACAATCTCCACGAGGACACGGAAATCATTCGAATACCTATGTAATCTTGAAGGATCATTTGGAAGAAAGAAGCCAACAGCCTGCAAGGGAGTCATTAAAGCCGTCGTCAAAATTGAAATTTGGTATAATTTTTCCATAACAATGATTAAAATGCTTGCACAATCCTTACGGGATTTAGACAAACACTACTGTCACTAATGAGCAAAATTATTTTTAAGAAGGCCTCGGAGCTCGGGCATTATCCCTTACATAGATGTTATTAAACCAGCTTGTTTCGTCCGTATTGGGGTCAATTTCAAAATATTGGTCGAGTTGCCTTTTTTTTTTCTCGGCTAACGCGCCAAAGCTAAGCCGCATATTCTTGCATTTTTATAAGCCACTTTACGGAAAGTTTAACCAAAATTGTCTAATAAACATAAGAGGAAATGTTTCTACTTTATAGAAAACAGTTTCCATTTGTTCATTGTCTCATAAAAAGGAATTCGGCGAATCAGAATGCTTCCTTTCATCTTGGACCAGTTTATGCCATATAATAATGCATTATATGATTTCTTATTCTCATCACATAGCAGATTACGAATATCATTTACTAGGGCCACCACAGACAAATGTCTTCAAGTTCAAAACTTTCTCCGTGCGTGCATAGCGCGTGGGTGAGTTCATTATGCAAATTCTTTCGACGATTTGGAAATAATTTTAGGCCCCGTCCACACGTATCCGGATATTTTTTAATCCGCAACTTTTTTGTTGCGGATTGGCCTTCCGTCCACACGTATCCGGCAAATTTGGCTCACGAATCCCCAACTTTTTTAATCCGCTCTCCAGAGTGGACATTTTTGAATACGCTACGAGTACGGCATCGTGTGGACGGTCGAATCCGGATATTTTGTAATATGCTGACGTAACAGTATCGGATCCAGTCTTTAACAGCGCGAATATTCAACATGTCCGACCGAAATGTTACGCTTCACTTCTACATGGACTTATTTCTAGTCTAATAACGTGTTTTCAGTTGAACTTTGCTTTGAACTTGGCCTTTGCGTATGCTCTTTTGACAACATTTAAAGAGGAGCCCTGGCTACTAGAGCCAATCCGGATACGTGTGGACGGGCAAATACGATTCGAATACGCTTCATGTGGACGCGAATATTTTCTAATCCGCAAAAAACAAAGTTGGGGATTCAAAAATATCCCGATACGTGTGGACGGGGCCCTATAGGCTGCTTTTATCCTGTTCCCTTTACGTGCCAAAATACAATCAAAGTCGCTGTGAGCCACTAAACTCGAAAAATAAATCATGAAAGGGTCAGAATATCAAGGCTTCTGAACTGAGCTTGTATTTATCCGTTGGTCATTGGGTCTACTAGTAATGAATCACTACAGGCAGAATCCACGAGATCTCAACCACGCTCGCGGGACGCTCCTGAAATCTCGTTCGTAAACTCAAAGCCCGTTTAAACGGTTTAAAAAACAATTGCTTCGACATTTACTTAACACAAAATTACTGTTAAAAGGAAAGGTATCACGGGAATTTTGTTTTGACCTTTTTTGGTCCAAAGCCATGCTAACAATACCTTTACTTAATCATAAAATAATACTGAAACATCAAGAGAGCGAAATCAACCAATTCTTGAAAGCGGTATCTTTAATATCTAAAGAGGTTAAATTTTAATATTCCAACGTAGATACGCATAAAAGCGCGTGTATATGTTTAAAAAAAATCCATTTGAGGTCTGCAAATTGGCTTTAATGTTCCATCAAAAGACTGACTGAAGACGCTCCATTATCACGAAGCCCTCGAAATCTCCGGGTGTACGACATTGCACGCAAGGGGAGAGGCACTGTGCGCGGAAACATTCGACAAGTTCAAGGAGCCCAAATAGCGCCTTTGCCATCTTAACCCGACGACTCGAGCATCCGCGCATGGTCGCTCAACTCTTTGCGTTATAGCAGTAGACCATCGCTTTTTAAAATGCTTCAAAACTTCTTTCCTGCAATGTGCCTTCACGCTCACGGCCTGTAAATGACGCGTTTTTAGAACGTGTTATATCTTATGAATACATATTAGTCTACATATTGGTACATATTAGTATTACATATATATTAGTCTCAACATGTAAATAGGCCATTTCCGAGTTGCCTTTAGCCTCTCTATCAAAGCGAGGCTAGGTGCGAAACCTTTCATATGAAAATGAGTTGTCATTCACATGCAAATGAAACTTACTTGCATGTGAATGAAAACTCATTTTCATATCAAAGGTTTCGCACCTAGCCTCGCTTTGATTGAGAGGCTAAAGGCAACTCGGAAATGGCCTATTTCATTTTTATTTTATTTGAAATTGTAAGGCCCAGTCCCACAGATAAACCCTGTAAACTTTTTTAAACTAATTAATATTCTTGTAGTAATATCGCAATTCGCTTTTTTGCTCGATGATTTTACGAATAAGCGCTTTTATTTATATTATTTATTTATAAATGCGAAACATCTTTAAAAATGGACTTGTAACCAGGGGTCAGTTCAATAAATAGCCATTAAATAGGTTAGCGTCTAAGACCCTTCCCGGCACACACACATCCTTAATTGACGGGGGTATACCCCCCCGTAAAAAAAATCCCACGTACGACGCAAAAGGTCTGAAAAGTAGACCAGGGCTACATTGGTGGAGGGCGAACGGTCACACCATTCGTCATCCCTGCTCCACCTAAAAGGTGAAAAGTTATAGATCGTTTTCATTTACGTTAGCAGTTTGTTTTTCTGGCGTTGAGAGCAACGGAAGAGATAATGTGTTCAGAAATGCCAAATAAAAACGACTTGGCAAAATTTTGAGGCTTGACCGGGAAAAGGATGTTTAGAAGATTAGAGAATTTTGCTGGTGTATAACTTGACACCAACATGCATGGTGCGCAGTCGAAATGGAATTTTTTTAAAAATGCTTGAAATACAACCAATTTTTTTTTATATTATTCTTCCTGTTCAATTGAAAGACCCCCGCCAAAGGACCTCCTATTTGCATTATGATCCTTGCTTTAGAAAAGTCTACAAACTGAGTGAAATATGCTTAATATTTAAACGTTGTTTGCTGCAGTGAACTCTGTGAAGAGGGCATATAGCACAGACCAGAAATAAATTAATCTACTTAAAATGACCAATTTGAAAACAGACGTGGAGGTCCACCATTTAAATAACCGGCGCTATATAAAATTAATATTGCTGATAGGAACAACCTGAGAGAATCGAAGAGAACAGATCCCCCATACAGGAGCCCCTTCCAATATTATTAGTTCGGTGTCATACTGCGTGGGATAGCGTGGTTATTTTAAGACCGACACCTGGTTGTTCAGTTTGAATGACATCGTGTATTTTAAGAGTTGGCAGGTTTGTTGATTTTCACTGTCTCTCAGACAGCACGCGATTTTTCTTCGCTGTACAAACAAATTATCTCCAGCAATGAAGAGAGCTATGTGATATATACCGTATCCAATCTTTGTCATGGGACCGAGAATGCAAATAAACCTAACAGCATGGACGTAAGCTAATATTTAATTTAAAATAATTATGATGGGGCTCGGGGTTCTGTTCTCTTGGATCATTTTCTCTTGGTTATGGCTAGCAACACTTTTAGTCGTTGCTGATCTGAACCTGCTGATGAAAAGGTTAACTGGCATTTACTAGCAGCACAGACTAAATTCCCTAAATTGGATAATATTCTGGTAACCATTAGCAGTCACCACTCCACCGCTGCCTCTCGTGTCGTAATGAGCAGTCGATGACGTCACAAGAATATCGTTAAGGAAGACGTTGACACTTTTGTCTGAACCAACCACCACACGTACAGTGAACCAAACTTTATTCAGTGGGAGGCCATTGGGACAAGAGAAGCTAATGGTCCTCACATAGTCACCATTTAACACATAACCAAGCTGGCAGCAGCTAGTGCTAGACATTTGAACGTGTGGCCTAAGAAAACAAAAGACGAATTATTACGTTACATTGACGTCATTCCAGTTATTCCGGGAGAGTGTAGTCGACGTAAGTCTCATTCGTAGCCGTTATTTGATCATGACGGCGCAAATATCGGCTGTGTAGGAGACTAGGCTCGACACGCCGTTTTACGGAATAGGAATCAGCGGAATGGTCTCTAAAAATCGAATTTAGATTTATGAAAAACGGTCAAAAAGAAAAGCAAAACACATTAAATGGTTCCAACAAAATCGCCATACATAGAAAGCAGTGTCGGATCAAGTGGCCGGTACTTTTGGGGAGCCTGGGGTAGAGAGAGGGAAGCTACAATGAACGCCTCAGGCCTTCACTGCAGGGGTGCTACCCATGTTAATATGAAAAGTGCCGGATCAAGGGGAGCGTTTTTGATGGGGAGGGTAGAGAGAGTGAAGCTACAATGAACGCCACAGGCCTTCACTGCAGGGGTGTTACCCATGTTAATATGAAAAGTGCCGGATCAAGGGGAGCGTTTTTGATGGGGAGGGTAGAGAGAGTGAAGCTACAATGAACGCTGCCCTCACTGCAGGGGTGCTACCCATGCTAATATGAAAAATTGTCGGATCAAGGAGAGTATACATACATATTTTTATGGGTAGGGCAGAAAGAGTGGTGCTACAATGAACGAAAACGACGATGCAAGGGACGGTGAACGAAAGTGCTGCTGGTATACGCAGAATCTATAAGAGATCTGATCAGCCAAAAATAAACAAAATACTATAAGAAGCAAGGGCTGACAACTGCGTAAAAAAAGTAACGCAACAATGGCACGATTGATGATTGAGACCAAACCAAAAGTTTAAATGCAACTGTGAATAGCTATTTCTCCGTTATTGCGGCTCATCAGCACAGTGTAGCACCAAGTTCGAGTGACTAACCTGACTGAGTTAGCACTTTACTAATGTGCACTTGGTTATAAACTCCGGATATAACCTCAAAGGCCCTTACTGCAGGGGTGCTTCCCATGTTGATATGAAAACGTGTCGGTAGGAGCTCGGTTGTATTGAAAATAAATGTTCAAGTGCGTTATTCTTATTGATATTCTCCGTCATTGTGCATTGCAGTACTTTCTTTTCACAGCCTTGTCAACGTTAGTTAACAAGTCACAGGTTACCAACCTAAACAAGACGAAGTCAAAGTTGTTTTCGTCAATAACATTGTACATAGCTCCAGGGTGACCCACGCCATTCTGTCCAATTACATTCAACAAGTCAACTGTCAGAGTGTATGGTTTCCCAGCATTGATCTCATCCTTGCGAATAGCACGGCATAAGCCATGCGATGAAAAGGAGCCTTGATCTGCATTGATTTCATAAGTGTCTGTTGGTACTAATGGGGTCACACTGACACAAGATACTGCTGTTGGAGGTTCAGCTGCAAATACATACACGTACGACATTTATGATATTGTACTCTTATTACCTGGTACGTTTTCATCCGTCCATACTTAAACCAATGATGCGGGCATGCGGCTTCTAGATATACACCTTTGAATTGCAATAGAGGTTTTGCACAGCAGCCATGTTGCATGGCAGGAACAATGAAAATGTTTTGCATTAGAAAGAACATTCTTTCCCATAGGGAAAAGAATCTATTGTCCCTGCCATGCAACATGGCTGCCATGCAAAACCTCTATAACGTTCTCACAGATCATGAATAAATCAAAGACTCCTATGAGCCAACTCGTGAATACGATTTTTTACCACAATTGCTGCTAAACTCGCAATCTGATTGGTCGACGTGAGTGGTAAATGAGAGTCCAGACGACGGTGCTGACGCTAACATCACGCGCGCTTGAAAACAACCAATCAGATTGCGAGAAAGTTATAGACAACGCTTGCTCTTTCTTTGCTGTCACGTTTTGTAACAAGACTTCGATTTTTCCTTGTATTTTTTTTCTAAATATTGTTGTAAAAAACAAATTTACACCGGTTTTCTGTGGTGTGGACTCTTATTTACCACGATTTACGTCATCACACGGTCAAAGTTTGTTGCTGACTCACTCGGCTGCGCCTCGTGAGTCCACAACATTTTGACCATGTGATGACGTAAATCGTGGTAAATAAGGCCCGGTTCAAACGTCGAACTTCACATGTGCCGAACCTAATGCAAATTAGCAAGAACAATAGATTTTTCTCATTTGCATTAGGTTCGGCACATGTGAAGTTCGACGTTTGAACCGGGCCTAAGAGTCCACACCACGGAATACTGGTGTAAATTTGTTAACTTCACCAGAGGCTATGAGTACGACCTAAATAAGGATAATAAATAATAATGATAACCACATTGGTGGGAGGCGAGTGCTCTCACCACTGCGCCACCTCTGCTCCCCTTAGTAAACTTGAGGGAAGTACTTCGGTATATATTTTGTGAATAGAAAGTAGTTAGAGGCGATCAACCTTTCCCCTGACCAATCAGGAGCCAGGATTTAGCACACGTGACTTTGGTTAGCCAATCAGAGACGACCACCGAAAATCTGTACACGTGCAATGACATCATGGGTTTTTTATGAAAACGGAAGTGACCTTGGGTGGCGCTTGCCTGAGGGTGGGAGACCGCTGACCGGAAGTGACCCTGTTTGGATCGCGGGCTCAGATACCGCTGACCGGAAATAATCTTTTTTGGGATCGCGGGCTCAGGTATCGGGGTGGGTCCCAGATCCCGCTCGGGATCCCTCGGGGATGAGTGACTGGACGCACTGGTTCCGCTCGCGGGGTGGGTCCCAGATCCCGCTCGGCCACAGAGACAGAAAAATCCAGAAAATAACACAAAAAAAAATGACTTTTTAATAGTCACACAACGAAAAGCTATTTTTACAAGCGGGGACATGGGTTCATCCCCGACTGGGAGAACGCCCCTTTGTTAGTAGTCACATAACGAAAACAACAACAAAAGCCCCTAGTTCGCCCCTAGTTCGCCCCTAGTTCGTCGGCTCAAAAGTCACGTTGCCCTGGATTCGTGTCCGGGTTTTTCTTCGCGGTCGCCCCTTTTAATTAAACGGTGAGATCGTCGTCGGGTCGAAGCCAACTGTAGCCGTATGGGAGAGTCTTGAACGTGAATTCGTCGCCGATGACGCGTTTGTCGTAGACCACCCCCCATCGTTTGTCCCTGCGTACGGTGGTCAACGTCTTGGCACGCTTGTCTCTCTGGATGAAATGGGGGTTGAGTACGTTGACGGTGCGGGGTTTGGGGAGAGGTGAACGCAGTTCGAGGAGCAGGGTGTCCTTCATGGCTTGAAAATGAAGGTGTTGTTGTCCGCGCATGTTCAAGGTGAACCCGCGAATTTTCTCCTCCGTCTTTCCCAAGCGCGTCTTGTAAGCATAGTTTTTCGGGCCGCAGGACAAGAATTCGATGATGACGTCACGATTGCCTTTCTTGTCGTCCAATTCGTCCGTCATCTCGCCGAGGAAATTGCCCAGGGGGATTTCGGGTTCGCCGGGTTTCCATTTGTAGACCACGGAATCCGTGTCGAAATATAGGGCATTGTCTCCCACGCGATCCAGGTGATGGTAGAGACGTAGCCGGGCCCAGCAGGTGGTGAATGCGGCCACGAAGACGTTGGTGGTTTGACCGCCGGGGACGTCGTCGTCGACTTTGTCGTAGGCGATCTCGAGGCACTCGTCGTTCATGATGCGGAGATCGTGGATGACGATCGTCTCGTCTTTCATGAATTCGTACAGGGTGGCAGGCACGGTGATTTGCTGGATTTTCCGCTTGTTTTCTCGCTCGCCGAATTTTCCCCAGAAGGAATTGAGGGCCAACTTGCTGGTGGCTTTTTTCCCCTTGTTGGATTGCATGTTGTTCGCGTCGAGGTGGATCCCTTCTCGCGCTGCATATTGGGCCCGGAAGAGCGTTTGCTGCTCGGGTGTTTTGAGACTGCCGTCGGCGTTCGGCGGCCACCCGGAGGCTTCCGTTTTTCCTTTCAGCCACACGTTGACGTAATCCTCGAACAGCCCGGTACGTCGTTGCGCGGGGGGAAAGTGGTACACTTCGTGAATTTGGAGAATGCGGTACCCCTTTTCCACGGCTTTGACGAGCTCGGGGGTGCACCACGTCCCTCGGATGCTGCGTTGACTCGCCGTGTGTTCGCACACCCAAGTTCGCTCGGTCATCCGTTTGGGGATCTCTTCTTCCACGCAGGCTCGACACAGGGGAAACGTGATTTTGCCATGGCAACGGTACGGCAGCACGGAATGAAACAACCCCTCGGGCGGTAACACGGTGCAGTTGGCGATGCCAAAGTAACGGTGAATGTCTTGCACCGGTTGGGTGACGATGACGGGGTGCCCGATGGGGTACTCGTCGTACTTGTTGACGGTGGGGTACAGTGACGTCACATCCACGTACCGAATTTCTTCCCCTTGCGTTTCGTCGATCTCGTCCCATAGTCGCACGGCATTGGTGCGGCCCCCGAAGAAGGCGTCGCGGGGGTTCAGCGAAGGGACGGTGAACGGGTGCGACTCGAGAAAGGCGGCGACGTCGGCTCGTTCACACAATCTCGTCCAACCGCATTCCCAGAGGACCACCACGCGGTAGCCGCCGGCTTCCAATTGCCGCTGTTTTTGCATCGTGGCTTCGTACATTTCCCGTTTGGTGCGATCGGGGTGGAGACGGGTGGTCTTGTTCATGCTCCCCTTGAAACAGACGGGGCATCCGTGCCACAAGCACCCGTGAAATTCGTACACGGTGCGGGTCGTCTCGTTGAACCCGTCCACTTGATACCGACGACCCCCGACTTGGAGAGTGCGTTCCCCTCCGTTGAACGCGTGCGCAATGACACCTTCGGTTTGTCGGGAATTCTGCCATTCCAACCATTGGTAGGCTTTCAGGGATTGGTGTCCTCTTTTTCCATTCCATCCGCAGGGGGGTTCCAAGGCCAGGGTGCGGGGACGTAAATGTTTCTTGCGGTAATACCGCATGCAGGCCGAGGCGATGGTCACGCATTTCTCCATGGGATTGAAATCGGCTTTGGCGGCAAATTCCCGTTGAAAGATTTCGCAGCCGGCTTTGAGCACTTGCACGTCCGATCGACAGTAGGCCACCATTTCCTCGTGCAAATTGAACTCGAGATGTTGCACGGTTTTGTACCACTTGTCAAAGTCCTTTCGCACGCCCGGTTTCATGCCCTCGGGGTCGTAATGGCGCGCCTCGGGCCAAGGTCCCACGTACTCTTGATGGGCCTCGGTGTTGAAGAAATGCGGGAAGAAACCTTTCTTGCTTTCCGTCAGATTGAACGTGGCGGCAAAGGCGGAGAGGGCAAAGGGGAGGAAACACAGACTGTCCTTGAACGTCAACCGTCCGGCTTTCAGGCTCAAGATTTTCGATCCCACGCAAATTTGATCTTTGACCTCGATGCGATTGTCGTAGAGGTACTGGAGGATGAACATCCCGTCGTAACCTTTGAAATTGTGAAAGATCACAATGACTTCCCGCGGTTCGCCCAGCACCTCCGTTTTGGAAAGCAGCCAATCGTAAAATTGCCCGGTGCAATCGCGACCGTAAAACACCAGGGCGGGCACGGTGTCGAAGTGATCCTCCCCTTTGGCGCAGATGAGGATGGGCACGTGCAATTGTTCGTCCTGCGTGCATTCGTAGTCCGCATACACGAAATAGGGCGGTAATCGGGGCCGAGTCTCCTCCTCCTCGTCTTCGTCTTCCCCCGACTCGGGCTCGTTGGCGGCTAGGAAGCGGACGGCGTGGGCGGCGTGACGCGGGGCAGGTCTGGCGCGTTTGGCGGGAGGCGGTCCCGCTGCGGCTTCCTCCTCCGGGTCTGGATCGTGTACCGGGTCAATGTAGCAACGGTGGGTGGTGACGTCCGCATAATCCTTGCAGGTCTTGCAAAAATATTCCTCGCACTTGTGGGGACGTTGACGTTTGCGTCGATTTTTCCACCAGTCGAGGGATTTGCAGCAATCCTCGCACGTTTGGAGATTGGCGCAGACGGAGTGTTGCGGGGTGTCGGCCCCTTGTCCGTTGGGCGAAAACACCCGGTGATTCTCGTAGCAACGGTCTCCGTAGAAACAGCGTCGACAGTCCGGGCAGGGACGTTGCGTCGCTCGTGGGGGTTTGCTGTGGCCCGGGAGGAGTGCCAGGTAATTGCGGCAGTCTTTCTGTTTACAGGCCACGCAACGTCGTTTCACGCAGGGATGATGCGCAAAATCCTCGTGGTCGTACCCCTTGTCGCACAAGTGGCAATAGTAGCCGCGTCCGAGAATGGCGGGGATGGATTTCAACCCGTAATAATGATCCTCGTGTTTCAAGAGAAACAGGTAACGTTGGTCGGCACGTTTCTCGCCTCGTCCAAAGATCACTTGGTACCCCACATCGGCGCTGAGGACTTTGATGTGATAGTCCGGCAACACGATTTGGAATTGATGGAGGGCCCCCAACCCGCAAGGCCCTTCGGGAACGCGAGCCAACGCGTGCAAGGCTTTGGCCAATCGGGTTTGACCTTTTCCTCCTCCTCTCAAGGTTTTGAAACCAATCTCTGGCGTCCGTCGACGCGGGGGATCTTCGTCGACCCACGCTTGCATGGTGACGAGGGCCCGAGCGCAGCACAGCTCGTCCCGATTTTTGATTTTAACGACACACTGTTTCTTTTCGAGAAAGGTCAGGATGGGGACGTTGCCCGGGACGGCTTCCTTTCGGCGTCCGCTACCCCGTCCGGGATCCTTCACGGTGGTGATTTGCACTTTCAAACGATCGTCCGCTTTGAATTGTTCGTTCGAGTTTAATTTCTCCGCCATTTTTTGCAAGAGGAGGGTGACCCGTTGACTCTGTTCGCGCCATTCCCGCACCGGCACGTGAAACGATTGAAAGGCGTGCAGAAAGCTGGGATGTTGCATGGTAAACAACACGTGATCATCGTCGGCTAACTGTTCCTCCTCCAATTGGCGATCGATCGCCCGACGCAACGCCTGTTCGAGTTCGTAGCCCACATCGTATTGTGGGGGTTGTAAGAGTTCCGTGCGAGCGTGGAGGGTGGCATCGAACACCCGACGTCGTACTCCAAACTTTTGCACGCGTCGATCCGTGCCCGGGGTGAGTCGAAACTCGAAGAGGTGGCCCCGGTTGCTCTCTTCCGCGTCTTCCATGGCCTCCAACAAGACATCGTCGTCCAATTCTTCCTCCTCGCGGTCGGCCATTTTGAAGAGTTTTAACACTCGACGAAGAGGACTAGGAAAAACAACTTGTCCCGATCGGCGAGGTTGAACAGGGTTCTACAGCACCGACACAGATGGAGTTGCCGCGAGTTAAACCGTCGGCGTTTGGCTTCCTTGACGTCACGCACGAATAGGGTGATGGTTTCCCCTCGATAGGTCTGCAATAGGGTCAATGGATCTCTTCTCCTGATGCGAGAGATGCGACAGTGAAAGCACTCCATGCGTAAAAGGTCGTGGTCGGTCGGTACCCGCCCTCTTATTATACTCTCGAGGAAAAAAATGACAATGCATGCTGGGGAAGGAACAGGGTACCCATGGGGGGGTATGGGTCTTGATTTTTCAACTCGCCCCAGACCCCGGCCGGGAGGTGCGCGGGGATCTATATAAAGGCCGAGGGCTTGGCTTCAAACTCACACCAAAAACCCAAACGTCAAGATGAATGCTGTCGATGAGCATGTGACCATTTTTTCGATCGAGATGAATGAAGAAGAGAGGAGAAGAAATGAGTGGGAGAAGAAGAAGGAAGAGAAGGAGGAGGACCGAAAGTGCATCATATGCCTGGAGGAGAAGAAGCTCAGTGTGCGAGAGTTTAGAAAGAGAGACGGGACGCTGGCTCGCCAATTCTACCGCGCGCGGGCCAACAAATTGTTTTGTTGCAGTGGCTGGTGCCACGACAGTTGCCTGTTGAAGTGGGTCGAGGAGAACGGGAGGCTGATGCTATTATTCAAGTGCCCCCATTGCAGATCACTGGGGTGTGATTTCGAGGAAATGGCTGCCTTCCGTGACGGTGAACTGTGAAATAAAGAAAGACACTGAAAGAAACATTTATTTTCAAGAAACATTTATTTCATTTCAAAGAACATTTTAATTTTATTTTTACAAGAAACAAATTTAAAACGTGTTAATCAAAACACATTAAAACAGTTGTGGTTCAAACTCTCATTTGCAGTGTTCTCATTGCCTCATGGGGTGGGCGATAAACAATAATACTCAAAGTGTCAATGCAGTAATTGTAGACAGCCCACGGTGCGCTCGAATAATCCGGCGAGGGCCTCTTTCCATCGGGGGTAATTGTCCACATAGCGGGAACCCACAATGGCACTCTGGGTGTGTAAGAGGGGAAAATTGCCGTTCCCCATCGCGTGAAACGTGGCGGTGCCATAGTTGTACTTGTACCATCGCGATTTCTCCAGGTCGTAGGCAAAGATCTGCCGATGCAATTGCTTGGCATATTCCACGGTCCACCCCGTCCCTCCTTTCATCTGTTTATGGTTGAAGGTAAAGAACCCAAACGCGTAGACGCTACCGGCCCGTGCCGCAATGTGAAAGTTGCGTTTCAAATATTCGGCCGTGATGGCGTTGGAAACCCCTTTTCCCAATCGATTCTGCGCCGTGATAAAGTAACTGTCGGCTCGGTTCAATTCTTCTTCCGTCAAGGGCGTGATGGTTTGACGGCGAGGGTGATGGGGTCCAATCACCACGTCCAAACGAGTCCCGAAATGGAGGGCTTGACGTTCCGCCTCGGCGTCCACGCCCGGTGCTCCACCCGTGATGATGGTGTAGTCGTTCAAAACGGGAATATCCATGGCCATCGACATGATGAGGAGCGCTCGTGAAAAGAAATCAACGCAAAAATGAGTCCGAGCCGGGGTAAGCGGGGTCTTTTTATTTAGACCGTCGTCGACTTTGTCCACACGGGACGGTTGGCGGACCAATGGAATCTGTACGTGGACTGATACGTCATCCCGCATTGTCGTCGCATCCAATCCACGAAATGATGGCATTCGACTTGCGGGCAATGATGACGTAGGGGGTCGGCGTGAAAACCGCAACCTTCCACGCGATCCAAGCGTTTCATTTTACGAAACGGGGGACACCCGTAAGTTTCGAGATCGAGGTGGGGGATGCCGAGTCGATCCAAGAGATCTTGTTCCACGTGCCCCCCTTTGAAGGCCACCGTATCTCGTTCGTCGGTGCGGAATCGTTCGTACAGAGCTCGGATTTGCACGTCCAAGAGTCGGTGGGGGTAAGGCGCGGCGGCGGGGGGTGGTTGAAAGTGGAGTCCGTGAATGTTCCGCATGACCCAACGGGCGGTGATCTTTTCCTTGTCCGACAACTGAGCGTACTCGATGGGGAGATGGTAATGGACGACGCCCGAATGCTGTCGCGTCCAATCGCAGTACCCCATTTCGCGGCACAGAAAACATCCCTGGATTTGGAACCCTTCCAGGTCGATGCAAACGCATACCTTTTCCATGTTGCTTGTTTTTGTTCGTTTGAATACGTGCGAGGGAAGGGGGTGTGGTTTTTATAGAGACTGGCAGGTGGGGTGGTGGTGGGATTATGTTTAGCCAATCAAACGAGGCCACGTCACGAGGACGTCCGCCAATCGGATACGACCACGTCACGCTACAGGGGGTCGTGGACTTGGCATTTAAGGCGTGACGCATTCTCTCTCGCCCTCTTTTTCGTTCCAGTTACTGTTGTCGAGAAGAAAAAAGATGAGTATGAGTCGAGTACCCACGCAACCGACTCCTGTCGCTGCACCTAAAAAACGCAAAAACCCCACCGACTCCAATGCCAACCCAAAGAGGAAGAAAGTGAACAAGGAGAAACGTTTGAGCAAGAAAGAAATGGCGGCCTTGAATCTTCCCGTGGAGGTCTTACCACCACCGTTTCCCTCTGAAAACCAAGAAGACGATACTGTCACCATAACGGTACCACAATCCAAAGAGCTCGAGTCAGCCATGGAAGCCATCTTTGGGATTCAACCTACGAATGGTGACTCTTCCACCGGGAAAATGGTCCTCAAGAGTATCGCCAAAATAAAGGCACTGGAGGATAGACTGAATGGGGGCCCCGAAAAGCAACCTCTCCAAGATCCCCCTGTTTCCGATTCGCCCCCCTTGTTGACCGAGGAAGAAGAGAACGAGGCGGATGCGTTTCTGGCGAGCCTTTGCAAAGACCCGGTTCTTTCCACCCTGGTGGACGCGGCCACGCAGACGGACCCTCCACCTCAGTCCCCCGTCGTCGTCACCGATTTGTCGTGCCCTATTCACGAGTGGGAACCCTTGTGCCCGGGCAGTTGCGGGGACTTTTCTTACGAACGTTGCGGTCACGAGGGATGTCTGGTGTTCATTCCCACCCGTCACTTGGACACGATGTTGAAAGAATTGAAAGACCATCTTCACCCCGCCCTGAAAGCCCAGTGGTCTTCCTTGCGTTGCGACTGCGGGTTGAGACCGAGAATGAAACTGAGTTTGTCCCCCAACAATTACCAAAAGGTGTTCCTGACCTGCGGCGTCAACCAGAAAGGCGTGGAACAGTTTGGCAAAGAACGCTGTGGGTATTTCCAGTGGATCCATTGGAAACCCCGCGTCAAGAAAGAGG
Organism: Cladopsammia gracilis; assembly: GCA_022457155.1. Classification (NCBI taxonomy): domain Eukaryota; kingdom Metazoa; phylum Cnidaria; class Anthozoa; order Scleractinia; family Dendrophylliidae; genus Cladopsammia; species Cladopsammia gracilis. Next base: position 2,083,446 of record JAJGOT010000022.1, read on the forward strand.
AGTACGACCCCGTGCCGTGGACCTCTTGGGAACCGCCCCAGGTCGACAAAGAAAGAGAGCCAGAAAGAGAGCCAGAGATTCCCCGGTGGAACAAGTTTTGGCGAGGAGGGTTCGTGGTGGCGGGAACGAAGAACACCATTGCCTATCCCGAAGAATTCAGAAATTTGAGTTCTCGCCCTTACTTGAAGGAGGCGTACGAGATGATGAAACAGTTTCCCCCCAAAATGAAAAAGATCGTTTACGTGCAGGCCTTGTGGCGGTACCTGAAAGAAGAAAACCCTTCGTTGGAGATGTTGAGGGATGTGCAGTGGTTGAAAGACAAGTACGTGCCCGACGAGCCGACCCCCACCTTTGACTATTGGATGCGTCGAGCTGCCGAGAGGTTGGCCAGAGCCGCGGAAGAGTCACCCCGTGGCAAGTACAAATACGTGTCAGACGGGATTGGATCGTTTTGAACATTGCTTTTCTACATGTAAAAATATGATCTTGTTTGGTTGATTAAAAAAACATGTTGTTGTCACGAACATTCATGGTTGTTGTTTGTTAACGATAAAAGTCCCCTTCCCTCCCCCTTTTGTTACGAGTGCTTCGGACCCCCTTACCGGCGAACGACATGGCCCCGCGTACCAAATCCCAAACAAAGCGTGCCTCGGTCAGTTGGGGAGAGGTTTACGAATCCCCCGAGAAAAAAGGCAGTTTGGGAGGCGTGCAAAGATTTGCCCAGCAGACGGGATTGCCTCTGGCGCGGGCCAAACGCGTCTTGGAAGGGCTCTTGAGTTATACCCTGCACAAACCGCGTCGGAAACGGTTTCCCACCACCCCCGTGATCGTGTTTGCCCGCGACGAACAATGGGTGGCCGATTTGGTGGACGTGTCGGCCTTGAAGAAGTGGAATAAGGGGTACCGCTACATTTTGACCGTCATCGACGTCTTGTCCAAGTACGCGTGGGCGGTGCCTTTGAAGAACAAGACCGGTAAAGCCGTGACGGAAGCCTTTGCCTCGATTTTGCGAGGCAGCAAAGGACGACAACCCTTGCGGTTGCAAACGGACGACGGGACAGAATTTTACAACCGGACCTTCCAAACGTTTCTGAAAGAGCGAGGAATTGCGCTCTTTTCCACGCGCGGGGATAGCAAAGCCGCCGTGGTGGAACGATGGAATCGCACGTTGAAGGAACGCATGTACCGCATGTTTACCGCCCTGAATACGCTCCGGTACGAGGATCGGTTGCCGCTGTTGGTCCGAGGGTACAACGCCACCCCGCATCGAAGTATTGGCGTGCCCCCGAACCAAGTGACCCGCGCCAACGAACGCACCGTGTGGGATCGCTTGTACGAGAAACGGCTTCGACGGCGGAAACGTCCGACATTGAAGGTGGGAGATCGCGTTCGACTCAACAAGAAACATCGTCCTTTCCAAAAGGGATATTTGCCCGGATGGACGGAAGAAGTGTTCATCGTGCAACGCGCCCGAGGAGGCCCCGTGCCCACCTACAAGATCCAAGAGTGGGACGGGACGCCCGTGGAAGGGACTTTTTACAAAGAAGACGTGCAAAAAGTCGAGGTGCCGGACGATGCCGTGTTTCGGGTGGAAAAAGTGCTTCGACGACGAGGACGGAACGTGTTGGTGCGTTGGAAGGGGTGGCCCAGCAAATACGATAGTTGGATCCCCAAACGGCATATGACCTCGCTATAAAGAGGGGGATCGCACACCCAGACTGGCTACGAAGTCGTCGTCGTCGTCGTCGACGTCATGAATCGCGTGGTGCTCCTGAGCGATGTCTCCCCGGAATTTCCCAACAACACCCCGGATGCATTCAAGGTACGATTGGCGGAGCCGCTGGCGTTGGATGGGGATTGGGAAGTGGGGTTGCTGTCCCTCTCCACCCCCGATAGCGGACGGGCATTGACGCACGTCGCGGGGCTCGAGAAGGATGTCATGTTTGTGCTGGCTTACACCCTGGTGGATACCCTCGATCAACCGACCCTTCACAGTTACATGATCAACGGCGATCGTTTGCAAGACGAGCAATTCATCAAGAATGGGGTGGACATGATGGCCTCCATGATTCGACTCTTCGAGCGGGAAGCCTTTGCCCAAACGCAAGCACTGGGACGTCGTTTGGAGAAGGCCCGTCGACCCACCTTTCATTGGGAAGGCCCGTCCTTGGTCGTGGAACATAAACTGTTGGAGCACATCAAACCCGTTCCCACCAACCCCGTACCCGGCATTCGATTGATGGTGAATAAAAAGTTGGCGGTGGGCATGGGGTGGTTGAACGCCGAGGGGACGGCACTGGGGGAAAATCTTCACTATTCCCTCCCGTTTCAAGAATCCAAGCAGTCCTTCTTTTTTATCAAGGACACGGAACTGGGCACGACCAAGATAGACGAGACAACGGAAACGCCCATCCTCTGGCACGCGAACCGAGGGTACCTGTCTCTCTCGCTGACCGTGAATTGGCACTTTGTGAATCTCAACGATGCCTTTGGCGAGTACGTGGGGAGTACGGGACGACGCTTCTTCGTGTACACGGATCTGGTGGAAAGCAATCGGATGGGCGGTCAACTCCACCCCTTGATTCGAGAAGCGCATTTTCCCAAAAGCGGAGAAGGGGTGCAGTTCTTTGAACCCTTGCACATCCAATGGGTCCCCTTACGACGCCCCTGGATCGATATCGTCGAAGTGCAACTGGCCGACCCGACCGGGACCTTGGCAAAAATGAAAAAAGGCCAAACGGTCGCCACCTTCTCGTTCCGCAAGGTGACGGTATAAAAAAGCCAGCCCTCCCTCCCTCCCTCGTCGATCCTCGAGTGTCGTCATGTTGGGAGGCAGTTTAACGCGTTATCATCCCCCTCGACGAGGACGGGGACGGGGCAAGGCGGAGGTGCCTTCATGCAAGATTTGATCAAATTGGCCACCCCGTTGCTCGCGTCGTCGTTGCGCGAAGGAAAAGCGTCGCTGGATCGAGGTCAATCGTGGAAACAGGCGGAAAAAGCGGTGTTTGGCGCCTTGGGACGAGGGGTGAAACGAAAAGCCCTGACGAGCAAGCAAGGGATCTATAAAAAAGCGGCGAAACGAGCCCGAGACATTTTCGGCGAGTGAAGACAGAAACATTAAAGAAAACAAAAAACTAGCAGCACCACCATGGTCCACCCCCTGGTCGTGCAATCGCGACCCCGGCATCTGACGGGAAGGGGACGGTATAAAAGTCCCGTCCAACGCGGGGGCTGGATCTCGTCGGACGTGGCACCTCCCCCGGGGTATTGGTTCACTCGACGACAACGTCAACGCGGAGGTTGGATCTCGTCGGACGTCGCGCCTCCACCGGGGTATCGGTTCGCCAGATACATAAAAAGGGTCCACGCGCGTCCACGGCAACGCAAACGTCCACGTCCCTGAACGCAACCATGTCGTTGGAATTGTTTACGATTCCCACGGCCGACATTGCTCGGCAGGGGTATCGGATGGTCAAGTACAGTCCGTCCACCACGGGCATCCGACCCATCACCTTCACGGTGCAAGCATTGGACGATTTTTGCGATTTGGATCGAAGTTATTTGGAACTGGAACTGCGTTTGCCTTCGGCTTCCACCAACGGCCTGGTGGCGGACGCGAATGCCGCCTCGGACGCCGACGACACCCGGTTCGTGTACGCGGTCAACAACATTGCGCATTCCATCTTCAAACAAATGAACCTGCGCTTCAACGGAGCCCTCATGAGCGAACAGACGGACACGTACGCGTACAAGGCATTCCTAGAAACCATCTTGAATTTCAATAGAGAGGAAGGAGAGACCTTGCTGGCCGCGCAAGGGTGGGTGAATCAATTGGATGTCGTCCCTCGGATCCAAGCCACCGGCCAAAACGACGACATCCCCACCACGGCCGGATGGTTGCACAATTCGGTGCAACCCCTGAAAACGGCCTCCATGCGATTTCGCGGCAACCAGACCGTGACGTTCCTGATCAAGCCGCACCTGGAAGCCTTTCACACGGGACGTCTTCTCACCCCAGGCGTAGAAATGGTCTTGGAACTGTTTTGCCATGCCCCCGATTTTTTCACGTTTGGCACCAAGACGAGTGGCACGGGGGTGAAACGGATGGTGACGTTGAACCACGAGGATCTGAAAGTGACCCTGCATCTGTGCCGCGTGAGTTTGAATCCCACGGTGTACAGCGCGTTGCAAACCGATCGAAAAAGCAAGCGACAGACGGCCAAGTACCCGGTGGTGAGAAGCGAAATCCGGTCCTTTTCGTTCGACGGACGGACCACCAAATTCACGGAAGATAACGTGTTTGTGGGAAAAGTGCCCGATCGGATGATCGTGGCGTTGGTGGACAGTCGAGCGTTTAACGGCGATGTAGAATGGTATCCGTTTGCTTTTCAAAAATTTGGGGTGACCCGCATCAAGCAAGTGGTGGATGGCGAAGAATACCCGTACCCCACCCTGGAATTGAATGGAAACGATAATTTGAAAGATTTGAAAGGCTACCGTCGGTTCCTGGAAGCGTGTGGACGGTTGCAGCACCACGGTTCCTCCATGGTGAGACCGGAGGATTGGGGGCAAGATGGACAATGCACGTTGTTCGCGTTCAACAATGTCCCCTCGGGCGTGGCGGACGACCCCGAGTACCGAAACCCGAAACAAGCTGGCAATTTGCGCGTGGAAATTGATTTCCAGGCTGCTCTGGATACCAATATCACCGTGTTGGTCTGGGGCGAGTTTGAAAATCTATTTGAAGTGGATGGCAACGGCGCTGTCTTGTATAACCTGCACCGTTAGCTGAAGAAAACAAGAAAAGAAAGAAAGAAGAAGAAGCATGGAATTTGTAGCGCTGAGTGATACCGTGTTACGCTACCTGGCCAGGGACGACGACGCCTTGAAACGCGTGTTTTGGGACGTGGTCCCGTCGGACGGATTGCCGCAACCTCCCACCGTGACGACCCGAGCAGGCTACATCGTGAACACGGACCCGACGGGGGAACCGGGCAAACATTGGCTGGCCGTGTGGACCGAACCGGGACGAGGTTGCGAAGTCTTTGACAGTTACGGGTTGCCCTTGACCACGTACCCGGCCCCGGGCATGCACGAATGGTTGGCGCAATGGCCCACGGTATTTCGAAGCGGTATGACCCTACAAGCCCTCCGGAGTCAAACCTGCGGACATTACGCCTTGTTGTTTCTCAAAGCGCGAGTACGAGGGGTGTCGTTTGAAGAGTTTTTGGCCGACTTTTCGCCGCACGACCTGGTATCCAACGACGCCAAAGTGGCGCAACGAGTCAAAGCCTTGATCCAGGAAGAACTGAGCGAAGTGGACAATGCCGTCCCCAATCGTCAATGCAGCGTGAGCTTTCAAGAGAACAAGGAACATTTCCACGTGTAAAACAGAGGAAAGAAAAAAAAGAAAACAGTTGTTGTTGTTGTTATTATTGTTATGGTTGTTGTTAAAAAATAAAACAAGTGGTTGAAAAAAGTGTTTCCGGTGCAATTTTTTATAATTTAAATAATTAAAAAAACAGACCCATTTGACAGCGAATGCTTTGATGGTCTAGTGGTAAAGACGCTGCGTTGTGGCCGCAGAGACCCAGGTTCGAATCCTGGTCATTGCATCTCTCTCTTTTTCTTTTTTCATCATAAAAAGAGTCATCCCTGGCTGGGGAGGGATTCATTCGAGACGACATGCCGCAAGGGAATCGAACCAAACGACAAAGACGACGACGACGACGCACCACCCGAGGGTATACGGGTAAATCGGGACCCAATCCCTCCTTTTTGACGGTGTTGGGAAAACGCGGGCAGATGAGCGAGACCTTGCGACGTAAACGAGAGCAGACGGGCGGGATCTTCACCGTGTTAGCCTCGGCGGCCAAACTGGGGTACCAACTGGGAAAAATGAACTCTTACAAAAGGATGGGCGTGACGGGTGCCGCGGGTCATTATCGCGGTCGACGCAAACCGTGGGAAGTGTGAAGAAAAAACCAACCATGATCACCAGACAAGATGCGCAACACGTGATTCAATGCTTGAGAGAGTTGGAATGGGGAGAAATTCTCTGCCATCCCGAGGATGTCTTGTGGAATCGATGGGATTATCGTCAGTATCGTCGATTGCGCACCTTGGCCGAACGAGGTGACTGGGATGCCCTGGTGACCGCGCTTCAAACTTGCGGGGAAACCCGCGTCAGGGAAAGCGTGGCAACCTCGATAAAACAACGCACCCCTCGATGGTACGATCACTACCTAGCACGATGATTCGTATGCCGAGTAGCGTCATGGTCGGCGGCCCCTCGAGATGCGGCAAAACCCAATTGCTGGACGACCTGTTGACGGAACAACGCGCGTTTCAACGGACCCCGGCTCGGATCGTGTACTGTTACGGGGTGTGGCAACCCCGCTTTGCTGGCATGAAGAAGAAAGGCGTTCGATTTCATCAAGGCATCCCGACCCCCTCTCACTTGGGACAATGGTTCGAGGGTCGAGGGGGCGATATTCTGGTGTTGGACGATCTCATGGAAGAAGGGGGCAACGACAAGCGCGTGTTGGATTTATTCACCAAAGATTCCCATCATCACAACATCACGGTGTTTTATTTGACGCAAGATTTGTTTCCGCCCGGGAAATTTGCCAAGACCATCAACCGAAATGCGCATTATGTCATCGCCTTCAAGAATCCGCGCGATCGTACGGGCATGCGAAATTTGGCGTTGCAAGCGTTCCCGGACCAATGGCAGGGGGTGATGGACGTGTTCAACCTCTGCACGCAGAATCCCTTTGGCTATTTAATGTTGGATCTCCACCCGGCGTCCGACGATCGGTTTCGGTTGTGGACGAATCTGCGCGAACGAGAAGCGCCTCCGGTGGTCTTTGAAGAAACGGCATGAGTCGTGAAAGTTCACCCTCCCCGCTACTCATTCGCGATGCGCGAGAGAGCGACGACGCCCTGCTGGATCCGGAATACCTGGAACAGATGGAACGAGTTTTGGCCACGCTGTCGCCGGCCGGAGTAGGCACGAGCCCCCAACCCGCTGCCACGGCGCGTCCGGCGGGAGTGGGGGTGTCGACCTCGTTTTCGTCCCCTCGAGATCTGAACCCGACCGAGTTGTTGCAAGAATTGGGATTGGCAGTATCCCCGCCACGTCGTGCCGCCTCCTCCTCCTCCTCTTCCTCCTCGTTTCGGTCTCCGTCGCCGTCCCTGCCACCCACTCCGTCCGGAGCCGTCTCTGGCACGAGAAGGAATTTGGCCATGCATCGGATCCTCAACGCTCCCATGACGAAAGAGGAAGAAACGCGATTGCGGCAACAATACCGTATCACGGACGACGATTTGGAGAGGTACATGGCCACCCTCCCCCCGTACGACGACGCAGGCTCCCCCGCGTCACCTGCCGCCACCGCCCCACCCACGACCGTCTCGGCCACCACCAGGACGGCAGCAGGCGCTCCCGGCGGACCGGGAGGGTCCCCTTCCTCCTCGTCGTCATCGCCCTCTCCGCCTCGTTCCCCTCGCGGACGTGGCAGACGACCCAGAGGACGTCGGGGTCCCGGCCCGACCAATCGACGCAATCAAGAGGAGATGCGTCGACAAATGGATCTGTTGGCGGAAGATGCCAGACAGCAAGCTCGCAACCGTCGCATACGTAACATCACGCATACCAATACCGTGACCACGGTGTACGAAGACAACGGCGAAGCGCCCACCGTACGACGGACCTCCTCCCGCATCACCAATCCATAAAAAAGAGGGAGAGAGAGAGAGAGAAAACATAGACACACACCCACACTTTGGTGCAGACAGTGATCGCCATGGTTCGAGGCAACGGGGTGCGTCGACGCACGACTCCCCGCATCCGACGACGACGGCGTGGAAGGTCCCACCACCAACAGCAACGGGGAGGAAATCTCCTTCCCGTGTTATTTCGCGACTTGCAACGGACCTTTGGGAAAAAAACCGTGGGCACTTTGGCCAAAGGCGCCTCTAAAGAAGCGCAAGCCTTGGCGTTGGCCAAAGGCAGTGTCGCCGTGGGCAAACAGATGAAACGAGCCTATCAACGGGCAAAACAACGCATTCCGCCGGAACTACGTCGACAGATGCTCTTCCTATAAAAAAACGGAAAGGGGAACTTGCCCACGTCATTGTGGGACGACAGGATGCCAAAACGACGGGCCGTGAAAAGACGTCGACGGCGGCAGACCAGGAAGCTTCAACGCGGGGGTGGTTTGGAACAACTGATTCCCCCCATCCTGCGCGTGGTGAAATCGCTCATGGGAGGTCAATCCGTGGGAGCCTTGGCGAAAAAAGCCGCGAAAGAATTGGCCAAAGAAACCGTCAAGAGTGGGGCGCGAGGGGTGGCTCGGAAAATGTCCAGTACCGTGCGAGGTATCAAACGGAAAGCCACGCGGGCCGCGCAACGCGTCAAACGACGTCTGCCGGGACTATAAAAAAACGACCGAGAGGGCTTGCCGTCGACACTTGGGACCTGGATCATGCCGAAAGGAAAACGACGACAACGTGCCCTGCGTCGATACGGAGTCAAAACACGACGACGACCCCGTAGTCGTCAACATGGAGGCGTGTTTCCTTTACTGGCCTTGGCCGTACCCGCCTTGATCGCCGCGGGTAAAGCAGCCGCCTTGGGTGCGGCGGGAGGCGCGGCGGGGTTCGGGGCCAAAAAAGCCTTGGAAGCCGCAACGCGAAAACGGAGGTGAAAAAAACAGAGAAAACAAGAGAGAGAGAAAAAAAACCCGTGGAGTATAAAGCGAGCACGATGCCTACGGACGGCGGTCGATCCGAGTGTGCGTCATGCGTCGCATCCATCGTCAATTGCCCTTCTTGAAGAGTGTCTTGAAGGAAGCCGATCAGCATCGACGACAAGAACGATTGCAATTAGCCAATGCGGATCAAATCAATGCCATCAGCGAATTGGCGATGAACACGTTACGGGGCACGGTCCCCCTGTCCCGTGCCATTTATCGCGTGCTACTCCCCCACCGCCAGGCCTTGCGCGAGATGGCGAAAAAAAAGAATTCGATAAAAAGACGTCGAGAGACCATGCAATCGCAAACGGGGGCGGGTCTCTGGCGCGGGTTGAATTGCGTCTGCGAAAGAGCCCTCAAGTCGCGATGAATCGCGTGTCGCACCTTATAAGAAGAACGGAACGACGGGAACAAGAACGTCAGGCCACCTTACAACGCGTGGTGGAGACCTTGCAAAGTCGAAATCGAGACTTGGAGAGGCTCGAAAAAGAACTCGACACGCTTCGCGAGCGATTGAGGCAAAAAGAGGACCACGTGGAGGTATTGTGTCAACATTTGCTGAATCTACGCGATCATCAACTCTGCCGCTACTGTCGAGTCTACGCCGACGTATTGGGAGACGGAAGCGGCAAAGAATTAGCATGAGCGCGTTCCAGGCCCAAGCCGTCACCGACCCTCGACGGTTTCTTCAATTGCAAGAACAGTACAAGCAACGGTTGATGGAAGACAGTCGATTGAATAAGGCGGCGACCTTGGCGGCCGAAGAAGACGTGTTGCTCAACTCCGACCTGGACCCGGGGCTCAAAGTCGCGTTGGCCAAACCCTTGGCGCGTCAAGTGCGCGTGTGGACCAAACGCGTCCGACAACCGGGCATGACGGCCCCGGGCACGGGGGTGGGGGTACCGGCGGCGGAGGAGGAGGATTTGGCCGAGGCGCCCATCTCCACCTTCCTCAAACACATGATAAAAGGACGCACCCCGTCGACACCCGCGCCAGGTCCAAAACCGGCCAAACCGACGGGAACCCCGAAAAAGGTCAGCGTCAAGAAACTCACGACCCCGTCGGGCATTCCGAGACCCATCCGTCCGAGGCAACTTCCCTTTGACACGCCGGCGTCGGCACCCGGTCCGTCGACGTCCTCCTCGTCTCTCAGCGGGACGTTGAAGAAACGAGCCAAACAGACGATAGGGAGTGTCGCGAAAAAAACCCAACAAGTGATCCGAGACAAAGCCAAGGCGGCCCTCGAAAAAAGAGCCAAAAGGGAATTGGAGAAACTCAAGACGAGTTGGTTGGATTGGAAGTGATGGGACGCGGTCAAACACCCAAACGAAAAAGGCAACGGGCTCCCCGCCGGCAAAGAGCCATTTGCGGAGGAAGTTTCGACCTTCAAAAGTTACTGGCCAAAACGGGGATCGAATTTCATTGGCCGGGGTATCAATACATGGGCCCCGGAACGCATCTCGCCAAACGCCTGAAACGAGGGGATCCCGGAAAAAATCGATTGGATCGATTGGCCAAGCAACACGACATCGATTACGGTCGTGCCAAGACGTTGCAGGACAAGTGGAAAGCGGACGAAAAAATGATCCGAGGGATTGCCAACCTGCCGGGAAAACACACCCTGACGGAGAAGATTGTGAAAAAAATCATGCAAGTCAAGAAACGTTTAAAATTGTGAAAGAACACTTTATTGTAAAAATCCAACGTTGCGTTTAAAGTTTAATAAAATCAACCACTTGTAAAAAAAAGTGTTTTGTGTCAGTTCACGCCTTATTGTCTTTCGAGGTCGAGACTTGGACGCCTTCGTTCACCAATTGTTTTTCGAGGGCTTGTAAGCGGGGATCCTTCTCGAAATACTCGGGGATAACAAATTCGCCCGCATGCTTGTCCATCCCAGCCTGCAAATTGTATTTGGCCAATTTACAGGATCCCTCGCAACAGTTGGGTTCCCAGTCGTAACCGTGTCCCGTGTGGTAGGCGGCATCTTTCTCCTCTTCGCACTCCCTGCACAAAATTTGGTCCAACAAGAGATCGCAGCGCACTTGCCATTGCAGACCCCGACGACGTTCCTCTTTCGTGTCTTTCAAGCACTGCGTTTTCTCCCGTTGCAACGTCTCGACTCGAGCGCGGGCCTCTTTCATGTCTGTCGACCACTGCATTTTGTCCCGTTGGTAGGTCCCGATTCGAGCGCGGAGGGACGAGTTGTCGGTCTTCAAGGCCTCGACGCAACTCGGAATCTGGCTCCAGGGTACCCCACTGAGTTGACACGTGACATCCGCCATGGCCTTTCGCAGGAACAGATTTTCTTTTTTCACTTCGTTCAATTCCTTGGTCAATAACACGTTTTTCACGGACAACGGATCCATCGCGTACCCCAACATCGTGCCCGTCCTTTTCTCTCTCTATCTCTCGAGGCGAATTAAATAGAACGGGGTGGGGTGGCGAGAGACCCTGGGACGAGTGAAGAAATCAATACCCATACCCCCCATGGGTACCCCGTTCCTTCCCGGCATGCATCGTCCTCCTTCCCGAGGGTATAATAAGAGCAAGGGGTTCCCACCGTTTTTCACCCTTCACTCAGTTGTTACGAGCTCTAGTGAAAAACAAACATGGCGTCCAACAAAGTGGTCACTCCCTCGGTGGTGGAAGTCATGCGTGCCAAGCGAAAACGTGTCATGGATGAGAAGGAGACCCGGGTCGCCAAACGCGTGAAAGTGGAACCGGTGGGAGAGGATCCATCCCAGACTGCCTCGCTTCCCCATGGAGAGTCTTATTGGGATTATTTACCCATCATCCTCCAAGAACGCATCCTGGATTTGGCGGCCAGGCAATTGCACCGAGAACGCATGGCACAGGTATGTTTCGAGCTTGTATTTCATCGTGTTTGCCAATTTCATAAATGGGTCAAATATTCAGTCAGATGTGTCGGTTGCAACCATTGCTCCCGACGACGGCGTTACGGGGCCATCGATCAATTATTAACCAAAGTGCGTTCCATCGAAAACCCCCATTCCGCCCATTGGACCAATGGCTATTGCAATCAATGCCACGACGATTTGATGCAATCCCGGAAACTTTGTAACCTTTAATTTTTTTTCCTCTTTAACTACAAGGTGATGGTCGAAATCCGCACCTTGCTTCGCTGTCCTGTCACGCAATGGGTGCGACCGACTCCCAGTCGACGACCGTTTATTGTGTGGGACCTCTCTTGCCTCTACTGCCGGCGACGTGTTGTTAATCTGTAATTTTTTTTCACCCCAAAAACACAGATCACGGGACAGTTACGGGACTTGTACCTCTGCCCACGCTCGCTATGGTTGAACACCGAAAAACATACGAACAATCCTACGGTGTGCCAACATTGTAACCGTAAAGTCTTCAAGGGCAAAATTGATCGTTTGATTAAAAGAAGGAAACGCGGAGATCACTAATTTTCATTTTTTATTTCACACTGTACAGTTGATTTTAGAAATACAAGACTTGCCCGTTTGCGCCGTTTCTATTTGGGGCGATCCCACGTCGTCATCTTATTGTCAACATTGTTTGCGACGATGGACAGACGGGGACATTGACGATCGTTTTCTTCTCCGTTTCTTTTAGTTGATGCAAGAACTCGGGCAATCCGTCGTGTGTCCGTGCACCAAATGGGTCACCAATCCCGCGTTGCCTTATTGTCAACATTGTCGACGCATAGAACTGTTTGGGCGACTCGATTTTCTCGTCGCCCATTCCCTCGATTGGGCTCACGACGACTTTATGGACAGACACGACGCCGTTTACAACGATGATCATCTCGTTGCTTTTGCGGACAAACGTTTAAATTTACGTTTTTATCAACACGTGTAATTATTTTTTAAAAAACAATCGTGAATAAATGTTGTTGTTGTTTTTTCAGATTCTGGATCAATTGCTGTCTTTTCGCGTTTGCCCCATGTACCTATGGTCCACGCGATCCTTCTTTCTTTCCTATCCATGCTGCCATTGCGTGCGGGGACTGGGCCTGGGAACTATTGACGATTAGTTGAAATACAAAAAGCGACAAAACCACTCAACGTGACTTTCCATTTTTTCAGGTCATGACGCAATTACAATCCCTGATCGTGTGCGGTCACACCCTATGGTCCACCCGTTTGGTGCCTAAATGGATCACTCCCAATCTTCGAGTGTTTTTATGCCAACATTGTTTACGAAAAAAAACACGTGGTTCCATTGACAGTGGTTTCCTCCGTTTCAGGTCATGACGCAATTGAAATCCCTGATCGTGTGCGGCTTCCGACAATGGACCACCCGCAGCGCCGATCCCTGGATCCTATGCAACCATTGCATTCGGTATTTTGCTCTCGGGTCCATTGACGACTGGCTCGCAAAGAACAAACCGCCGCCACCCAGAAGCTATTGGGGTGAAATCTACAACACACGAACAAATCCATTCATGAATTGAACTCATGTTCCCGCATGTAAATTCTTGTTTTCGTTGTGTGACTATTAAAAAGTCATTTTTTTGTGTTATTTTCTGGATTTTTCTGTCTCTGTGGCCGAGCGGGATCTGGGACCCACCCCGCGAGCGGAACCAGTGCGTCGAGTCACTCATCCCCGAGGGATCCCGAGCGGGATCTGGGACCCACCCCGATACCTGAGCCCGCGATCCCAAAAAAGATTATTTCCGGTCAGCGGTATCTGAGCCCGCGATCCAAACGGGGTCACTTCCGGTCAGCGGTCTCCCACCCTCAGGCAAGCGCCACCCAAGGTCACTTCCGTTTTCATAAAAAACCCATGATGTCATTGCACCTGAGCCCGCGATCCCAAAAAAGATTATTTCCGGTCAGCGGTATCTGAGCCCGCGATCCAAACGGGGTCACTTCCGGTCAGCGGTCTCCCACCCTCAGGCAAGCGCCACCCAAGGTCACTTCCGTTTTCATAAAAAACCCATGATGTCATTGCACGTGTACAGATTTTCGGTGGTCGTCTCTGATTGGCTAACCAAAGTCACGTGTGCTAAATCCTGGCTCCTGATTGGTCAGGGGAAAGGTTGATCGCCTCTAACTACTATAGAAAATAAGTTCTTTAAAGCCTATTTTAAAGGATTTTGCGTTACCCGATCGCGACTGCTAGTTGAATATTTCATCGAGTCAAGTCTCAAGTCTCCGATGGGAAAAGAATCCTTACCTTGCTGGAGCCATAATTGTTGCTAAAAATGGAACGATATTACAAATTTAAAAGCAAATTCCCAGGCTTATCTAGTTGCTGGAATTCGAAAGTGTGTAAAATTTGCATATAAATGCAAGCATGTCATTTGAACTTTGTACCGCGAGTTAACGAGTAACACAATATTGCAGTAAGATTACGTTTTTATAAACGCGTTGCCGGATGTTTTTTGAAAATTGAACGACTTCAAACGAAAAGCAAAACATTAGTACATCACTTTCTCAATGTCCAGTTCGGAAATAAAAAAGAAGAAGAAGAAGAAGAAGAAGAAGAAGAAGAAGAAGAAGAAGGAGGAGGAGGAGGAGGAGGAGGAGGAGGAGGAGAAGAAGAAGAAGAAGAAGAAGAAGAAGAAGAAGAAGAAGAAGAAGAAGAAGGAGCGGGAGCGGGAGCGGGAGCGGGAGAAGGAGAAGGAGAAGAAAGAGAAAAGGAAAAAGAATAAAAAATCGGACGTCCCCGCCAGGATTCTAACCCGGTCTGTTGGTATAGGAAAGCAACAATTAAACCACTGGGCCATATCGGTATATTTCAACGTGGATACGCATTCAAAAGCGTGTCTCTGTTGAAAAGTCCATTTGAAGTCTACAGATTTATTTTATATTTCCATCAAAGGACTCTTAATGCGAAACATCTTTGAGCTTATTGTTTTTCATACACGTGGACAACAATGCTATTCGCAAAGTGGTCAAAAAGTCATGTTTTGTGGGTTGTGATTTGTGGATTTCAAACCATTTGGTCAGTTTCTGTTTTCAGGGGTCCAATAGGTGCGATTACACACACCGATAAATGGCATTTCCCATGGTAGATCATCCCGTGGTGCATCACACTTGGGTTTAGTATACCGTGTTAACCAGCGGTTACACGCGATTTGTGATTTGCCAAGGTAAAAAATTGTCACGCAATTTTGTGAATCACTTTTCCTTTGCGGATACGTGTTGACGTCAAACGGAGCATCGTGATTGGCTCTTGTACGTTGGGCATCAAAACACTATTGCAATACCACTTTAAATGTCGTGGGTGCTTCGTATGATCTTTTTGATGTATCCATGGATATTTACCACGGGAAATTTACCTCGGGAAATGTCGGTCACACTCACTTAATGCAGTTTCCCGTGGTGTAAGGGTCATTTACCACGGTAAAGGTGCCCCGTGTAACCGCACCTAATGTTTGTCGCCATAATTATGTTTGACGGCAGCATAAAACTTAAACCTCTGTTGGGCCTTGAACTTCAGAGTTCGCGTGTTATTGAAAGGCGCAGTAAAAAAACACACTCACCTTGATAGTAACAGTAGTATATCCTAGCAGCCTCTATATACGGGTGAACACCACCTGACGAATCCTTGTTATTTTCGTTCTCGGTGTCATAGCTTATAAACTCCACAATATCAATGGCTCCTTTCACAAGTTGACATTCAGACGAACCAAAAGCTAGCAGGTAAAATGGTTTACCCACAGGGAGGGTTATAGGTTCTGACTTATCACCATCCGTTCGACAACAGAATGAAATCCTGGTATCCGCATCGTATATGCCTTCAGGAAGTGTCCCTCCTACTTTGTTGATGTTGTTGGTATTTTCATCATCCCAGAATATAAATCCTTCGGTAAGACCTACTGGACATACTTCTTTCTTGTAGATGCAATATTGACCTGAAATGAGTTAGTTTACTGCCGTTGCTAAGGTATAAAACAGTAGCTGTACTATTATGTAAATTTGGTCTATCAACTGAGTTGATAACAAATTGGCCACCGTTAAGAGATTCAAAACGTTTGCCCCTCATCATAGCGATTCGCTCTCACGAAAGGCTAGTGATAGAAACGTCAGCTTTGGAATCTCTTTACGCTGACTAATTTACCTTATCGACTTAGCCTGAGAACAGGCTCCTTCTGGGAGGAGATATTGGGTTGAAAGGAATCGGCGAGCGTGACGAGCGGGGCGAGTCGATCGCGGACTGGGGAGTAGAGGAAAGGGCCCCTTCCCCCTCCTCCCCAATCCGCACTTTTAACTTAATACCCCCAAAAAAGGAACCTATTTCAACTCAGTTGATAAAACTAAATTTTCGTGTTTGTATCTCCCACCGACGCAGCACCACTGTTCCTTTAGAAGTTAATCCCTTTATTAGCGTGCTATTATGTGTTTCCGTCCTTTTTTGTACGGCAGGAGCCGAGAGAAGAGACTGGCAAAACTGATTAGCAAGCCACGGTATAGTGATTCATAAATTGACATTTCGAAGCTTTATAAGCACTTCGTCAGAGCCAATCAAGGAACTGTGGATTGCGTCTGTTTCCGAAGAGGGGAACGTTGTATACGATGTTGGAAGAAATATCAACATGGTAACGTAAAAAAAGAACACGAATGAATTGGATAAAAAGCATCCACTCATACATACCCCACTGACTACAAGCTCCTTTTTATTTAACTCTTTTTACAGAATATCTTAGATATATCATCTGCTCATATCCATAGTTTCTCACCTTTGGGCCACATCCTTTCTTTTTCCTTTGAAGTGTCCTCTTCCTTAATGCAGAAACTTCTGTTTACACCATTTCCCTCATTAGAAGCGTCCAGATGGAAACTTTCCGAAAACTCGTCGTTATTAGAAGTATCTTCGGTGTCCTGGTACCTCCAGCCTAGTTTCCAGTCAAATCCGTTTGACTGAGGACAGCCAAGATTGGGGCGAGGAAGTCCAAATGTCCCGGATGGCCATATGTAGGACAAGGGGTCTGAGGCTTAGTGAGTTAAGTTAAATACAAAAATGAATTACAGCATCGATTTACATGGATATTCTCTAGAGACTACGGTATAGTAAATAACGCTGCCAGAAAACCTTCACGCATGGTTAAGAAAACGTAAGCTTACAAATTGCAGTATTCCATAAAATACCGTTTAGCTTCGTAAAGGTTTTTTGTCTGGCAAGCAAAAAATATTTTGATAGTAGTTGTTGTATATTTTGATAGTAGTTGTTGAGCGGACTGGGGAGAGCGCAGTGTGATGTAGACCTGTTTCTGTCGCTCCGTCAACCGTACAATCTTTGAACCTAATTTTGATGTGTCTATGGAAATTTCTTGTATTCATATAACTCCAAAGAGGAAAGCAAGTTGCAGAAATTTATCTAACAGCTCAACAGAAACGTCACCCGAGGAAAAAAGGTGGAAACCTTCGAACTCTCCTGGCGCAAAGAGCTTAGAAGACGAAGACGAAGACGAAGAAGACGATAAAGTAATGGCAGCTCAAAAACTTACTGAAAGTTTTGCTGAGAAACTAGACCTCATCTTAGTACGACTTGGTAGCCTCGACTCAAAAATGGAGCAACTAAATAGATCTGTAGAAGGCCTACAAAGTAAGGTATCCTCTCTCGAAATCGATATCGTTTCGGTGAAAGACAAGCAGAAGAGTCTTGACGATAAGTTTAACCATGTCGAAAGCAACACAAAATTCGTGGACGACCAAATTAAAGAGTTACAGAGCGGTATGAATACTAGAATGGAGGAAATCAACGATCACCGCAAACAAATTCTTTATCTCGAAGCGTACAGTCGCCGTGAGAATTTAAAATTTGAAGGAATACCCGAAACAACCGATTCGTCGAACCAGAGTGCATCACCGACCGAGGATACGAAAAAAATTCTGGTTGACTTCATGGAAAATGTTCTGGAAATTGAAAACGCCGAAGATATTGAATTCCAGCGAGTACATAGGATGGGTAAACCGAAGAACACTAATGGTAACAGTGGTCGTACGATCATAGCTCGCTTCTTGAGATTCCCTGACAGAGAACGAGTCCTTAAATGCGGCCGTAAACTAAAAGACACCAACTACAAGATGTACGAAGATATGCCAAAAGAGTTGCACGAAATGAGAAAAGCCCAAATAGACAAACTTAAGAAAGCAAGAAAAGATGGAAAACGCGCAAATTTCAGTAAATCGGAACCAGATAAACTTTATATCAATGGAAAATACGTTAAAATGTAAATAATAATCGGTGGTATGTAATGTTTAATTAACATACTCAATCCATTATTTCGTTTTTCACAAAGAAATATTTTGTCCAACACCTGTAAGTCATTTAATTAACAATTGATAGACATTTTGAACTTAATTTTAGCATCCTGCTAACACCTCTCAATAATGAGTACTTCATAGGCGTTTCTATTTACCTGTATATAAAACAAAGTACGGTATGGGAGCTGAGGCTTGAAGATCCGGCTAAAGGTAATTTGGTTAAAGCTCGATTACAGTTAACTCTGGAGCATAAGGTAAGGCTATTAATTTGTTTTTTGCCCCCGTCTTCTTATGTGGTTTGCGTAACGCGTTTGTACAGTTGTTATCCAGTCTTACATAATATTTGAAGATTTTTTTTGTTCCTTAATTAGTGTAATGTATTTCTTTTGCGCGTTACATATAGTTAGGTACTGCGATTCTGTGATTTGTGTATGTTATTTATATCTTAACTACGTTTTAATTATCTTCGTAAGTTTCTCGCAAAGTAATTCTCAATTAGGATCAGGCTTTCCGAATACCCGTTTTAAATTTAATGCACATGAAAGGTACTTGTTTTAATATGATATCAGTAAATGCAAGAGGGATTCGTGACTCCTTTAAAAGAAAATCTATTTTTACCTGGGCTTCTAAACAAGACGCAGATATTATATTACTTCAAGAAACATACAGCACACCAGAACTAGAAAATATCTGGAAAACACAGTGGAGAGGGCACATGTATTTTTCTCATGGTACAGTTCACAGCAGAGGTGTACTTTTGCTAGTAAAAGAACAACTTGAATTTGAGCAAATCTCGGTAAAACAAGATCCTGATGGCCGCTTCATTATAATAGACTGTACAATACAAGATCAACCTTTTATTCTCGTGAACATTTATGCTCCTACAAAAGTAGCTGATCAAATCACATTCTTCGATAATATAAAAAACATATTAGATGAATTTATTACTGATGAAAACAACCAACACATTATAATAGGTGGTGACTTCAACGTATGTTTTAATACCGATTTGGACTGTAAAGGCGGTACTCCTATGTTAAAAAAGTCTGTGCAAAATGTTAATGATTTAATGTTGCAATATGACCTCATTGATATCTGGAGAGTAAGAAATAAAAATGCTAGACGCTATACTTGGAGACAAAAAACACCATTGATCCAACGGCGCCTAGATTTCTGGTTAGTAAGTGATTCATTACAAGAAGATATTAAAACTACTGACATTATACCTGCAATTAAAAGTGATCACTCCGCCATATTGCTTAAAATTAATACAATTGAACATTTACCTCATGGCCCTTCTTATTGGAAATTTAATTCAAGCCTGACTGAAGACCCAATTTATGTAAAACTCATCAGTGATAACTATCCGATTTGGCTAAAAGAATTTTCAGAGGTAGAGGACAAAAGAGTTTTATGGGATTTGGTTAAATACCGAATACGTCAAACGACGATCAAGTACTCGAAGCAAATAGCAAAGGAGCGACGACAAAAAATCAATTCTGTCGAAAACAAACTTAAAGAAGCCGAAATGCGCTGTGACAGCAATCCGTCAGAAGCAACCTTATCAGAGTTATTGATTCTAAAAACTGAATACGAAGAGATAATTGATCATAAAACTAAAGGTGCAATCATAAGATCTCGAGCAAATTGGTACGAAAAAGGGGAGAAAAACAATAAATACTTCCTAAATTTAGAGACTCGAAAAAAGAATAAATCTTGCGTAAGAAAACTGATAGTTGAGACAAATAGCGAAATAACCGATCCCAAAATAATCTTAACCGAGCTGGAGTCTTTCTATTCCGACTTGTACAGTGACTGTAAAAACATGACAGACCAAGATACAACACAAGACTTCATATTGAAAACACCTATACCTGTACTATCAGAAGAGTCAAGCATTTTATGCGAGGGTCAGTTGACCTTCAATGAATGCTATAATGCAGTTAAAGAATTCGATAATAATAAATCTCCTGGGAGTGATGGATTAACTGCAGAATTTTACAAAACCTTCTGGCCACTGATCGGAAAACAACTTGTTGAAACTTTAAATTATTCTTATATTCACGGCGAACTATCCACCTCCCAAAAACAAGCAACTATTACCTTAATCGAGAAAAAAGACAAAGATAAACGTTACATTCCAAACTGGCGTCCGATTTCGCTTCTAAACGTAGACGCAAAAATTGCATCAAAGGTCTTAACTAAACGCTTACAAAAAGTTCTACCAGATATTATTCACAGTAACCAACATGCTTTTGTTAAAGGACGGTCTATATCAGATGCTGTAAGAAACATAAATGAGATCTTGGAGTTTACAGAGAGTGAGAAACTTCCTGGTCTGTTAGTTGCTCTAGACTTCGAAAAGGCTTTCGACTCTTTAAATTGGAACTTTTTGTTTAAAGCCTTAGAAAGTTTCAACTTTGGACCCTCTTTTATTAATTGGATAAAAACACTTTATAACAATGCATGTAGCTGCATAATGAATAATGGCTACGCGTCAAATTATTTTTTCATCAAAAGAGGTGTCAGACAGGGCGACCCACTATCCGCTTATTTATTTATTATTGCACTTGAAATTTTGTTAATCCGTATTCGTGATGATTCGAGCATTTCAGGCATAAAAATCAATAATGAAGAATTTAAACTTTGTGCCTTTGCTGACGACTTAACTTGTTTTCTGAAAGACAAATTATCGTATATTAATTTACAAAGTATCTTGAATAGTTTTTCTGCATGTTCAGGACTAAAGCTGAATAAAACAAAAACAGAATTCCTGTGGCTCGGCAGTAAAAAGAACTCCATAGATTCTCCTCCCGATCTAAATTTAAGTAAGAAGCCAGTTAAAATTCTAGGTATTTATTTCACATACAACATTAAAAAGAGGAAGGAATGTAACTTCGATAAGATAATTAAAGATACCAAAAAAATCCTTGCGGCGTGGAATTGGAGAAAACTTACTCTATACGGTCGAATCCAAATTATAAAAACGTTTGCAATTCCAAAAGTAATGTACAGAGCTTCTCTTAGTCACATCGATAAAGAAACCATCAAAGAAATTAATAGCCTCATTTATAATTTTATATGGAACGGTAAAGATAAAATTAAAAGATTAGCACTTATTAACAGTTATGAGAATGGAGGTCTTAAGGCTCCCCACCTTGAATCCTTAATTGAAACCCAAAGAATACGATACATTGATAGATTTTTAGACGAAGAAAATGTGAATGTTTGGAAGACGATTCTAAACTACCATCTTAGCAAGGTCGGAGCCTCTTTTTTATTTCAATGTAACTTTAATGTTAACAAATTACCCATCAAACTTCCCGTTTTCTTTAATGAATGTATCAGAGCCTGGAGAAGTCATTGCTTGCAATCCTCGCCTACCTCTAGATCTGAACTTCTCTCAGAAATACTTTGGAACAATCAGCACATTTGTATTGGTGGCAAATCGGTTTACAATGACAAGCTAATTAAAATTGGAATTATAAAAATTGCTGACATAATACAAAACAGTGGAAATTTATGCAAATGGGACCATCTAAAAAACCGCTATCCTGCACTAAGCGCCTCAGACTATTTTCTTTTAGGAAGAATGTATAACGCCTTACCAGCACACTGGAAACGTACGTTACGTTGTCGCAATATGGAGAACGTTTTAAATACACCATCAAATGGATCTCCCTTAAACCCAGGCACTTCAAAAAAAATTGGTATCAAAGAAAGCTTATTGGGATAAAGTTGACACTATAGCTCTCAAACCAACGGCGCAAATTAAATTTCAAGAACTATACCAAAATTTTGATTTTAAATGGAACGAAATATATACACGCCCTTACAAGACAACAATTGATTGTAAAACTAGAGAGTTTCAGTATAAAATCCTTAATCGAATACTTTATACTAATAAAATATTATTCAAAATGAAGCTGGTAGAAACCCCGCTGTGCAATTTTTGTAAGGAGAACGACGAATCCCTCGAGCATTTACTATACCGCTGTACTTATGTCAGAGACTTTTGGCTATCAGTAATTAATTGGCTCAATACAATTCTTGAACCCTCTATTGAACACTTTAGTGAAACAGATATTATGTTTGGATATTGGAACAATAACAAAGAAATTGTGTTAATAAGTTGTTGTTTTAGTTAATTTGGTGCACATTTTTATAAAGAATTGCTGTTAAGGAACTGTGGTGTGCTTTGCATATATAGCAAGGGATACAAGCGAAATAATGTTTTGTTGCCACAGTGATGGGCATATAACCGGGGGCCTTATAAGCGGGGTGGGGTTATAACCGGCATTTTACGGTATGCAAGTGAAGACATGGAGACTTCAGACGACGTTAATAGGACCGTAAATTGGAAAAAGCGTTTAATTGAGATGAGACGCTTATTTTTTCCAGTCAAAACGCTATAATTTTTATGATTTAATTGTTGTGATTTTTCTTCGTTGCATGTCGGTAAATTCATAAATTATCTTGAAGGATCTAGGGTTTTCAAATTTGCAAACTTGAGCGAGGGGAGCCGCTTCAAGGGCGAGGGCGATAAAGGGATCATTGTCCAGACTTTTAGGAGTTTAAGCGGGTCAACTGGACTATTTAAATCTTGTTAACCATAAATCATGTCTAGAAGGCGTATTGCAGACTGATAAAACCATTATTACCTTCTTATATTGACAGCTTCGTTTTCGTTTTTCAACTAATAAATCATTCCCTTCTGGAAACATTTGTTTTTAATACCCTTTTTAGTTTCAGAAGCTAAGCAAATTGTGAAACAAAACAATAAACATTTTCTTACTATTTACGGTTGATTCGCAGTAGTTACCAGTCCACTCCCCGTCACACAGACATGTGTAGTTCACGTGACCATTCACACACGTGGCACCATTCTGACAGCGATTTCGAATGCAAAAATCTGCAACTGAGATTAATTTAAAAAAGCTCGTCACTGGACGACTAGGACAACATTGAATAACAATAACTTTATTTAAAGTGCCTGTACTATGATCACAATTTTGCCTTCCCACTTCTCTTCCGTTTTGGAAAATAGAAGTTCTGAATACTTCCCAGACAAAATTTTAAGTTCAAATTTCAATAGGAAGGCCAGTTGTTTTAAATAAAATAAGCAAGGCTGAGACAACCAGCGCGAACGTCGTTGTCACACCAGGTCGAGACAACTGTCCACGGTTGCAATTTGGCTTTCAATTTGGGCTCTATCATGTCGCTGTCGCGTTACTTAAATGTTCTACGTAGTATCAGCCTTGCTTACTTTATTTCTATTCACATTTTTCGCTGATTAGATCTTCTCTAGTTCGCGCGATCCTACGTACGCCAGCAACATTTCGTTCGCGGTCCTTTGCCACTTATTCGCTTTCAGTTATTTTAAACGTAAAGTTCTGTTTCGGCTTGCCGCCATTACTTGATTCAAAAAGCCAAAACGATTGGATTACGTCATAAATCAACACAAAACTGGTTGCTTCCCCGGTGTCAGTTCATAATACATGATCTTCCATCGAGCCGTGAAACAACAATAGATTAATTACTAACTAACTAAATTAATTATCTATACAAGATTATACTAAAAACTATAAAAACTCTCCTTTATTACTATCATTAAATTAGATAGAAATTAAAGCATGATTTAAAAGAGCTAAGAGTGGGCTAAGAGTGGGCTGCATCTTAACGCTCAAAGGCAAGCTGTTCCAAAGAACAGAACCGCGATATTGAAAACTTCGTTTGCCTGCTTCAGTACTCGGTCTCTGGTCTCGGGTCTGCTTCATTGTGTGGAAAGGCTAATCTCGCATAGACAAGGCCTTTTTTATTTGAGTGGTTCTAGGGTCTACTTTACAGCGAAGATGTTTTTGTGAACACGCAAAAAGACACTCACACGTGCGACCGCTTTCTAGGATAATTGTAGGCGACGTTCAGCCCGGCCAGCTATTTCAAGGCTTGTAAGCTCATATCGATCTAAGTTAAGCGCTTTATGTAATTATGAACCCATTGAATGAATAGAAGTAACAAAAAGTCGAAAAGAAAAACAAAATTTTCAACCGCAAACAAGCTAAAAGAACTATTCGAGGCGGGAGCAAATTAAATGATTTTAGGGCAATAAAAACAACCGAAGTTCATATTCAGAGTAAACGTCATACCTCCTGCGTCCATATCACAGTAAACCAAGATAGCTTCTCCAGAACTTGTGGGATCAAGCCACCAATTACCGCTAACCGCATCTCCTCCTTCACTGGCCTGTATTTCCTTACACGAGTCAGCTGGCAGCAAGGGAGTGGCACCGAGATTAACTGCGGAGTGTCGCTCAACATTAAAACTTCAATGTAACTATGATCAAAGTGTCCTTCGGGCTATCTCCTGTAAGTTTTTTCCCATCATGCAGTGCTGTCATATTATGTCCGAATATTGTTTTTAGGCTAGACTGTGTGGTTTCTTGAGTCAAATTTCTCTTTTATCAATTTTTTTGGACGTCATTAAAAAAGGTGATGCTCTCCTCTTGTCGTGTTAGTAGTTTTAACTCGTCTGGATCAGTCCACCTGGTTTACTCTCAAAATATCTAACAAGACCCTCAAACAAACAATATGTTACTGTTTCAGTTCTTCCCTAGACATGCACCACCACTTATAAAATAATGGCATTCTCGTCATTTTTAACAGAGTGCAACACATGTACATGGTAACAAAATCTCGATTTGTTGTCCAGCTCAGAGATTGAACAAGTTTTCTATAACTGTTATCATTCATACAATTAATTACTAGCTTTCAATTGTCATTTGCTGCGGGAAAAATGCCAGCATCACTTTACAGATGGTGGCTCTTAGGGAAGTTGTCATAATTAACAAGTATAATCGACGAGGACCCACCCTGTGTAGGGATATGGGGTTACACAACATACCACCTATCTAATGAGTGTAATGGACACATTTTTTTGGCCTAAAAATCAGAGGTGAGAGTTTAATATTCTGTCTGCATGAAGCTTGCATTGCTAGTAAAATGGCACAGGAATATTTTTATCTTTCTCTCAGTTTCTACTCCTGATAGAATGGGGGCTATACCAACAAGACACCATCTTTTTAGGTGGGGCGAGAGGGGGTGCATAAAGAGAACAGCAGTCTTTTATTTTATTTTTTTTTTTACAAATTTTACACTTATTTTACAAAGCTTACACTACTTACAAATCAATACGTATACTTCTTACAGTGCGGTACTTACGCTACTTACAAAACAATACATATACTTCTTACAGTCGGGTACTTACACTACTTACAATACGATACGTACGCTTGTTACAAAAACAATACTTACAATACTTACAGAACGATACTCACACTAAACAATATTTTTTAACATACTTAAACCCTTATAGCTTGTATACCAAAAGAAGGAAAGTTTTAGCTGTTGTTCCAAAAGAGGGAGGAAGGGCTCCCCCCCCCCAAAAAAAAAATGGGAGCAGTCTTTTTATTAAATGGTGGTTCCTGTCCGAGAGACCATTTCCGTTACTAACCTTTATCTAAACCTGGGTTGTTTTAATTATGTGTAACAATATCTTCAACAAAGTAAGTGAAATGTTTAAGCTTATATAACGTTAGTTTTACCTCTGTGTGCTCCACGCTTCTTGTATAACCGGTCTGGATCCGACACAAAATGTTGTGGTTTTGCCTCCTTAGTTCGGTTGTTCATCTCACAGACATTTTCCTTCATAACGTAGTTGTAGCTTTGGCATCTGGTTTCATAATGACAATGGTACAAGCATTCAAACGCGCTTGTGTTTAGTAAAGTCTTGAAAGTGTAGCCTTTCAATGCCTTGCCATAAATTGGTTCTTGCGCCGGGCATTGGTCAGCAGTTACGCCGTGATACATCCAGGATAACACAAAATGGGAAGAGAGTGTAAACAACAGACATCTTGGATGCATTGCACTGGAGAAAATTAATTAAAAAGAAAATAAAGAGGAACTTATGCACTTTCTTTTATCATTACTCGGACGCTCCAAAGATGATTATTCTATCATTTTTCCTTCGTATTAAAGTTCAGGATTTTCACACTTAGCATGAAACGCGAATTAATAATCGAGGATAAAATCGACAAAAGAGATTGGACAAAATGTAAAAGAAATAGCGCCTTCATCTCAAATAATACAATTTTTCAAAAGTTCAATGAAATTAAATATCAAGCAGGAAAGGTTGTGTTAAAATCGAAACCTTGAAGCTTTATGAGCCACAAACATTTTTAAAGAAAATAAAAAAGGGAGTAAAAAGCTGGAACAAAAATGCAATGAACATCGAACTTGAAGGCATTCCTCGCAAAATCTAAGCCAGGCAAACACGAATTCGAACTGTAAAAGTTGAATCAAACCTTCTTCCATAGGCAATACAAATATGAATGTAGACTAAAAAATGTTTTCAAATATTTTTGAATACAAATATGACATTGCCGAACTATGCTTTTTATATTTTTAGGTGAAGGTCAGTAAAAAAAATAACGAAGAAAAGATTGCTGGCTATGTTGCATATTGGGATCCCTCAAAATCCCAGGTTTCTTATTTCCCAAAATTAAAACCTTACCGCTAACACGGTGCTAAAGTGAATATTAGGAAGAATTGACACTGAAAACTATAAACAACTGTAAGTTGAGCGTCATTTAGTAGTTCTGATGAAAGCATTAGAGACTAAGATTTGAGTCTTGAAATAAGGAAGTCCACACCGACAACTGAAGTTTAGTAAGAGGGTCGTGAAGGGGGGGGGGGGGTCCTAATCCCATTTCCCAGCAAATTATTTTTTTCAAATCCCAGCTCAAATCCCACAATCCCAGCCTGTGTTGCTCAAATTGAAATCCCATTCCCATTTTTCTATTGTTTTTGTTTCATGAATCCCAGTCCCAGTGCACAAAATCCCATTTCCCAGCCTCTAAAAAAGGCAAATCCCAGCTCCCATTTTACCCCGTCACGACCCTCTAACAAAAACACAACCGAGGGAGATTCAAACGAGAATAGAAGTGGTGAAGAATCGAACTGTTTTATTTGTAGCTACAAACACAGATCCAGTAGGTGTCACTTCATGGGCTCGGTATACTTAGGGGCCAGGAAGTAGGAGGACGGACAGTGTTCAGATCACGAAAAGGTTTCAGGGTTTATATTGTAATTCAGGGAGATTTTTGAAAATATTTTGAAGCAATGAGACTGAATCCTTTATTCATTGATAAAGACGTTTTCGCGTTACGTACTTTTATTTGTTTTTAGCCGAGCCTTGAGACCCGGCTATGAAATTTAAAGGCTTCTTGTTTGACTGATGACGGCCATGCCTCGAGCCTGTCACCCTGAAGAAATACTGTTGGCGGAAATAATACTAAATCATCCAGAAGAATATTCAATAAACGTCTTGCTTGTAGGATTATGTTGCTAAACTTGAAAACGGGTTCCCCGTGAAAATCTCCCGCTAGCTGTTTATGAAACCTGTTTTCAACAGCTGTTAAACTCGTTTCTATTTCCCGCAGAATGAAAAAATGTTTCAAAAACTGGGATGTGATTTAATTAATTATTCCAAAGGTTTGGACAAAGCAGGCCAACTAAAAATTTTTAAAGAAGACAAAACACTTGATTTTCGAAAACATTCTTCGATCGTTTCAACGATCAGTTTTTACTATTGTAAATTCAAATTTATCTTTGTAACTGTAACTGATGATGAAACGATCGAACCATGTTTTCCAAAATCAAGTGTTTTGTCATTTTTACTGGAAAAAAATCTTCCTTCAGATTAGTTCCTATTGTGTGTAGCGTTCCTTTAACGAGAACAAGAATTTCAATATAATAAAAATCGTGATATATCTAGCTAGTTTACGTTATTTCAGTACGTCTTGTGTTCGTCCAAACTAATAAAATAACAACAATTGTAGACGTCCTTTTGATCTTTCAGTTTCCCTCTTTTTTTTTCACCTCTTTTTATTAAAATCGAGCTGTTGACTTCAGCTTTACAGCGATTATCTTTACTTTCGAGGGTCGCGGATTTCGTGTGGTCGCTACTGTTTCTTACCACTGGAAAAAGCAATAAATCTTCAAAGTATATATGCACACAATTTAGCAACATATGATTATATATGAAGTGTATACGTGTTTGTCCAGCCAGTTTCTCCGTTTCTTTGCCAGACACTTAACATTCTTTTTAAAGGTTGTTAAGATAAAAAAAGCCAAAAGTTTGACTCATGACAAAAAAAAATGACAGCTTTGGCTTCTTTCGAGCTACGGTTTTTTGGCGGGATTTATAATACGAAAAGTCAAGTTTTATCTTTACTTTTGCGGACGAGGTGTAAAAAAGCGGGAAGGAATCGTAATAGAAAATTAAGACAAGCTATCGTAACTACGTAGTATATACTTTTTAAAGTTGAGGAATTAAAAATGGATTTTTTTAGAATACTATAGCTCAGTACAAGAAAACAGATACCCTTACCTAAATGAAAAACTTCACGTTTACTCCTTCATGGGTTTTCGTTTAAGTTTATGTTGGAGACAAATCTAATATCGGCCCATAGTATTCAACGAACAACTTGGTTAAACTGAAAACAAAACTATGCCGTCTAATCAATTATTTATGAAAAATATTAAAAGCCATTCAAAACATCACTGTAACTATGATTTCTTTGCTTTATATATATTGAGTTACTCAAAAAACCTTCGCTCTCCTGCTGTACGGTACCTGCAGATTGCTACGGTGTTCCACGTGTTTATAAAATAAGTTAATTGAAAGTTACTGTTAACTTTTTCTAGCAACCCGCCACGAAGAGTCTCTTCTTGACTAATGCATGAGGCTTTTATATAGAGCAGTTTTCAA
Source organism: Cladopsammia gracilis (assembly GCA_022457155.1). NCBI lineage: Eukaryota > Metazoa > Cnidaria > Anthozoa > Scleractinia > Dendrophylliidae > Cladopsammia > Cladopsammia gracilis. The sequence goes on from JAJGOT010000022.1 coordinate 2,112,235, forward strand.
TTGAGTGTCGAAGTAATTATACAATAGCTTTGGTTTTGGATTGCTACGCTTTGTGATTGGCTAAAAAATCTCGCGCCACTTTCTCGACCAATCAGAAGTAAAACCAAAACCAATCGTGACTTGCTCGCACGCGTTTTCCCGCGCTTGGCGCCGCCGACATGTAATTGCTTCGAGCTCTGATTGGTTCATTGGATTGTTTACGACTGCTGTGATTGGTCAGAGTAATTACTTTGGTTTTGGTTTTACGACACTCAAATGAAAACTGCTCTAAATCGCATAATCTGATTGGTTAAATTATTTGTCCATTCGCCGCGACGGACGAGCGTACAAAATCGCTGGAACGGGCACACTGGGCGAATTTCGGCGGCGAGTTTATAAGCCGATCGCCGCCGTGTCGCTGAAGTTAACACTTCATTAATCGAGATCCCAGAAAATAACCACCCAACGAAATTAACGCGACTTTACTTTCTAAATTCACGTTAATTCCTATAATCTATTCTGTTTTTTAATTTAAATCAGTTTTTCAATTGTTGAGGTCATTTTGAAGTTGGGCGATTGTTAATTAAAAAACTGACAATGTTTATGTAATATTCTCGACCTTTAATACTTCCGTTTTCGGATCCCAAGGGCAAATATTCGGGACGACAGTACTGGGCAAACGGGCGAAATAATAGTTTTCAGTCTTTTAATGGATGCTTAAAACCCCAACTGAAGCAGCTTTTGTAGCAGAAGAGTTCGTCGAGTACGCAATGTATACAATTAAGAACTGAACAAATCAGACCTCATGCAAAGGGATTGTAACAATTAAGTGACATGTTTGATTTAATTCGCTTGTCCTGAGTATTAGGAATAACAACAAATTCAGTGAGTTTAAAGCCAGTGACACATCAGGCGACTTTATACGACCTTCGCGGCGATTTTGATCACCAGCGAACTGATTGCAAGCGAATTTCGTCGCTGCCCCCTGCGGACACACCTGGCGATTCAGTTCTAGTGATTTCCGCTCCAAGTTCGTTTCCAGGCCTTTCTTTGCGTTCACAATGGCTGCTTCGGTCCTTACGTTCGTGTGCACGAGGCTTTTATATAAAATCGCATAATCTGATTGGTTGAATTATTTGTCGATTCGCCGCGACGGACAAGTGTACAAAATCGCTGGAACGAGCACACCGGGCGAATTTCGGCGATTTTATACGCCGATCGCCGCCGTGTCGCTGAAATTAACGCTTCATTAATTAAGATGGCAGAAAATAACGACCCTAGAAATTAACGCGACTACATTTTTTTTCAAAAAATGCATTGATTTCCTTTACAGCTTAGGTAATAGCTTAGTCATACGGTCCAACGAGTCACATTTTTTTTATTTTTTCAAGCTTTTTCATTTATTCTATTTTGGCAAAAGACAGTAAGTGGTCACATTAACCCAAAATTCGTTTCATACGATATATTGTAGGCCGCACATTTCACTGAACTGTATCTAGTCAAAAGTGTCAGCCATCACTGACTGTTCTACCCCGAGGGATGCAGACCAGGGAACTAACCCTAATTTTTCAAGTTAATATCGCCAACAAGGCAAAATGTCCATGTTGTGAAATTATTAGTCCATTTTGAAGGGAGACTGAGCCGGGAGTGAATGTTCGTACATTTTTGGTGATTTGAGCTTGAAAAACGTTCGCTATACCAATATTAAAAAATTCCCTTTTCCCTACTTTCTGAAAATAGCGTACAAACACTGTATAAAGATAGAACACAACACCAATAGGTGTTTGAACGGTTTATTCATCAATTTTGGTTTTATATATTGCTAAAAACGTCCAATTCGAAATTCCATACAATGTCTTATATTTTCAAATCATGAATATGCAAACATTGCGCTTGGGTTTCCTGTGGTAAATGACGAACTATTGTAGGTTATTAGCTTACTGATAAATACGAGGAAACGCCTAAAACTATATAAAGCTACTTCTCGCTTCTCAGAAGATTACAACTTCTTGTTTTATAATAACAGCATTTGCGAAAAATCCCTCCTTAATATGTAAATATGGTTGCATGATTGTTTCTATGGTTATGATTAACATTCTGTAAATTGCATATTAATTTGGAGAAAAAATGTTAAAATAAGAAATTGTCAAGACTATTTGACAAAAAAGCTTTGTTGCAGTTGACATAAGGGATCTATTATCTCAAGCATTCTTTGCTTTTCTATAGACTAGCTCATCACCTGTATTACCAGAATCAGATAAGGTGTATACTATTAAATTTGGTTTTGTGTGATGAAAACAATAAAGTTGACGGTCGGAAGTTGTTTACACAAATGATAAAACGCGGCCTCTGATTGGCTGCAGTACAATCTCATCACATGGTAAAATATCGTGAGGCATTATGGGAAGTCCAACAGAAAGATGGCGGTCAATTTGTGGAGTTGTGGTTTCAGGTGATAAAGAGATGCTGCTAACTTGAACACGCAAATATATTCTTTATCATGGGACATAAGGGGAGTAAACTCACTCAAGATGAAATACGAGAGCTGCTGAAATGCACTTATTGTAAGTCACAACGCTGCACATTTTACTTCGATGTCACTGTCAAGATATGTACAGTAGCGTGTTTGATTTGGTAAGCAATTTCGTTGGTGCTTGTTTACTTTGGTGCTAATTCAGAGTGTATTTTGTTGTTCTTCTTTCAGTCGATAAAAAAGAATTACAAAAGTGGTAAGTAATGGTTATTTTGTTATTTTGAAACGACCCTTAATGCTGCTGTTTTGTTTCTGTAATTGATTAAGATTTAGCGAGCTTTTGTCAACAATCGAATCTGGTTGCCATTGAACTTAGATTTTTTTTTTTGCGTCGACTAAGCTCAGTTTAAAGTGCTACTCGTAGTCATAATTATTTTTACTTGTCTCGTTGTGTTTTCCCCAGGTATCGAGATTTCATGAAAGACTGCCCGTCTGGAGAGCTCAAACAAGAGGTCAGTAACCATGTAAACTTTTATTTTTGAGGTGTGTTATGAAGAACGTTAAGATTTTATACACTGTACGTCGTTCGTATTCTGCAGACTTTATTTCCGAATTTCTTGTTTTGTATGTTATCTTAACTTAGGACACTTAAATTTGTTGGTTTCCTAAAATATGTTGCGTTTATCTGGAAGCTTAAAACGAAACCATATAAGACTTAAAAGCAGCGAATAATTTAAGCTTTCAATGTGATTGTTCGATGTTTAAATACACATGTATTTGACAATGCGTATAAGCTTAAATTTAATCCATATTTTTATTAACAACAGCCCAAAAATATGTTCGATGCATTTGTGCTTAAGAATACTAAAACATGACGTCTAAATTAACACACAGCGAGGTTTTCGCTTGTATTTTATTCACGCACTTCAATATTTCACTACGCTGATTTCTAATACAAAAATCTAAGTAATTTACTCGAAAGGCTTCCAGTTCGCTTACCAAAAACAAAATTGATGATTGCGTGAATTGAATTGATGAATATCCTTAAAATTACTTTGAATTCGTGTTTTAGCTCCTCAAGAAGGTTTCATATAAGTGAAAAATAAGAAATTAGTTGGTTTTTATAAGGTTTATTAAGTTGCATCGATTACTTGTCACCTCATACATAAAAATTAGATTGTTTATTAACCTCCCCATAATTTTTCCACACTTAATGTGCATTTTAAGCGGTGTAATTCATTATTTATTTTTGAAAGAAACCTAAATTTTGATAAAAGGAAACAAGTTACCTCATGTAAATCATATTTGAAAGTTTCCTTAGTTTTTGTCTGCATTTTTTTTTTAATTAAGGTTGAAATAATTACTTGAAGTGATTTTAGAATACCTGGCCACTTATTTTCATATCCCTAAAAATTTTACAGAACGAATCATATGAAAACAAAATAAAAAAAGTATCCATTCTTATTCAACGAGATGCAAATACATGTAAGTGGCTGGGTATTTTACAGTTTAGCCAATTATTTTTTTGTAGTGAAATAAATCTCAAATGTGGATGTCTTTGTCAGACTAGTCAATGATTGAATTTTATAGGACCCTTATAGAACTTTTCACCCAATGTAAGCTATAATCTACTCTTTAGTGTAATCAAATCTTGAAAATGATCTAGGCTTTAATAATTACATTTTGGTAGAATGTTATGTTGTACAGTGTCTCTTGCATATGTTTATAATGCATAACACTTCTTGTTGTTCCAATTATATTGCTGCAACATTAGATTAAATATTTTTTGTTATATTCATTGTATTTTATTCCATTGAACCGGTGACCTTCAATTACTTTCAGAAATCAATAGCAGAAATCAAGATTTAAGTCATAAATCTTGCCATAAGGGAAGGTCTAGGTTGAAGTAAATGTTGGCTGATATGCTTCTGACAGACATTCACATTGCCATTGGCACAAGTGTGTTTAGATTAGTTCATAAATTAATCATGAAATACAAGGCCCATTGTTTTTGAAAATTGAATCTTCTAGATAACACATATGCATCAAAATTTCTTCAATTTGCAATGCTTTATAAAGCTGAAACGAGAAATCAGTCAAGTCCTAAAATTATTAAAGTTCACCATGACAACACAATGCCACTGACAAACATTTCCTCTGATACATGTACATGATTAATTAATTATTAGTTATTGTGGATGCCACCCTTCATCAGTGATATGTGTTGGGGTTTAAATTTTTCTTTTATCTCAGAATATGGTAAATTCAGGGCTTCTGATAGGGTGCAATAAAAAAATGGAAATTATGAGATTTTTTCAAGGCAAATTTTGTGACAATAAATAAAATAATAATAATAATAATAATAATAATCTTTATTTTCTCAAGATAAAATGATATATCCTAAGTTAGAATAATAAATATCTAAAACTATCTAAAAATATCTAAAAGGTGCACAAAATACATTAAGTCTAATGAAATCACTAGAAATTAAAAGAAATCATAGTAATAAGAAAGGGCTATTATGCAGCAAATTATGGGATTTTTCTGGAGCTTTTTTGTGCATGTTTTACTAGGTTTCAGAGGAAGTATTTTTATGCTGTTCAAACAACAATTAGAACATATAGGAACATTAATTTAGTATTTTGAAATTCAACGTTCTGCTTGTGAGATAGAGTCTAGATACTTAACTACCATACACTTCCATAGATAGTCTTATCACAATGTTGCAGGATGAACAAAACAGAAGTCCATCCACGTAAAAGACAACTTTTGGGTTTGTCTTGCCCTCTTTTTTTGCAGTTATATTTACTGGAAGGTGCAAGCTTTTCTTCTCTGTCGATTTTAAGAACAAACTTATCCATGAAGACGTAGTTTTGCATTCAACAAAGACAGCTACATGATTTTGCCATCTTGAAGCGCTTTTCCCGGTTTGTTTTTGTTTTTGCCATACCTTTGTATTTGGCACTGAAAAGCCCCTTTGGGGAAGTGGTCAATAAACATATGTATGTATGTATGTATGTATGGCAATGGCAATGGAAGTGAAGTGATGTATAGCAAAGCAATAACAAAGCGGTTTTGAAAACTAAAAGTTAAAATAGTGAAATAAGACTATTTAATTAGACTAGGTACAAACATACTTAAAACTTTGAAAACAAATGTTGAACTTCATAAAACTGATGCAAACAGCAATACAAATGGTATCATGCACAAATAAACTTAAAAGACTTACTTCTTCGCCACGTAAGGGATTTGACAGCTTTTAAGTTGAACCTTACTCTTGATCTGATCTTAAAGGGGCTATGTCGCAAGGATGGCGGGTGAGTACTGGGTACTAACAACTTGAAAAATGTCCGGTGGCTTTTTATCAAGTTGGCGGCCATTACTGTCGAATTCGCTGCAATCCGTTCCATCCCGTCGTATTGCGTGGAAGGATAGATCCAAAGTTTACAAATTAGTTAGAGTATTTACTTGGCTAGATTTTTGGTAAATTATTTCTGCGATTTGTTAGTCGTACCTTCGAAAAATTTGATGTCTTCCAGTAGTGGTGGAAGTTGGGGAGGAATTTAAAAGCGAAATTGATCGTGTGTTTGTTTACCTCGCGTGGTTCGACACGAGTGCAAGTGTGATAAAACTTGCCGCGATCTGGGAGGGAACAATAGAAGTTTGACATGTGTGATGTCAGGTGATGTCAGATGACAGGAACTCATTGCGCAGACTCACCTTGCGACATAGCCCCTTTAACACAATGACACGTTAACTAAAACTGAACTGTTTTTCCTGAACACGTACGAAAAAATGCTAAGAGTAAAGGGTAATAGATTTCTTTGTTTCGTTGTTTGTACATGCATGTGGACAAATATATCCGTAGCGATAACCATAAAACCCATAAAATAATAACGCAAATAAAAAAACTAGAAAGGAAATGCGAAAATATTTGGCAGCAACACTTTGAAAAATATTGAAGCCTCTGTTGTTAGTTTGTTATTGTAATTATGTTACATATTTTTAATATGATTATTTCTTATCCTTGGACTCTCATGATAAGTTCTGTTTTTTCTTCTTATTTTTTTGTTGTTGTTTAGGAATTTCAAAAAATATATCAGCAGTTCTTTCCTTTTGGTGATCCTTCGAAATTTGCAGCATTCGTGTTTAAAGTTTTTGACAAGAATTCTGTAAGTATTTCCAACCAGAAAAAATCTGTGTCATGATTAAAACAGCGAGCTTAACATACCCTGTTGCTGGAGAAAATACACCACTTTTATTTATTAACACTAATTTTTGCCTTCTTGTGAAACAGTATCTGTTTTGTGGCAGCCACAAAAATTCCATAATTATTATGGAATATTATGGTATGGTTTTGAAATGCATCAGTATTGATTTCTTGTGGTTTTTGGTGCTGCAAAATGTTGTTTGTTTTCTCAGGCTGTTGTTGCATGAAAGTAAAACATTACATTATCCAAACTCAAATCCTGCCATTCAGTATGTTTCTGAATATAAAAACTCAGAACTAACTTGACTGCCCCCCTTAAAATATGCCTCGTAGCTTAAACAGTAGTCAGAGCAACGGAAAATCTAATCCAGAGGTTGGGGTTGAATCCCCCCTAGGTCATATATTTTTTTTCTTTGGCTTGTCAGTCGTGTGGTCCCCATTTCCTTACTTGGACAAATACTCAGTAGGAAATTTATGGTTGCTCTCAGGACTTAAATTTATTAATGAGAGTTAATTCTCTGATTTCCTGTTTGCCCCCCCCCCCCCCCCCCCCTAAAGAGGTGTAATAAATTTTCTATTGTTGCAAAACACCTTAAGTTTTTTCCTGAAGCTATTTGTTTTCTAACTTCTTTGACTTTCCTTTCTTTTTTTCAGGATGGATCAATTAACTTTATAGAGTTTATCACTGCATTATCCATTACTTCCAGAGGAAGTTTAGATGAAAAATTGGAGTGTATGTATCATCATAGCACTTGGCATCATAGCACTTGGCATCATAATTAACTGAATCAAAACTCTGTTTAGCAAAGAAGTTGCAGTTTTTAGCTTGTGAATATACAAAGCGTAAAACAAGTTGTAGCAGTGTGTTGATGTGAGACAAATTCACTTGATCATCTGTAAGCTTTGAGTTGTAAGTTTTCTCCATTTCACACAATGCATAGTTATGTCATGCTAAGCCATATTTTTTTAATCATCATTTTCAAAACAAAATTTGCTTTATTTGAACTTTTAGGAATAACTCCCAAATTCTGCCATCCATAGCATTTTGTATTCACCAATTGGCTCATACAGTGTACATACATGTACATGTAGGAGCATGTTTTGCAAAGTATATAGTGAGCTAAGTAAAATATGATTTACCGGTAATTTACTTTATCTTTCAGGGGCATTTAGTCTTTATGACCTTGATAAAGATGGATTTATCACAAGAGATGAAATGCAAAAAATTGTGGAAGCAATTTACTGCATGGTGGTAAGTTCTGTTGATTCGTTTAAATAGTAGTCCACGTAACTGACTCTGTTCACTAAAATAACGGAAAAATTAACAAGAACAACATCAATAAAAAACAATACTTTTGACGCAAAAGTACCAACACTGGTCATTTTTTTTATTGGAATGGTTAATTACTCTTGGATTTCATCTAGCTATATTTTTAAACACCACCAAAGCAAAATACATGATTTATACAATTTTACTAGATTGCTCTCATTTAAATGGTCAGACTTCATGATTTCATCCAGACTGTCACATTTCTCGTAGGTTTACTCTAGGAGAGAATAAAGGTGTAACAACTCAGTTAAAGTTTGTTGTTAATATGCATGATTCTCTTTGTTTGCACCTTCCAAGGGTAATATTATAGATTTACCAAAAGACGAAGACACTCCTGAGAAAAGAGTTGACAAGATTTTTAAACAAATGGACAAGGTTTGTAATATTATCGAGTAGAATGTTAGAAAGGTTGAAAAATGGGCACTCAGGAAGCACAGAGGAAAGCATTTGAGCAAATCACAATGAACAAAATGCAAAGGACATTCAGGCTCAAAACAACTCTCATTATTATGACAACTTATGGGTGTGGCTCATAATTTTACTATGGAAATCAGTAGAGTGGTAAAACGGTCACTTCAAATCTGTACCACATGGTGTAGCTTTTATGTACCACATGATGCGATTTTTGTGTACCACGTTGATTCTATTTTCGCAGTGAGTGATCAAAACAAGAAATGTCGACTGTAGAGTCAAAATGGCGTTCAACAGGAACCATGTTTTTGTTGGCGTTGTCCTTAACTCCATAAAGGCGCGAGAAGAAAGGAAGGCTTCACGAAAAAGCAGCATCACGTCGTACACAAAAATCGCATGACGTGGTACACAAAAACTACATCACGTGGTACAGATTTGAAGCGGCCGTTTTACCACTCTAATGATTTCCATAGTATTGTTTAAATTATAGAGATGTTGTCAGGTTGTACCCAAACTATTATTCCTGCTTTTGAAGGCTTTTGAAAGCACTGTCGTGCCTTAAACTTTAATGTCTAAGCTACAACTGAGGTCATTCTGAAACTGAACACTAAATTCCCACCCCATTTCCCCCCCCCCCCCCCCATATATCTTTGAATCTTCTGTGGTCCTTTTTTTTTTTAATACTCCCCATTTTTTTTAAATCAAGTACAGTAAGATACATTGTATGTTCAGCTTGCTTTTATATGTGAGAAATTTTTGTACAACTGTGAAAACTTTAGTTAAATAGCTAGATATCTGTAGCTTATCATTGCATTCTTCCCCTGGGATAATAATTCATAATCAGCAACCTTGGGAGGACATCCTAGCATTTTATCGAGACAATAAGAATGTGTAACTTTTCTAGCAGTCCATGGCCATGGAGAGAGAGAAGGGAGAGCGGTTTTTCAGTTGGATTATCTGATACATGTAGATCAATGTAATTGGTGTGCATTTGATCATCATGCCGGGGGAAATGAAAACTACATTGTATAAATTCTTAAATTATTCTAGTGTGAAAAGAACTTTTATTAGGAACATTTAAATACTGGATGAGTGACATAAGTTATCTCCAGCATTTTCATGCTAACTCACTGTTTAATTCCTTTTTTTCTGACAAATAGAACAAAGATGGAAAGTTAACAATGGAGGAGTTTCGTGAAGGTTCCAAGTGTGACCCATGGATAGTTCAAGCATTAGCAATTGATTTACCTCAAGAAGACCTCTCTCAAGGAGATGACTAATTTACAATAAGATGATTCTTATTGTATAAACCAGTATTTATTTATCCATTAGATATTAGATGTAGTGTGAATACATAGCATTTTTCTAAAATGGTTAGCAACATTTTGCCAAGTGAGAGAGAAGTGCTTAGGGTAGCAGCACATTCTTGGACAGAGAAGGGTGACATTCTCATTAAAGGCAGTACATGTATGTCTGAAAAGGACTATGGCCTGATTCTCACATGGTCTGAATTTGTCCGCTTTATCTCACAACTTTAGCCTGCAAATACAGCTGCTTCTTATCGCTACTGGCCGTTAGGTGCATTCCAGAAGCGACGAGAGGCTGCTGTATAACTTCAGGTCATTGAGAATCAGGCCTCTCCAGTGTGATGCTTACTCAAAGATGGACTTACACTTTGGGACAGATGAGGGATTGTCTGAGTGTTCAATTCAGGTTGCTTAGAACAGTTAGTTTATTGTGTATGAGTGTCTTCCACACAGCAGTATTAGTACTTCTTTTAACCAAAGTGTTCAAAGTAGATAGTGTACCTAAACTACTACAGCTGTGAATACAAAAGATTCAGTGAGCAGTAGATTTGCTCTCTGTATGCGTTATGCATCTTAAGATAATAGTCCTGTTAGTTAAGACAATTCTGTTTTACTGAATATCAGAAAAAGTATTTCATTTTATAATCATTAGGAACCATCTGTCATAATCCCATATATAGCCCATTATACTGTATGTATGACAACAACAAATATCGAAGGAGACAAAACAACAATAATTAATATAACACGTTTCAAAAAACATTATTTCAACGTATATGGTAAGTTCTTCGAATGGATTGCTTTTTTTTTAGTTTAAAGATTTGATTTTGCACCAAACCAGAACTTGCATTTGCTTGGCGTCATCTACCAAACCTATTGGTTTGTCTTGAACTGTGAATTAATATGTAGAAAATTCACCATAGTATACCATAAATTAAGTTATTTAATTATTTATGGAGTGAAAGCTTATTTTCACTCCTTGAGTTATGTAGTTATTGTGTGATAATATACAGTTTTTATTTAGTCCCATGAATGGATGTGACGTAGTGAAATTAGGTATCGAGTTTTCTTGACTTTTTCTTTTACGATATATTTTATCGCCAAATTGGTGTTCGAACTTGACGAATCTGCCGTCATACATTTTATATCATTTACTTTTCATATAATTGTGATTTTAATACATGTTGTTATTGGTGTGCGCACTATCAAAAGAATTTTACCACAAAGACTGCATCCTGTGAGGTTTTGTGCTATTTTCTATAATGTAATTAAACCTGATATTTTATTGTATTAGGGTGCCTAATTTTGCTGAAGACTGCGTAACTCGAACGTTCAGTTGTGTAGAATTTTCTTGCGAAGATGTTTTACTTGGGCTAATAAAAATGGAAGTTTTCTCCTGTTGGTCTGTTGGTTGCACTTTTAAATAAACAAACACCAGCTCTCAATCAGCAAACCGGAGCAAAGAGAGGGTAAGTCATCAGTTTTTGAGCCCTTGCAAAGGGGTGAGATGTTTAATTTTGACCATCCTATGGGGTGGGTAATTCCATTTTGTAGTAGGGAATCTGAAGTCTTCAGTGATATTACTTTAAAAGTTGACCAAAAAAAAGAGCGAAGTAACTTACGGATCTACAATTTTGTTTTCGCATATTGAAATATACACAAACCTTTGTGGCTAACTAACCGTAACTTACTTTATTAATGTTTTTACATGTTTCATTGCTACAACACCTAGTACTATAGATTGCATTTTGCAATCATAACATAATACTGAACGATGATTTTATTAAAACTGACACAATGCTAAATGAACGTTAAATGTTCATTTAGCATTGTGTCAGTTTTAATAACAAAATCTTCAAAGTGAGCTAAATGATTGTTATAAAGGGAACAGGCCTAGCACAAATCGGCCTGCTCGTCGCAAAAAGCATTTTAGCCCGGCTTTAGAATAGTTACCTGTAAAATGTTACCCCAACGTGCAATGCCCGAGAGATTTTTCCATTTAGTTCTCAAACTCATTAATAATTCATAAAGTGACCAGCCAATAAATGACGTCCATTTGGATCAGGTGGATGAGTCTCGATACCCAATGAAACACCAGATCAAGATCTTAAGGGTTTTGATTTCAGTTCAAAACCGTGTTTGATCTCAAATCAAACACTTGCATATTAATGAGTTTTGCAACAATACATGTTATTCCACTCAATTATATAATTACATTCGGAACCTTACATTCCTTTCTTGGTCTTCTAATGTAAGCCCTCTCGTGTGTCGTCTTTCGATTCCGCGTCCAATGCTCGGTGAAACAGAGTAAACCTTCAAAACAATAATCTGAGTATTATAACTGGAACTTCAACATGACATCGACATTTTAATTTAAAAAAAATGGACCATTTTTCTCACATTCGGTCGCCATTATCAAGAGGATTTAATGCTTCAGCACCTTTTTTCTCTTCTAGAAAGCGTCGGATACCGCATATTATGCCACAAACAGTCTTCCGTGGATATCTCTCTCCCGACTTTTTGGCCACGTCCATGACAAATTTGCTAAGCCAATAATTCAAACTCAATGAGTCCGTTTCTTCAATACGAGTAGAAAGTGACATAATCTTGTGTAAATCATAGTCCTTCAACATTCCTCTCGAATCTCAGAGAACGGAAACTTGAACCGTCCGAGAAGTTTGCCATTCATAGAAAATGGATGTTGCTCATTTGTTGTTTATATTTCGTTGACGGGGGAAGAGCTTATCAACTGGATTGTCTTCTTCGACAACCGTCAGTTTTAGCCTCCCTAAACCGAGACGCTTCTGCTTCGCACACGGTCTCATACCAAATGGCGAAACACAACAAGCTCAATAAAATTATGCATGTGACGGCATTTGAAAAGGACAAAGCCAAAAAAACTAACAAGTGAATAATTCTGTATTGTTACATTTGAGAAGCCAGGGGAGATCAAAAACTCTTGCTTCGGGTTTGATCGGGGCATCCAAACACCTTGAAACAATAAAAGCACTCGGCCGAAGCGGCCTCGTGCTTTCATTGCTTCTCGGTGTTTGGATGGCCCCATCAAATCCTCGCACTCGTTATTGATCTATTACATCAAAATTAAAATGTAACGGGCCTGTTTTTCTCAATGCTGTCAATTCTGTGATCTTAGGAAAAAGTCGCTATGGCTGTGATACTGACTGGCGCTGCTTGCTCTGGGAATAAGTGTTGCAAGATGAGTGGTAGCCGTTTGAGTGTAAATTGGTCGCCGAATGCTAGGATCAGTAATTTCTGTGTGAGCACAAGTCTGCGGTTAGTATAGGGAACTTCTGAGATAATATTTCGTCATCACAGCCAGATTTAAAAGAGGAAAAGATGCAAGTCCTTTTGCAACAGTCATAGTCTCTATTGGAATTATGGCATCTTGCAATTGTTTCAAGCTCCTCAGAGTTTATTCTGCATTTAACTTGTGTGTCTCGGAACTAAGCAGTTTCTCCTTTATGAAACGTATAACGTTATTGAATGCAGCATGAAATATTATTATTATACATTGGTGTCACTAGCTCGATTTTGATTGGCTATAAGCACGCAGCTAATTATTGCTTGCTGTTTCTGTTACGTCATACCTACAGATAATGAATTTTATATATATAGAAGTGACGTCATACCTACAGACAATAGTTTGTCTGCTGTGCATTGATCACTTTTTTGTGCGCGCTCTTGTCTTTACAAGTGCAGCTCAGGAATATGCATAATAAAACAATTATTATTACGGATGCAAGGTATTATTTCATGGTATTGAAACAAAAAGGAGAAAAGACAGCAACATGGTTGGGAATGTCAGTAGAGTGAGAGAAACTCTTCCAGGAGAGTTTTCTTAGAAAGCAAAGAGTTTCTGTGCTTAATCTTTATATGCAAGACCACAATCTAACAACTGAAAATAAATTAAACAAAAACAAAGCAAGCTGGACTTCTCAGTAATCTTCGGCAGTGTGTCACATTTTGCTTCGGCCCCAAACAAATGTTGAGCATGCGCGCAAACAGGGAATGTTTCAATAACAGTGTTTTCTCGTTCTGGTTTAGGCCTTTAGATGATGTTACACGAAATGTTTAATGCAATATGTTCCAAGTTATTTCAAGAAATCTGCAACAATTGCTGCAACAAATTGTTACGTCAAAAATCGTCCGCGTCGGTACTATGGCGTTACAACTGAGCCCTCTCGTCTTTTGCATTTCATTACAGCTAGCCCGATGGTGTGGCTAAAAATCTTTTACTTGAAACCAGCAAATCTTTTATCAGTCAACAAAGTGGTATCCAAACAACGAAATCATTCGTTGCCATGGCAACGCGAAAAGAGGTCAAAAATACGCTATTTTGGACCATTTGAGGTTAATAACTTATAAACTACACGGTGAAAGTTTTTGTTTTCGATATATTTTTGTTTAATGGGGGGTCTTTAATTTGCAAGAGAAACATTTTAACAATTTTTTAAAAAATTCTGTACATTCAGAGTTCAGAGCTACTTTAAATTTATGTAAAAGTGACATATCTCTGAATCTTATGTACAGATTTTTTTTCAAAATTGGCACAAATGTTTGTTATGTTTATAAGACGAAAATATATAAAAATCAAAAAATTTCACTTAGCTGTTTTGAAGTTATTAGCCTCAAAATGTTGAAAATGGGGTCTTTTTGGCCTCTTTTTTACGTTGCCATGGTAAAAAATTTTGATGTCGTAGCCACCTAAATTTGTTCATTGGTTAAGTGTTTACAAATCTGTACTAAACGTTTTCTCTTAACTTTACTGGTGTAACTGTGATTGAATATCATAGATGTATCATGATAGGAATGTTTAAACTATTAGGAGCCACCTTAAAACTTTTTCGTCTTTTTTTAGTTATAAAGATAGGTTAGATGGCTTATAATTGGACAATCGTGTTTGCGTGCTTTTACTGGGTCTGTTTCTTCGAAAATAAAAAAGTTTTCAAGGAATGTTTCAGGTGCTGCTACCCTTTCCTTTTGTTCTTCATGCATGGACAAATAAAATTGAGTGAGTTACTTGCTTTTACGACAGCTCAAATGCTTTTAAATTACCTCAGCAAAATAGAAGTGCCTGGTATCTAAATTGAAAAGGGCTCATTCAACCAAAAGCAAATGCCAGTAAGCCTGTGAGGTTTAATTGAAAGTGTAAGTAGTCAGGAGCTTCAATAATCTGCCTTGTTGTATAGCTGGAGTTTTTGTCAATACAACACGCGCGTTGATTGGTTGATTCATCGTCACATGACATCTAACAAACAAACTGTTTCCCGCCAATAGGTCATTTGCACGATGACGTCGTTTGACTACTACTACCAGAATTCATTTCGTTTTTCCTTTCTTATTTAAATTTTGTAATCCCAGTGCGGTTTAAATAACAATGGCCTTAATTTGCACTACAAAACAAAAAACTGAAGGATTCTGGTAGTTGTAGTCATATGACGTCATCGTGCAAATGGCCTATTGTGCTGAGCGGGCAACATTTGCGAAAGTGGGCAACAATTTTGACGTCAGAGGGTAACATTGCACTGTTGCCTGCTAGCGCACGTGATCAGACCGTGACAAAAGGTGGCATGATTTAATATGATGGATCGAGTGCTCGGCGCGTTTTTCAAACTGTCTTGTGTTGTGTTTTTTTTTTATGTTGCTATATAACAAATCACTTAATGACTGATCCCTCGGGAAACAAAATTCACTGTTTCCCTCGGGACCAGTCATTAAGTGTTTATTATCATAATATCACCCGAACGGCCCTGTGAGCCTTTTCTTTGCAAAACCATTGATCAAGAAAGTCCCGTGTGAGGGCCGTACGCATTTGCCCGAGCGACCAAGTTAGGTCAGGCCGGATGGGAAAATATTTGGCTCGAGGTCATGGCGCATGACCTCGAGCCAAACATTTCCCATCCGACGCAACCTACCTGAGTCAAAAAATATATATTCTTTTTAAGATCTGCTTAAACGAAAACGCATGGCTTCGACCCAATTTTCTCAATTTGTGCGCTCTCGTAAAAATTGTTGTGTCGGCAATCGCATCTTAAATAGTTTCTTCACCAAACAAATGTTGAGTATGAGCGAAAACAGGGAAACGGTCATAGAAACAATGTTTCGGTAACATACAACGTTTCCTTGTTTTTTTTTTTTCAGACCTTTAGCAAGCCGATGATTCATGAATTGATGTTTAACGCTATATGTTGCGTGTTGTCTAAAGATACGTGTAACAAGTTGCCGAAACGAATTTTGTGTCAAAAATCGTCCACGCACTATGGTGGACGGAAACAAATTTTGAAACAACAATTTGGCGCTAAAAATTGTTTCATCTTCTTTTAGTTTTTGTTTGTGCGCGTCTTTAGATCTACTTTTATTAGCATCAACTGATAAAAAGTTGTAGTATTGATTCAGCAAGGTATAAGTGATGGAACATGCTGGGAACTATAGCAACTTAACTCATAGTTAGTCTCCTCTACTATGCTTAACTTTAAGCCCCATTCACACCAACTTGTTAAACCATAGTCCGGCCTCTACTAACTATGGTTAAACATGTTTAAATTTTGTTTAGTTTAACCAACTACGTTTTTAGTCTCTCAGAGTCTTAAGCGTTTTTAAATGTATATGTCTGAAACTACCTGGAATGGTAATAAAAGTCAATATAAAAGTCTCTTTTAGTAAAGATTTCACTACCAAATATTACAGGAGGCTAGCTAGCCTGATTCAGTCAGACTCCTCGGACCGCTTGAGAATCAGGCTAGAGGTATTGAGGTACTTTTCTAAGTCTGTTAAACTATTCAATAAGTTTGTTGTTTTTTTTTTTTTACCTCCTTCGAGTGTGTGTCCATCGAGCAAACTTTGCCTCGGTCATGCATTTCAGTGACGGGTTTGGACCACGTGACCAGAAACGCATTGACCGCGGCTTGCGATGGACGCACGCAAGCATGAACAAATACAATTCAATACATTTTATGAGTTCTTTCAACTTGATTTTTCAGAGCTAATTTACAATTATTTATGTTCTCTGAGGGGAGTTAAATACTGTACGTTTGTCTATTTTTAGCATTGCATCCGCCAGCCTTCGACGACATATAAATGGTTCAAAATGGTGATGTTACACGGGCCGAACTTTTAAAGACCTTTAACTAGTGTATCCAAAAGATAGTAATTGCTGCGGTAAATTTGTTGTAACAATGCTGTTTTATCGTCTCGCTGGTATTACAGAATTTTCTCTTTCGTTTTTTGAGGGGAAGCAAAGCAAATGTAACCGGGATGAATCGACGAAAATTCCACCTAATAAGACTAATTTTGTTTTGTAATTCACGCATCAAGTTCCTGCAATGTCTGTAGAATATTGTTGAGTAAAGGACGCGTTCACCACGAGGAAGGTGTGAAAATTTAGGTTAATTACTGTGTGTTCGCGTCTCCCAAGCTCAGCTCAGGTTTCGCGTCCCCAAGCGCTCACCTCAGCTCAGTCTCATCGATCCCTGTCGGAGTGATTTCAAAATAAATTTGTCTTTTATTCCGTACAATCTTCGAAAATCTTTGCCATTCAACGGTCCTATCACAGTGCCTCGCAGTCCCCGCTCAACTCGTAGTAGTCTTCGACACTTCAGTTCCGATTTCGACTGGGACATGTTGGACCAAAATACTGTATTACAAATCTCGCAGCCAGCACTGAGCTTGAAGCAGCAAGCGAGGCTATTGTTCGTGGCGCAGTGCATTCTGGCCCAAAATGTGTTCGTGGCGCAGTGAATTCTGGTAAAAAGCGATCAAATCGAGATTTTTCCTAGCTTATATTTTTTTCTCATATATTTCTCTTAAATCCTGATTATGTTGCTGCTCACTCGCTACGCTCGTTCCGCAGCAAAAATAATAGTTAGAAGTAGGTTTTAATGAACCGATCATATAGATTTTAACTTCTTGTTTGAACTTTAAGGTTCGGACGCCGAACTTTTCATGAGCCGAACTTAATTCGAATTTGGACCGACCCAAATTAACAAAAGTACGCCTGTTGATTCAGACGCCGAACTTAATTAGCCGAACTTAATTCAGTATGAAGAGAAACAAATCGAAAGGACAGAGGTTTTCAGGCAAAGTGCAAACATACGAGAAACTGCATGTAAAATTAGTTATAATAACTTTTATGCATTAGGTTCGGCTCATGAAAAGTTCGGTGTCTGAATCAAAGCCGTTCCAAAGCCGAAATTCCCGGCTGAGCCAGGCTGGAAGAACGGCTTAGCCGTTCCAAATTCAAATAGCCGTTCTTAACTGATTCAGACGCCGAACTTTTCATGTACTTAATTCAAGGTATTAGGTTCGGCTCATGAAAAGTTCGGCGTCTGAACCGGACCTAAGTATATATTTCTGTAAAACTGATGAATTTTTTCCGTGGATAGATGAAGAGTTTAGTTACTTACTTGCGTGAACCAATGGTGCTTTTTTGTGGGTTTTTCCATGACCCAGACCCCACCCCCACCCTAACCCCCGGGTCAACTTTCAGATAAAAGCTCTTCCCCTTGCTCTGTTCTGTACCGCAGGTGATTTTGGTTTGAATGCGTGCCATTAATTATTTATTCCCGGCCATATCGCACCACACAAACCTTAGGACCGGCTTAGGTTAACGATGTTTTAAGTCAATTTTTGGCATATACGCTTATTTTCTGCGATTCAAGTAATAACAGTGAAGATACAGGAAAAAAAAAACTTCAGCTTTTAATCTTCAAATTGAATTGGATTTGTTGTTATTATTTGTCAACTGAAGTGTCGCTAATCGGACATAATCTGCATTTTATGGTAACCGAAACCGCAAACTAAACTTCCGCAAAAATAATTGTCCAAGACCTTTCACCGAAATGGGTTTACAGTGTAAAAGTTTCATTTTATATAAACTATGTCGTATAAATTATTCTGCCGATTTAAATCAATTAAGGCATTTTTTTGTTTGAAAATTGTGAATCTGTTAGTGACCATCAGAAGCTGCCAAATTTTTTCCAGATCTGCCGTTGAACGTTTATAGTTTTCAACCGCTCCCATTACGTAGCTAGAAAATTGTGGGTAGATTATTGTGAAAAGTTGTCTCAAATCGATTCGTTACAAAGATAAAAAACACCCATTTATTCTTTCTCTGGTGGAAAAATGTTTTCCCCAACTTATGTTTTTTTTTTTAATTATGTGTGGTTTGTGATATCTCAGCCGTGACGCAATTCACGATTTTGTCATTTGCGTGCGAGATGGTCTGGCAGATAACGCACAGAAAAGCCAAATATCAAGATTCACACACCTTGAGAGAATCAAAACGAGATTGAAAAGTTGCATTACAGTTTAAGATTGAAGTATACTCATAACAGAAATTTTGCGTGTTAACAAAAACAAACAAATATTTACACTAACAGTACTGTAACGCAATCTCCATGGAAACGATAATTAAGGTCACGCATGAATTTATAAATCTCTCAAGACACTCGACATTTCTAATTCTGTTGAGAATGTGTGATCGGCCGGAACGGGGTTGTAATTATTCCTTGCCTTGAATGAAATGGGGCAGAAAAATTGCAGGCTAAAACCGGAGTTGGTGCAAGAACTTGTTCACAAGACTTACTGTGAGTCGATCATATGTTCTTACTTAGTACGATTCATTATAACGAATCCTTAAGCAGACGAACATCGTTTCATCTTTCAGCCTTCGCGCTGAATTATAAATTTTCAGTACTTCGACGTGCTGAGTTATAATATCAAGTGTCTTTATAAACTCGATTATTGCTCTCTGTATTTATTTTCAGTTAGCGAGAAGGAGCTACAGCAATGGTAAGTTCTTACATTGCAAAGGTGTTCGCCTGGCTTGAACAGATGGTATCAATTTAAAATGTGCTGTGTGGGCAAGCGAAAGTGCTTATAATTTTTGTGCCTCGATTTGTCTTTCCCAGGTACAAAGGATTCCTAAAAGACTGCCCGTCAGGCAATCTTAATGAACTGGTAAGCAAATTTTAAAAGAAGATTTTCAGCGCTAGCAATCTTGAAAAATTATTTTGGCATCTACGATGCGATGGTAATAAACATATGAATACACTTTCAACGTACCGCCTCTAGACTACATGTTTACAAAATTAAATTATATCGAGTTGGGAGCAATTTAATTAAACCTAGTGGGATATTCTAGAATATCATTGTTATTCCTCATTTTCTGTTTGTCGCCACAGGAGTTCCAAAAAATCTACAAGCAATTCTTTCCATTTGGTGACCCTTCCAAGTTCGCTTCTTTTGTTTTCAACGTATTTGATGAAAATAAGGTAAGCGTGTATGCATTGTACAAACTTGTACTGTATACATTTAGTCTCTTCGTAGCACTGCGAAAGTTATTTTAAGTTCACCAGTCTTTTCATCAAATGCTGATCACTGTGCTTGGCTTTAATTAATTATATGCTCTTTTTGTGCTTGAAACATGTTTTGTCGTTATTGCAAACTTAGGAAAATATTTTATGGGAGCGATTTTAATTAATAATATACCCGGGCACTTAATATTAATAATTATGTCAAAACGCTTTTAATACTGAGAACGAGACGTAAAACAATGGCAATGACATGTAAAGTGGCCGGTTAATTCTACAGTTCTTTTTATATATATTAATTTTCTGTGAACTCTTAGATGTTGTCAATGTGTGCTTAAGACTCATTTTTATGCCGTAATTTAAATTCAAACAAACTCATTTCTCTTAGTTCATCTTACATGCACAAGCTTACATCACAAGGTAAAAGAATGTCCTTGTTATAATCTAAGCATAACTTTCGTTTCTCGAAAAAAAATATTAACCAACCTAACCGGACGGAAAATACAAACGTGTTAATAAAGAAAAATCGGGTACAATAAAACGGACTTTGAAATTGGCATTTTATTCTTGTTCGTGTTGTAATGTGACTCAAATTAATTTGTCAATGTATATTATTTCTCACGGAAGGATAAATGTGAAATAAAAATAGGCAAAAACGTAAGATATGATATTTGGTCAAAATAATTATCGATCTATTTTGTTTCTACACTTATTTATACGAATTTTTATTTTGAATACGTGTGAAAATTGCTGGAAAATGTAAATGGCTTAAGTTTCAAACTTGATAAAAACAGGTGAAAAGATTATGAAGGTGTTTATATGAATAAATTTCAATATCACAATTCTTAAATTATGAATATGAAATTTGCTGCTCTAAATACAAAGGTTCCTCCTTTAATGGCGTTATAAAAACAAATTGTAGAAATTCATCAAATAAAAATTACAACTGCAGGAAATGACATGAGGTTCGTGTCATGGAAAATGTACGAAACAGCCTGATCAAAAAAATATTTTGCCTTAATTAAAAGATTTGGACGAACATGATTCTTTTCATTTGTCTAAATGAAGAAAGTTTTCATAACACTACATACATACATAACCGTTTATTTCTATTCGGATTTTAGAGTAGCATGGTGGTGCTAATATCTCCGAATAACATTACAATAAGATAAACCTAATCAACAACATTGAATAACTTAAGTCTAAATTACTAATTACATCTAAACTTACAACAAGCATTCTAAAAATCTAAGATACAAAATACCATTTTAAATCTTTGAATGTACTAATAATTATCCCGAACATTAATAGAAAGATAGGTCCCATACTGATCTCTTTTATTGGAAAAATCAAATTAAAATAACCATTTTTATTCAAAGTAAAAATAATATTGTTAACAAGCCAAGTTCAGTACCAGCAGGACTGTCTTTTTTGGAAACAGAGGAGAGCCCAGGAGCATGCTCTCTGCACATTTTTGGTGGTGGTGGTGGTGGTGACTGCTGCTGGGACTCTGAAATCCTAAATACCCTATAGCTATACCAGATCACACTCAGCTGCATTTTGGACTAGACACCAAAAATTCCCACCCTAGTCCAATACATGCTAATTAAGATAATTAAGATGATATCTTTCAACATCACATTTTTCACTTCCAAGTTTCAATCCCTAATAATGCTACACTAAACTCTTCATACTACTGATAATTTTCCTGGTAATGATGCCCTATTTTAGATCAAAGCTCTCTGATTTCTATACCCTATCCTAGACTAAATGGTTTGAAAACCATAATTATCCTTTACTGCAGCAGCACATACCCACAGAGTACTTCCCCCCCCCCCCCCCCCAAACCCGAAACATTTGTATATATGCTTAAACTAGATGCCAAATATTTCAAATCAGATGATTTCCCAGATAATGTCATTTGTACATAGTTTCACTGTTCACATCAACATCATGGATGGACCAATAATTATCATAATCTTTGTGATTTTGATCATATACATGTAGGATGGAACTATTGAATTTAGAGAGTTCATCTGTGCTTTATCAGTAACTTCAAGAGGGAGCATTGATGAAAAGCTTCAGTGTAAGTATTGGGCATTTATTTGTACATGGAAAATATTACAATAGCCTTTTCTTTGGGGGGCGGGTGGGGAGAGAAACAAGTGAGCAAGGACCAATACTCAGGTTAATTATAACCCAGACAGATACCAAAATGGTACACTTGAAATGCAAAACATCATTTACACCTCCCCAACCCAAGAGTAAACAGACACATTGAGGTAACTGTCGGCACTGAACCTAAGCTGGCTTGCCGCTTTGTGACATTACACAAAATTATTCATTACATAACATTATACAGAAAATTACTCAGTTCTGTGTATCCACCCCTGAAATTGTTACATGTAAAATTGCAGAAGTGTAGTAATGTACTGCTTCTGTGACATTTTGTGCAGAACAATTTTCTTTTTTGCCCTGCCTGGACATTAAATTATTGCTGAGGAAGTTTCTTTTACATGAAAATTTATTTGAAATGGTTTCTAAATTTTTAATGTATGCATTGTAAATTTCTATAATTGAACATAATATCTAGTCATTCTCCATCTATTCTATTATTAGCAATTCAACAAAAATCTCTGAATTCACCAAAATAATCCACTGTGGTTTTGCAATTACAACAGAATAACTGGAATCTTTCAGTTTCCTTTTATTCACTACTGGAAGCTACAGTAACAAGGACAATTTTTACAGAGAATATTTATTTTTCTTTTGCCAGGGGCTTTCAAACTCTATGACCTGGATAATGATGGCTACATAACAAAGGATGAAATGCTTCACATAGTGGACTCTATTTACAAGATGGTGGTATGTAATGTATAATATGTAATATATTATGCTTATGTAATATGTAATATATAAGCTTTGGTATAATTATCAAAGGCATTCCAAATGATGTATATGTTGTGGTGCAATTTTGTCCTTGGTGCAAATTTTATTTTCCTTTGTTTTGGGGTATGGAAATGTATGATAATGAGTTTTAAACAAAGGAAAATAAAATTTGCACCAAGGACAAAATTGCACCACAACATATACAATGTATATACAATGTATGTACCATGTTAACACAACAGTTTGCATGATGTCTACATTGAAGTATGTTTTACAGCTGTTTTTGTTTAATATAGTCATTCATGTACCACGGTACTCTGGAGACAATAATTTTCATTATTTTTCATTTTACTGTTCTACCCATTTGCTGAGGCACATGATTCCAAACATAAGTTCTTCCCCCCTCCTCCCCAAGCGTTTAGCCAGCAGGGTGTCAAGGTGTCCATAGATGCCCACTTTTTGAAGAAATTCATGAAACTTGCACCTAATCCTTGAAAAATTTATTACAGGAAATATCTTCAGGACGCTAAAAGCCTGGGGCCGGATTCACGAAGCCCTCCTAAGTTAAGACATCTAAGTATTGTTTCTTAACAATAGTCCATTGTGATTCCAACAATAGGCTATTGTTTAGAAACAATACTTAGGAGGGCTTCGTGAATTCGGCCCCTGCTCCTCCCAATAATTATTTTATTGTATTTAGTTTTACTATATACATGTATTAATATGAAATTTTCTTTCATTTATGAACAGTGGAAACCACTTTAAATTATATCCACTCCATTAAATATACCACTACCTCATTGGGTGTCATTGTCACGGCCACTTTCTTTTGGCCCAAACAAATGCTCCACTGTGGTTATTCTCTTATCTGAACACCCTAACCACTCTTTTGGACCAAATTTGTTATGGCCTGTCCTTTGTCGTACAAGATGAATGTGACAGAATCTTTTTTGTGACATTATTTTATTGTAGGCTAGTATGGTAAAATTGCCAGAGGATGAGGACACACCAGAGAAGAGAGTCAACAGAATCTTCAATCAAATGGACACAGTAAGTATTTCGATCTGTATACTGTGTTCTCACGAGCTTACTCTAAACCATTTAACCAGAATATTTCAACACATACATGTACTGCCACAATGTCTGACAGTGCAACTAGACTGTAGAAAGATATTGTGTTGCCACCTACATGTACATGTAATATGTCGTGGGTGGTTCAATTTTATCCTTGGTTCAAATTTTACTTTCCTTTGTTTAAAACTCATTATCATACATTATCATAGGCAAAAACAAAGGAAAATAAAATTTGAACCAAGGATAAAATTGAACCACAACATGTACATTATTATTTTCTAATGAATTAAATGTTGTGTGATTTACACCAGGCCCAGCACAAACTTAAATTTTATAAACCTACATGTAGAAATGTTTTCAACTTGCTTTTAGAAGTTGCAAGAGCACATTTTGTTTTTCATTGTAGAATGCTGATGGCAAGTTGTCAATGGAGGAGTTCCGTGAAGGCTCTAAGTCTGATCCATCAATTGTACAGGCACTATCACTGTATGATGGGCTGGTATGAAGCAATATTATCAAAAGCATCATGTCCTACAATGCCTGCCATCAGCAACTCAGTGGGTAAAGCACTCAAATCACAGGGCCAACAGATCTCCAGTTCTTTGTGTTATCTGGACAAAACAAAATTCCAGTTCAGGTCATTAAACATGCTTTGTACAACTTCATTGTTTTAAGTTTGTTGCAAGGTGTTTAGTGAGCGTGCAAAAAGCATGTAAAGCTTCGTATGGACAATGCATTTTTATAACAGAAATGCTGAATAATTAATTTAATTTAATAATGATTGTATTGAATACCTTATTATAGGAAATTAACGCTCCACGAAATTAACACAAATACTCAACGTTTGCGTTAATTTAAGTCACCTTAATTTTTGTGAGCGTTAATTTCCACGACATTATTTAAGTGGAGCATTCATTTCTGAGACCTTAATTTAACCCAAAATTCTGGATACTGTCCAAACACATTATAGCAACTAGGAAACGATAACCTCTTTTTTGCACACTATATTTCAATCTTTTACAATGTAAATTAAAAGATATGTCATCTGCAATATTTCCAGTTCATTTTTGCTTTCAGAAGAGCGGTTCTCAACATCTGTTTTTTTTTTTTGTACTACAGTCAGACAAAATATCTTCAGAGACATCAATAATCGCATTAATTTTCCTCATTTTGAAAATTTACCCCCTCTTGCATTAATTTCCTTTATTCGAAAGAAATTCTCCCTCCAAGACCTTAATTTACAGGAGTGTTAATTTCCTATAATAAGGTAGTTAATTAGGCTGCCAACTTTCATGTACATTGTAAGACTTAACAGGTACTATAATATATACCGTAATTATATAATATATAGCAAGTTTCCTTTTTAACTGAAGTGTATTACAGTGCTTACCAACAACATGAGACCCACAGTCTTCAAAAGAGGTGGATAAACTTGAGTTTTAGTGGATGTCAATCAAAGAATTTAGTCATTAAAGTAATTTTGAATTCTGGCAAGATTTCAAGCAAAAAGAGATAAAAAGTCGACAATTTTACCAAGAGAAAAGAAAAGCTGTTGTCTGGAGAAACCATTATTTTTTTTATTTTAAAATAGAACTTCTGAATTTCACTACACATGATAATTTGTAAACTCAGTGATGAATGAATAGTTTGCAGATCATAAAACTGCTACATACAGCACCAATTTTTTATCATGCTCAATGAAATCTCTTTGAAACTGTAACTGACTTCAAATTAGGTTGTTTCAAAACTTTTGCTTTGTTTGTGTAAAATTGTTCAAAATTATTCAGTCAGAATTTGAATGGATTGACATCCACGAAGTTCAAGTTTGACCATCTGGAATGAAGTGCGATGGGTCACCTATTAATGATAACCACTGTAATTGTATATTGTATGAAATTACCCTAATTAATTCCTCAGTATTGCCTGATTCCCATCGATATTTATAAGAGCCAAACAAAATACATTGTACAGTATATCTGATTCGGGTTTCCTTGGATAAAAAGTATCTTTCCGAAGGATTGATGGACAAAAAACTGAAACCTTTCCGAGGAGAGTATGAATATTTGTAAGAAGAGTCGTGACATGAAGACTTCCAGTGTAAGAGCTTTCATGTTACTGTAGCAACACTGCATGTACTACTGTAGGCTTTAATAGCCATTAGTGAAATCAGGAATGTTGAGTTTTGCATGTACTTTACATTGTTAGTTAGAGGTTTTTGAATTAGATAAGTAAGTCCCCTTTGCACCTAGTTAATTAAACATGTCAAGTCAAAAGTTATCAAACAGCTGTTAAATGCTGACAAGTCTGTTTCTATAACAATTTTCAAGACTCAAAGTTAAAAATCATGTAGTACTACATGTAGTACAGGGTGAGAAATACATGTATTCAGGGTAATCCAGCACTTGTCCAAACGATGTCTGTGATTTCCTAAGAAAACAATAGATTTGTCCCACTGGGATAGGGATCAGGTATAGGGGCATTGTTCAAGTGATATATCAATAATAATTATTGTATCGTTCACCAATCAGAGACATCGTTTGGACAGCTATGTATTCACCTTATAATCATCCACATGTATATTTTGAAAACACAAGTAAAAGGGTTTCATCAGGATAAACCAACACCAAGAAGTGGGTTGAAAAAACAAGGTACAGCCGACTGATTCAAGTTTTTTAACCAAATTCCAGGTGTTTGAATATCTGATGAAAGACTCATTTTAGTGTTTGATATACAGTGTAGTTTCTCAAACCGATCATTAAATACAGAGAAAACGAAGGAATACAATGGACAAAATGTATGCTAAGTTACATTGGATTTCCAAACCACCATAAGGCTTATGAATTATTAATGAGTTTGTGAATAAAAATAAGATTACATCTAAGAAGTGTTAGCATAGACTACAGACAAATCTCTCTACAACAGCTGCCCTAGTTGCATTGTAGAGAGATGACTAATATAGGAATGTTTTCACTAAAAGGAATAGGCCATTTGCACAATGACGTCATTTGACTACTACTACCAGAATCCTTCAGTTTTTTGTTTTGTAGTGCAAATTAGGGCTATTGTTATTTAAACCGCACAGGGATTACAAAATTTAAATAAGAAAGAAAAAACGAAATGAATTCTGGTAGTAGTAGTCAAATGACGTCATCGTACAAATGGCCTATTTGGTGCAAAAATCAGAAGTGGGAACAAGAAAACATGTCTGTTGTAGAGTGGTGACTATTTTGTGAGAGTCAGAGGGAATAAATGGAGTTTTGACTCCAGGAAATTCAGCAACAGGAGGCCAGGTGCTATAGCAATTACAGTGAGAGTGCAATATCACTCCATATCTGCAACAACTTTAATAAAGAATTTAGAATCCCAGAGAAATCCACATGTGAAATATGATTGTCAACCTCTATACATGTACATGTATGTAGAATGATTAGTGTCACGCAAGCCAAACGTTGATTGCTAATTTGGACAGTGTATGAGTTATGAGTATAACATAACTAAGATAAATAATATATTTAAATAGAAAAATGTGATTTTGATTGAACAAAAACTGTTAATAATCCAGTAACCTTAGCCCACATGACAGTGTCACTTTGGTGTGAGGCGAGTGCCATCCCTGATACATGTATGTGCATTTTTTAGGAGAAGGGTTCTTAAATATTATGATAAAAAGAGGTAAAGTCGCACTCGGGCCACGATGGCCCACACGGCCGGAGCTTAACCCGGTTTCCGTAGCATGAAGCAACTAGGAATATTGCTACTCCCCCCTGGATGGGATGCTAGTCCATCACAGGGTTACACAATGTACCCCCAGCGTTTTGTCGCGGGTACCCATTTATACACCTGGGTGGAGAGAGACAGTGTGGAGTAAAGTTTCTTGTCTAAGGAGTTAGGAAACAACACGACGGCAGAGACCAGGCTTCGAACCACCGACCTTCAGGTTGAAAGTCCGACGCGCTAACCACTAGACCACCGTGCCGCCCACAAATATTATGATAAGGTCCAATAAAAAAAATTAATTAGAACAATTAACATGCCAGATACTTGGCTGTAAAAGTGACATGGTGTTGCATTTTTTGTTTTTCATGTTTTGGAATTTATTTGAGCTACATTCTAAGTATGTAGTGTGAGCAGCATGGTGGTCTAGTGGTTAGCGCGTCGGACTTTCAACCTGAAGGTCGGTGGTTCGAAGCCTGGTCTCTGCCGTCGTGTTGTTTCCTTAGACAAGAAACTTTACTCCACACTGTCTCTCTCCACCCAGGTGTATAAATGGGTACCGGCGACAAATTAATGCTGGGGGTAACCCTGCGATGGACTAGCATCCCATCCAGGGAGGAGTAGCAATATTCCTAGTTGCTTCATGCTACGGAAACTGGGTTAAGCTCCGGCCGTGTTGGCCATCGTTGCCCGAGTGCGACTTTACCTTACCTTTATCTAAGTATATGTAGTGAAATTACATGAAGTAACATCTAACCTTCAAACTGGCCCCAGTTGTTCACTGATTCTGTTTACTGTCTGTAAACTGAAAGAAGCAAAAAAACATACCGGTACATGTTCTCTTGATTGGAAATAATGTTTTGAGTGGTTTAAGAAATAAAGAGATACACTGTA
This sequence comes from Cladopsammia gracilis, assembly GCA_022457155.1. NCBI lineage: Eukaryota > Metazoa > Cnidaria > Anthozoa > Scleractinia > Dendrophylliidae > Cladopsammia > Cladopsammia gracilis. Next base: position 2,140,847 of record JAJGOT010000022.1, read on the forward strand.
GGGACTTCATTACTAAGCAAGACAGATTTAAAAATTTTCACTGTTTAAAGTAACTCCATAAGTTTGTTGACAGACTTCAATTTGAAGTGCAAGGAATGTTTATTGCATCACATTGTCGATTGTACTAGATTGGTACAAATAAATGCCCCCCTCTCCATTAAGCAATCAGAGCATTCAGCTTATTTCTTTTAACCATTCGTGGCACAGGCGACTATAGTCGCCATATGCTACAGCTGTATATAAGAAATAACATTTAATAATAATAATGATAATAATATTAATTAATATAAAAGTTCTTCTAATGAGCATTTCTACCCCAAATGCAACTGATTAACAATCCAATGTCTTTACAAACACAATGAAGACAAGGAGACAATGAAATTTGAGGAAATTTGGCTGCGAAAGGATTAAGGGACATTCATGGGAAGCATTTACAGTCGAACCTCTCCATACAGACACCTCTCATACGGACAGTTTCCTATGTACCGACAAAATTCTCATACATTTCCTCTAAAAAAACCTCTATAATACGGACCCTCTCTAAAACGGACAACGGACACTTAATCTCGGCACTTTATTGACACTTTATCATTCAGCGATACCAGTACCCAGAACATGTCAAAATGTTAGTTTTCAAAACTCACATTTACAATGCAAATACAATACACTGTAATCAAAAATACTGTGGCAATAGCCAATTCAATATTCTGTAACAATTTAAAACAGTTGGAAACGAAAGGCATAATTCAGATTGTTCCATTGTCCATTCAATGAATAACATCATTGACCATCATTCATTTAGTTACTTTAGTTACAAAACACTCTAAACTGTCAGTGGAGACTTAAAAGTGACATCATCATAGTGACCTCTCTAATACGGACACTTCCCTCTGTCCCTACGGTGTCCGAGAGGTTCGACTGCATTCAAGAGGGGTGTTCATATGAGGAGGCATTTAATCAAATAAATACATGTACAGTATTTATCACGCAATCATGGTGGGAAGGGGCTTCTTGCAAAAAAACTCTCAGAAGTCAAACAAACACTTGTGAACCCAGATTAAAAACATTCTGATTGGAATAAGTTAAAAAATATATTTATTCACCACATTAAAGAAAACATACTGATCTTCATACCTGCGTTGAATATCCTCAAACCTTTTGAGAAAAAAATCAAAATGTTGTTATTTACTGTAGATGTAGAAAATATTAGCCTCTCATAATAAACATTATCTTGAAAATAAACTTACTGTGGTTGCATGTTGGCTACAATCTTTTCACAATGTTTTAAAAGCTGAAAAAGATTAATAATAATATTTTAGGTTAAATATTGACTATTGTAGAATTTTCTGTTTCATATCGCACAACCCATTATAGATGAATCAGCCTTCCTCAAAGAAGCTCCTCTTAGTATCATTAAAATTAATGTGATATACCGGCACAATACCTCTCTTCAATAAAAAGAAGTTGCCAGCTTATTGATGTAGAGAGGGTAAAAATATGAAATGTGAAGCACCCCAGGCACTTGTTTAAGGAAATACAGTTGATGACAGTTTATTTATTGCATGTACACAATGCGCATAATTATGCTCATGCATAACATATCTTATAAAATTCATTAATAATTCATAAGGAAAATACAAAAGAAATGAATGTTTAATGAAGGTTTGTAAACTCCAATACAGATCAACTGAGTTGATGAATTATTGAACAGTAGCATTAACTTTTGATACAGATCTCTGCTGAGCTAATTAGTATGCATTAACTTTTCATACAGATCTCTACTCATTGTTTCATTTCATAAGTCAGATAAAATATTCGCGTCCGATCTGTATGGGATTTACAATGGCTCGCCTTCTGCTCGCCATTGTAAATACCCATACAGATCTCCCACTCATATTTTATCTATCACATAACTTTGTGGCATGAATTGCATGCATGCTAAGGATGTGCATAAACAAACTGAAAATTGAAGAGATGCAAACAGTTGGTTAAAACCCAGGCTTTTAGCCAGAAATTGAAAAGTGGGCGTCCTGAAGATATTTCCCATCAAAAATTTTTTAAAGGATTAGGTGCAATTTTCATGAATTTCTTCAAAAAGTGGGCATCCTGTGGACGCCTGGACACCCAGCTGGCTAAAAGCTTGTTAAAACCTTTCATGGCCAAGTTTTCAATCTCTCCATGGCTAATGTTTCATTTCCAAAATAGCATCAGGCGACTAATAATAGTCACCTTTGGCCTCTTTCAGCATATGGGTAAGGCAACTTGTGGCCATGAAAGGGTTAAAAGCACCTCACATAGAGAAATTGTTAAATCAGCTTGTTGGTGCACGTTGAAACATTGTGTACATGTAGAAGCATAGAAAAGTTTCAAAAATTTGGGACATTATAAAAAGGTATGCTCTACATTGTATTTGGAGTATAAGGATCAATATAATTAACACACTTTTTGTCATTTGCAAAGCCACTCTATACCATCTGCTGACAATATACATGTACCATCATATGACTCTGAATATGACTTTTCCTTAGGTTGTCAAAATACCATTCATTGTTAAAAGCAGCCTTTCTTTTCAGAAGTACACTTAACCCAGGCAATCACATTAATTTTGACAGACTGCTTAATTAATTTTGTTTTACCTCATGTGAATTTGCAAGAGCACCTTCCTGATTTACAAATTGCTTTGTAGTATGAGCCAGGATCTAAACACAAAGAATCAAAGCAAAAAGGTGCAAATTTTACACTGTAGATTACACTGGATGTCTATCATACACATTTTCACCATAAACTGTAAAATTAATTCCAGCATGCTCATTGGCTGAGAATGATAGTTTATAACAGTACAAACAATGATATCATGTCATTGTTCCTGCCACCCACGTCTAGCACATGGGGAAAATTTGGATTTTTGACTCAAGATGAATTCAGGCAGTTTGGTTTTCAAGCCAGCCACTTACTGTGTCACACTGGTAAAAAATCCACGCTAGTGAAAGCTCAAACATTTGGAGCAGAAATTCTGATGATTGTGGACTGACGAGAACTTTGGTAACCAGGCATCATTATTCAAGTTGCCAGGATGCAAAACACTAGAATTTCATTCAGCAAACTTTCATCCCCACCCACAAAGGAAAATGCGCTCACCATGAAGTATTAAGAAATGTACATAATTCAAAAGTTTACTTCATAAATTATTCTTGTCTGTGAAATCCAAAGTTTTAATGCATTCATTCTTTTTTCAAGTTCACTTACATGTACCTGGATTTTGAGGTGAAATTTAACAAGATGGTCCAGTTAAAAATTAATGTTCTTGTTATGGTAAAAAACAAAAATATTTTAGTTCGCCATTACATGTCCTCTAATACAACAGTTTGACGTCATGGCATGGCGAAAACACTGAGTTGCGGAATTTCTGGCTTTGCTCATTATTCCTCGCTATGTTTTGACGATGCTGTGATGTCAAACTGTTGTTTATCAGAGGACAAATAATAGCGAACTAAAATCTATTTATTACATGTAAGTACATCATGTGATGCAAATCCATCAGTCACTTGAAAGAGGAAATGGGAGAGTGCATGAAGGATGTGCTGCTAAACTCTTCATTGATGCCGATAGGTATCTTTTTGTACTTATGAAATCAATGCAAAGATAACTTTGATAGCCCACTAGGCAGAATTAAATTTTAATGTGTATAAGCTTAACAATAAGCTTATGTAAACAGCAAGCCCTTGTAGTTCACCCAATTTCAAACTTGTGAAAAATTGTGCTTAACAGGTTGATTCATGAAGCTTACACTGTACATTGACTGTGTGCATGTAGATGCAAGCTTGGTGAATCATATCAACACTCAGGGCTGGAAATAATTTTGGGACGTCCACCGGTCAAGATGACCGGCCAAATAAATTTTAGCTCGGTCATACTTCATTTCTGGTCGGTCAAGTATAACGAATTTAATTTTCCACAAGTACACAATACGACCCCCCAACCAATGGCTAACTCAGTGGTAAGCGTTTGTGGTAGCTTTGCTATAGCCGTTTAACGTAGCTCAACGGTAGTGTCGCGATGATTCTTGACAAAATTTATTCTCACACTGATGATAGTTACAAAAGCTTTTTCTGCTTCGATTTCGCGTCTCTCACAACACTCTCTCGACCTCATGCCTTTTAGTCTGGTTGTTACCGGTCTAAACCGGTTTTTTACTGACGTCACACACTCTCATGTCACGCAACTTGATAGTAACATTACGGTCCGACAGTAGTTTTACCAGCCCTTTACGATAACGTTACGATGACTTTGCGATAACTTTACGGTAGTTTACGGCAACTTTATGATATAACGTTACCGAAACTTTGCGATAACGGCTTGGTAGCTTTGCGATAACTATACGGTAGCTTTTCATAACTATAACGTTACAGTAACTGTAACCGTTTACGATAACTTTACAGTAGCTTTCATAACTACATGTATACCGTAATTTTACGGGAACTTTACGATAACGTTACAGTAACCGTAACCGTTTACGATAATTTTATGGTAGGTTGCATAACTATACGGTAGTTTTACGGGAACTTTACGATAACGTTACAGTAACCGTAACCGTTTACGATAATTTTACGGTAGCTTTCATAACTATACGGTAGTTTTACGGGAACTTTACGATGATAACGTTACAGGGGCACCCAGCGAGGGTTTTCTCCCAAATGCTTTAGAATGCTTTTTTAGGGTATCGGGACTGTTTTTAAAGCTCTGCAAATGAATTCTAAGCTGTCCTATGAAACTTTTATCTGTTCGGCCGTTCTAGGAGAACTAAAATCTTCTCGAATTAGTTAGGGCTTTTCTATGTAATTTCCGAAAATCTCAGCTCTTTATTGAAGGTTCACGAAAATGCGAGGCTATCTAGTAATCCAATCTGGCAGCCGAAAATTTTAGGGACCTTTTTTTTCAGTTGAAGAAAGTAAGCGGGTTTTCTGAAAAATCTAGGGATTGTAATGGCGTCATCGAATGTTCTAGGGCCACGGACATCTCTTTCGAAAATTCTAGGCGTTTAATATCCCACTAGTATATTTAAGATTTTTTCTTTTTGTTTCAGCCTAAATTCTACAAAGAAAGCAAAGAAAGTGCCAGTACGTGTAGAAAATGCTAGGGCTAAAAATTCGACTTTCGAAAATCGTAGGAAAGGTAAAGAAAAAACCTCCGAAATTTTTAGCCGTTCTCGAGTCAACGCAATTTCTAGGCAACCTATGCCTCCCCGAACAGATATTTGACAGAAAACCGTCGGTGGGTGCCCCTGACGTTACAGTAACCGTAACCGTTTACGATAACTTTACGGTAGCTGCTTTGCGATAATTTTACGGTAGCTTTATGGGTAACTTTAATATAACTCTAGGATAACTTTGCGATATTTATTAAAGTCAAAGTGCATAGTAAACAACAGCTATTTTATTGTATTTCTAAAGTTTTGAAACTGAGGATCACTATGGATGTGACCGGTCAACATGACCGGCAAGACGAACGTCTGACCGGTCAAAGCCCCAATCAGGCCGGACATTGTCCGTTGACCGGCCGTTATTTCCAGCCCTGACACTGCCGATAATTTCTCACTAATCCAATAAAAAATTGAATGGCCAAAACCAGAGCAAAAAACTTCCACTCGTCCGCTCATCTGAGACGAGTACTTCTTGATCTTGGACAAGTGAATTTCCAAAAGCACTTAACCGATGGGATGAGCACAATTTACCAGGAGAAATAAGTCTCATAATTGAGTTCCTAGTTTCCCAAGCATCTCTGGACTTCATAAACTAACCTGGTTTCCGCAAATTTCTGTTTCTTTTTACTAATAAACTTACCCGTTTTCCGACCGTGCAAATTTCTTGAGCACATGTTTTTATTAAGCCTGGTTACTAAGGGTAACCAAGAAGGCCGCTTGTTTACAAACTCTTTTCTTTGGTTTCGAATTTGTTCGTCTTCTGTGTTCCTTCATTGCTAAAAGCTTCAAAATGTCCAACAAAGATAGGGAGCACTGTTTCAACACGGGTATTTTATCAATTTGAGGTTAAATTTTACAATTTATAAACACAATGCTCACGTTTGTGCATTACAAGATTACATGTTTCGATATGCGATCTTTTTTCTTCAATTTGATTTTTGCAGCTGGCAGCTCTGTTAGAGAAACAAGACTCACTTTTCTACACCATCTAAAGTTAAAGAATGTTTGCTCCACGTTGACACCTCAAATAAATAGAATGTTCATTTTCAAGGCTCAAAAAGTCTGGTCTAGTCAACCAGAAAGTAAAGCTATTGCAGATGTTCCCGCAGAAAAGCTTCACCCCCAATTTTGAGCAAAAACGTTGGGCAAATGTGGCTTATACGCCAGTTTTTACGGTACATCACAAATTTGTTTTACTGCTACATTTTTTAACTTATTCATTTTTTGGACGAGTGAATTTCACTTTCGGACAACCAAAATTTGAGTGGCACTTGTCCAATGACAAGTGGAAAGAAAAAAAAATTTGCCCTGAAAAACAGTTTGTAGGCCTTAAAAAACACTCATTTGAACTGTTTACCTCATGGGACCGCGAGCTCTTTAACAGCTGCTGAGCTAGCTTTCCTGTTTCTGTTACATTCACATGAACTTTCTCCATTAAACGTTCTTTAAATTCACTATTTGAACGGGCACGACTGCCTGAACGATCCGCCATCTTGGATTGTCTGCTGACCATTACTGACTGCGGCACAAACTACAACCTCATTTCCAGGGCTCTTGTTGTGAGTACACGCGCCGCCAAAAACCTTTGGTAAGCCATAATCATAGAAAATTTGCCACTGGCGCTATCATATTTTAATTGGAGTGACCAATTTTTAAAGTCTTGGGCTCTGTTGGGTTGTGAGTACACGCGCCGCCAAAAAACTTTGGTAAGCCAGAATCATAGAAAATTTGCCACTCGCGTTATCATATTTTAATTGGAGTGACCAATTTTTTAAAGTGAACTCTTTACCAGCATACCTGTATTGAAATAGTATAGTATAGGGCTTGGGATTTTATTCGGCTGTAGGATCGACCAGCCAAACCGGGAAGATGAAAAACAACAAGCAACGTTATCTATGGTGTCTTTATTTTTTTTAACCACTGACAATCTATAAATTATAACTAAGATATCAAACTGAGGAAAAATACATAGCATACCAAAAATGTACAGCGACAGAAATATCCTGGGCATGCGTGGCTTTTGGTATTTGCAGTTTTTTTATGCAACTTAAAAACCATAAAAGCATCTCATCTCATAAACAGATCTCAAAAGCGTGTTGGTGGCTATCTACCAAACTAATAATCTAATATTAATGGTCAACTAATTGACAATTTCCTCATGGCCTTTTAGTTTTATCCTAGATAATCCTATCCTATCCTTTTATTCTATCCTTGTAAACTAGAACGAATGACACGTTAATAAAGTTATTATTATTATTATTATCCTCCTTCAATTCCTGGTTTAAATTACACTCTGTTTGCTTTATTTTTCTTCCATGCAGTTGAAGCCTACATGAAAAGGAAAAATATATATTTAGTTCACCGCTACACAGTTACACGGAATAAAAAATGCCGATAACGATCAAGGTAAGTAATACAATTTCGATCTAGAATAAAGACCCATAGCATAATAAAAAAAATGGATATGGAAGGACGGTACAGTTTCATCTTGTACGGGTGTGAAAGTCACATAAGAATAAGTGCATCATCAAAAACTAGTTCCAATTTAAACAATTTGAAACTCTACTTTGCTAAAGAGGCGAAAATAAATTTAAAAATGGCTTATGTTGATTGTAAAAAAGGCAATGAATAAAGGGTTAAGTAATGCGTCACTGGTGGAGTGAAACAAGAAAATTTGGTTAAATCAACTGAGTTGATAAAAGCTGACGGGGGGAGGGGAGGGGAGTGAAACAAGAAAATTTGGTTAAATCAACTGAGTTGATAAAAGCTGACGGGGGGTGGGGAGGGGAGTGAAACAAGAAAATTTGGTTAAATCAACTGAGTTGATAAAAGCTGATGGGGGAGGGGAGGGGAGTGAAACAAGAAAATTTGGTTAAATCAACTGAGTTGATAAAAGCTGACGGGGGGAGGGGAGGGGAGTGAAACAAGAAAATTTGGTTAAATCAACTGAGTTGATAAAAGCTGACGGGGGGAGGGGAGGGGAGTGAAACAAGAAAATTTGGTTAAATCAACTGAGTTGATAAAAGCTGATGGGGGAGGGGAGGGTAGTGAAACAAGAAAATTTGGTTAAATCAACTGAGTTGATAAAAGCTGACGGGGGGAGGGGAGGGGAGTGAAACAAGAAAATTTGGTCAAATCAACTGAGTTGATAAAAGCTGACGGGGGGAGGGGAGGGGAGTGAAACAAGAAAATTTGGTCAAATCAACTGAGTTGATAAAAGCTGACGGGGGGAGGGGAGGGGAGTGAAACAAGAAAATTTGGTCAAATCAACTGAGTTGATAAAAGCTGATGGGGGAGGGGAGGGGAGTGAAACAAGAAAATTTGGTTAAATCAACTGAGTTGATAAGGTAAATTGGCCACCGTAAAGAGATAAAAAAGCTGACGTCTTGAGCGCTAATCCTTCGTCAGAGCGCTAGCCTTTCCGCGTCGTCGAAACGTCAGCTTTTGAATCTCGTTACGGTAGCTAATTTTCTAGCTACTTTCGGGAGGTAGGTGGATGAGATGGACTAATTTCGCAAACGTTTCACTGACCTCTTTATTTCCACAGGATTTTGTGTTATGCTCTGATAAATTAGTCATCCTAACCCCATTTGTTGGTAATCTCTCAGTAGGTAAGCTGTGGCTTGTTGGCCGTTTGCTCTGAAATAAATAAGTTTAATATACCGTGCATCAGTCTTGTGTAATCCATGTTTAATACCCTACTGCAGTGTACACTTGGTGGATAATCAGTTTTTATTTCATGGTAACAACATTTATTGTCATAGCTCTGCCATTAGCCTGCGTGGCCTTCCCCCCTTCCTCGCGCGCCCTTCGCGTTCTCGCGCGCCTGAATTCCCCCCCTCTAATGAAGTATCAAAGCAGTTCCTTCTGTTTGAACGGCACTGGTCAAGCCTAACTTTTTTCGCTAAGTGTCATCATTCTTTCATTCTCTGACTAAATTTAACTTTTAAGAATAAAAATTAGCGATAGTTGTTTCGAATTAAGTTTCGATGACTCACTCATCGTTTTCAAATTCGTGTAACTGAAGTCAGGTTCTTGTGAGTTCATTATATATCAGTATTATATAATGAACTCACAAGAACTTGACTTCAGTTACACGAATTTGAAAATGATGAGTGAGTCATCGAAACGTCATTCTAAACTATTATCTCTAATTTTTATTCTTAACTGTTTATCCAAAACATCCGTTATTAAATTTAACTTACGAATAAAATCCTACGCGCACACTTTACCCCTAATAAAACAGCCATCATGGAAACAGCACCATTTTCAAGCGATATCCTTTCACCAAATTGAGTATTCCCTCTAGTTCGTGACCACCGTTGAACCGGAATAATTTCTGAAGAAACAGTTTGGCATGATATAATTTGGTGCAGTTTATTCTAAAATTCATTTGGTAAAACTGACATTAAAAAAAACACCACAGAATTTCTCAACAGACTCAAACGAAAGTTTCATTCACGAGTCAAGGTTTGGCACCGAAAGAGTGATTGGAAACATTGAGGGCCGGTTATTTAAACAAAGTCTGACTCAGAGGACGGCTCAATGCTTTTTTCTAGTCTGTGCTATATGCCTACTTGACACTATTTACAGTAAACAACGTTAAAATGTTAGGGTTCAGGTTGGCCAGACGGAAATTGGTTTAGATCGTGGTTTTGTTTAACACCGACTGAACATCGTTTAAATGACCGGCCCCATAAGTGTGTTTGATGGGATTCAAGTTCATTGACAGACACATATTAGCAGGTGGATGAACAAGGCCAACAAGGTCTAAATCGCCGGAGTTAAAACCATCGGTCGCATTCTAAAATTCTGTTACATCAATACCAGGACACAGTCAAAGCACCTTAGGAGTTGTATCTGCTCCTGAAGCATAACTCGTTCGCTGTCGTTTACTTCGCCACATAACTATCGCAGCTCGAACCTGAAATATACGAGAAACAAATGATATGATCAGCCATACACTGAAAGATTACTTTTTCAGTCATTCCATTCCCATGAGAAACAAATTATATGATCAGCCATACACTGAAAGATTACTTTTTCAGTCATTCCATTCCCATTTACCATCACCTTCTTTCTTTCTCCCGCATGTTGAAAAAAAAAAGCATTACCTCGATCACCATAAGCAGCTGCTAGCGAGTGTTATAAAGGTGTTAGTTTCTACTGAAAGAAACTGCGGTGTTACATTGGTGGAGTAGCAAAACACAAAAAAATCTGATTTTATAAACTGAGTTGATATGGTAAAGAGGCCACTGTAATCGACACTGTAAAGGGATTCAAAATATATCTGACGTTTCGAGCGTTAGCTTTTCGTCAGAAAGGCGAGCGCTCGAAACGTCAGAGTTTGAATGTCTTTACGGTGGCCACTTTACCTTATCAACTCAGCTGATAAAACCAAATATGCGAGTTTTATAAGCTGATTTAATTCGCAAAGAACAACTAATACATCATCGGTGGGAAAAATGCCGTTTGTTCATGTTCTGGTGAAAACAAATTCAGCCAATCCACTGAGTAACCAAGCCTCCTGCTTACTGCTTATATTACAGCCGATTTCAATGAAGTATGCAGAGTCTGGTTTTTAAAACATGATTTGTTGATGATGATTCACCGAAGATAACAACACAATGGTAAAGAATTCGCCTATAAAATGAGCTCAAAGAGTAAATTCTTACCTCCTCATCGTCCCATGAAACAGCCCCCTGGATTCCGGATTCCACCCTTCTGGATTCCGGATTCCAACCACGACTCCTTTGTGGAAAACCAGGAAAAATCTTTCACGGCACCAGTTAAACTACTACAAGCATGTTAGTTTCTAAAAGTTCTTGCGCACGTTGATCTGAGAACTTGTCGAACTTGGATCTTATAGCTAACAACTTAAACATATTTATACATCCTTTCTGTTCTGTAATAAAGCCTTCAATGCGCGAGGTTTTTACTTTCTTGTAAACAGTAACACCAAAGTAGACCAGTTTTGTCTGATATTGACACTCATTTGTTTTATAAGAACGTCAAAAATTGGAGTTCAGGCTAAGTCGAAACTTGATGTTCTTAATTTTTTGGCCATTTGTGCCTGAAAATGTTTGCTGAAATAGAAACATCCACAAAGAACAAGATCTGTAAACTTCCTTCACCATGTTCTGACAATGGACAAATCATGACGCGCGAATCTCAACTGGCGAATCATGTTTGACAAAAACGCTTCTGCACACTGCACGGAGATCTTATGGATTTTTTATGTTTCAAGAGGTCAGTATTTACTCTGCAAACTCAGTTTATGAGTGAAATTCTTTCATAATTGTCTAATCATGCGAATCATAGACGGTGAATCATGTTTGAAAACCCCAGTCTGCACACTGCAGTAAAATCGGCTATTAGTATAATACGAATGACGGAACCATTGCAGAAACTGACTTTCACGAGTGGTACACCACAGCGCTCCGTTTGTTTCTTATACGAACAATGTTACCGTTATTATTTATCATAGCTTTATTTAAATAACACTTAAAATATTCAATTACAGTAGTCACGAGTTGTTTGAAACAAAGCTGATAAATAAAATAATGACAAACCTGTTGATCAAACACACAGTGAAAAATAAATACAAAGAATCCCTGCAAAGAAAACAGAAGATGATATGAGTGATGACTGATCTTTAGCAAAGTACTTTCAATCTGAATAATCTAAAATGAACAAACCTGAAGCGAGTTGAAAATTGCAAACAAATAAAGAAACACGACTGTGTGTTGGTCAAAGGCGAGGACTCCGAACACCCACGTGATGCCAAGCAAGGGAAGCAGAACAACAGAGCACTTGATTCCAAGTCTGAACAGAAGAAAAGGACAAAAATTCTAAAATAAGCAAATCAAAAGCTCACACGAGCCAACCCGTGAATACGAAACGCTCTAAATAGAAGATTCTGCACACCTTCGGACCCTCCCCTCTCCCCTCTCCCCTCTCCCCCTCCCCTCTCCTAGGCGTTTTGATCCACCGACCCCCACCCCCTGCGTCCAACTCCCCACACTACTCTCCCTCCAATGCCGTCCCCATGGGTAAGGCAGGTGACCATTACATATCGCGGGCTTAATGTTTACATCGATCAAGCGATCGAGTGAAATTATTTTCTGCACAAACGCTATAACTCGTTGAACGCTTTGCGTATACACGAGTTAAAATAAGATGTGCCGTGAAGCAGCGACATCTGTGTCCATAAATTGTAAACTGGTCCCAGTCAAGGCAGATAAATAATTCAAGCCAAGAAGCAAACAAAAGCACAATATAAAGGTGGACTAAAAATTCCATTTGAGAAATATTTTTTTTTCTTTTTTGTAATATTCTGTTAGTCGGTTTCCTACAATAATAGAGACCAGTTTACCGTTCATAGTAAACTCATATACCTTTCCTCTCCTCTCCTTAAGGATATCTCCCTATTACAGACAATCATTTGGTTTCGGCAAAAGTTCCACATATTTTCTATTAAAATAACCTTCATAATACGGACCCTCAGTAATACAGACGATGGACACTAAATTTCGGCCACAGAGAGTAAATTGATATAAACTTAACCTCTTTATTGCGGGCACTACATGATCGCCCCTAAAGGAAAACGTACAATTTTGGATGTCCATAATCATTCATTTTCACATGGGATTGAATTATTTTTTAATTCTTTCAGGTACAAATCAATATTTCGCTATTCTCCTCCTCTTCGCCAACTCTTCACATTTTCTTTTTTATATCACCATAGTTAATCGAGGGACTGGTTATGTTTAACTGTACTTGACCGTGCACATCTTTAATTTTGTTATGACACGGTATGACTGAATAACTTAATGGCATCATTTCTATTGGTCAGTTGCTCGAACAAAAGTTCAACATCTATTGTGGTTGTGCACGGTCAAGGCCGAAAAACGATAACAAAGACATTTCTCAAGTTTCATAACTATTGTGCTTTATTAACTATGATATCACGTAATTTTGACCAGGTTGTGTCTGTTAAAATATGGCGACCTTTGTATGTTCTTACTTAATCTTTTCTTTGTCTGAAGCTTCCATCATCTTATGACTTGTCATCATTGCTCGTAAAACCAAAACAAATATGATGCTGTTAATCTGCCATAAATGTGAAATATTAATTAGCAATTTAATTGAAAAGACTGTTAGACACCCGCTCTTATAACCATATGCATGGGGAGAAGGAACTGATGCTGATGATGATCATCGTCATCAGCAGCATCATCGTGATCATCATGATCATCGTCATCATCATGATCATCGTCATCTTCATCATCATCGTCATCATTATGATAGTCGTCATCATCATCATTATCATCACCATTGTCATCATGATGATCATCGTCATCATTACGACGAATTTTTTCTCAGTATTTTGTTTTTCAAATTGGACCTTAGCAACCTAGAAATAATGTCTTCAACTTTGGGACATGGGATGACGGAAAACAGAAATACGGATAATAATAATAATAATAATAATAATAATAATAATAATAATAATAATAATAATAAATGCGAAATTCAGAAAACCGCACTACTTGGGACAGCCAACATCCTGCGCAAGACCCTTTCTCTGCAATGCTAAGTAGTGTGGCCTCCACACAGCGCCTCATGGGTGCCCTAGGTCCATGGTTTGGACCCGGCCCCCATGGAGAACACATAATTATATAGAGAACACATGATAATAATAATAATAATAATAATTACTGAAGCAGCTATCTGCATGTAAGTACTCTTTCTATGTTTGTGTCTAAATGTTTATGAATAGCAACAAAGAAAAATGATAAAAATAAAATATTTAATGATTTTGTAAAGTAACCATAAAAATAAAGGATAAATAACAAATGAAACAGCATGAAAACCTACCAACACGACAGTGAGAGCAGGACCAATAAATGTCCAAATGAGGCCAGAGGATATAGACAACCAACACCTGAAACGGAACAAAATAACTTAAAGACTCCCTTGAGTCTTGGTTTATTTGTTAGCGAATCCATTATAATAGACATCTTTTAGTAATGTGTTTAAAGTTGTTTCTTTACCAATCCCAGTGCTTTTAATTTACTGTACAACATGAAAATTTTACAATATGACGTGTACCTTTATATGATAGTTTATTTCATGATATAAAAAATCACTTACATTTTCTCGCCACCATATCCGACAGTTTGTGTGATTCCCACGCAAGGAACTACAATGATCAAGGGTAGCCCTGAAAAATAAAAGTTTACTAATTGTGATCTATGAACCCATGCTGGTACTAGCTATAAGAACAAACTTGGTTTTTTTTTCAGACTCTGGAAATTGATAGAGGATTGACAGGATGTTAACCTTCAGATCATGTTAAAAATATAATCAAAGGCTCCTACCCTCTACCCAATCCCCACCCTCTGCGTCAACTCCCAGGTGGCAGGTGACCATTACATATCGCGGGCTCAATGTTAACAGCAATTTTGTCCCAATATAACTCGTTCAACGCTGCGCCTATCCACGAGTTAAAAATAGGAACTACAGTCAACTGTGACCATTACATATAGGAACTACAGTCAACTGTGACCATTACATATAGGAACTACAGTCAACTGTGACCATTACATATAGGAACTACAGTCAACTGTGACCATTACATATAGGAACTACAGTCAACTGTGACCATTACATATAGGAACTACAGTCAACTGTGACCATTACATATAGGAACTACAGTCAACTGTGACCATTACATATAGGAACTACAGTCAACTGTGACCATTACATATAGGAACTACAGTCAACTGTGACCATTACATATAGGAACTACAGTCAACTGTGACCATTACATATAGGAACTACAGTCAACTGTGACCATTACATATAGGTACTACAGTCAACTGTGACCATTACATATAGGAACTACAGTCAACTGTGACCATTACATATAGGAACTACAGTCAACTGTGACCATTACATATAGGAACTACAGTCAACTGTGACCATTACATATAGGAACTACAGTCAACTGTGACCATTACATATAGGAACTACAGTCAACTGTGACCATTACATATAGGAACTACAGTCAACTGTGACCATTACATATAGGAACTACAGTCAACTCTCACTTAAACACGAAGTTCCGGTATAAAAGGAGCCTGGCCTGGCCATTCTCACCTCCGGTCGTACGTAGGTAGGTAGGTAAACTTTATTTAGACACGGTATCAATTCACATACATGCTCTTCCATCGAGCCGTGTTTTTAACAACAATAGATTAAGTACTTAACTAATTTAAATTATCTAACTAAATTAATTTTCTATATAAAATTGTATTAAAAAACAATAAAAACTATCCTTTATTAACTATTATTAAATTAGATAAAAATTAAATACATGATTTAAAAGAGCTAAGAGTTAAGAGCTAAGGTCGTCAATCGACCACTGAAGCGTTAACAACTGACAAAAAACATCCGTCATTACTAAGACCATTGCTAACACAATTTGGAAAAAAACTTTATGAAAGTTACATCAGAAGTCTTTACAAACATTTATTTTTTTTTTTTGCTTAGGTAAAATCTTGGTTTAATTAGATTTTTTAAGCAAATTATATTTGAAGGATGCACAAGTTAACCACGTTGTGTGACTGAAAGACGCCTTAATTTGCATTTCACACCCAAAAGGTGTGAAATGGGGGAGGAGCTTAGCCTTTTATACCGGAACTTCGTGTTTAACGAGCACTCTTCAGCGACCACTTCCCGAAAGCGACCACTTTGTAAATAACCGTTTTGTTTCTCAGTCAAATACTGTTTGTCTTGATTTTTCTCTTAAGCGGCCACTTTTTCCTGCACCAAGGGTGGTCGCTTAAGAGAGAGTTGACTGTATGCTACATAAATAATAAACATACTTGTCAATCATGAAGAAAAATAGGTTATCTGGTAATCCAACAATCGAGGAACAAAACAAAGAACTTACCCCAGCCAAGAATGTAGAAATATTTTAACTTCCCTTCACCGCCAAACACTTTAACAATTGCGGAATAAATCTGTAATCCTTCAGCTAACATCCAAAATATGGCGCTCAGAAAGAAGTAGTGAAGTAAAATGGATATAAATGTGCAAAGGACCTAATGTTCAACAAATGACAAAAAGAATGTATACAGTGTATTAGATAATGCATGTGAATCTTTTTTAACACTCCTTATTATAATTACCACTGTGAAAAGGAAGGAACTTTAAACTATTTTACCGAAATATTCGACTGACTTGGAACCAACCATCCGCGCTAATTAAACCACCGGCTGCAGTAGGACAGATTGTCACAAATCCATGTTTAAGGTATTACAAAAATATCTAGAATCCCTCCTCCTTCCCCTCTTTGAAAATATTTAAAGACTGAGAAGAATGGAATAGAAGGGGGAAGGGAGATAGATAGATGTGTTTGTTAAAAGGACCTTAATTCGCAGTACTACAACTGAATTGTAAAGGAATACAAAAGTGAATAAAAAGATAATAACTACAACCTAATAACTAACTAAGAATTAACAATTAACAAGTTAAATATATAACAACTAATGAAGTAAAACGGGCTGCACAAGCATTCACAAACACGTTCTTATAGCGGTTAGTTTTGCAATGTGGAACGGTGAAACGCCGGTTTTGTCTTAAGTTTATGGAATGACTACGGAATAAATGTAGTAGACACCAGTACCTTGTAATCTGTGGAGGCCGAACCAATCAACAACAGAATGTTAGCGGTCAGCAGCGCAACACAAAGATTAACGTGAATAACCGTCTTGGGCGACTTCAAAATTCTACATCATAAATAGTAACAAAATTTCACCTAAGATTCTTAAAAATTATGCTGCCCTTATCCTTCAAAAAAAAAAACTAATAACATCCCCCCCCCCCCCCCCCCTTGCAAAACATTTTAGGGAGTTTCGGCAGTTTCAGTGAAAACAGTGCCTCTGCACGTGCGTTTTACATTTTGGTACATTTCTTTGCCGTTCCCTGCAAAACAACAACGTCAAATGATCAAATTAGAGGTTTTGTGGAGAACGTAGACACACGATGGTTAATTTTCCTTTCTCTGTTTCAACTTGCAACGGTTACTGGAAAATTCAGTCACATCAGATAAATTAAACAAATTATAACAACTGCAAAGTAGTTTAAAAGAGCGCGTATTCTTATTTTCAATGACGTTTTACTTGGTGTATCCGTCCTGGTTGCTAAAGATCCCTAGCGAATAGTCTTACACGCAAAAGTTTTGAAGCCATAAATGTTGAAAAATGCGCAGAAGACCCCTCGAACACCAAGTCGTAGATCTCAGTAACTTAATTGAACAAGTTAATTTCATAGCAACTTTGACAACAGTCTACCAGACAGCCGTTATTTGTATCGTCACGCAACGCTCCTCCACTAAGTTAGCATGTTGCATGACCACAAACAACGGCTGCGTCGGAGACTACTCTAACAACTGATTCGCTCAGATTTTCATTACATGATGCGATCACAAACCTCCATAAAACAAAGTGAAGAATAAGTGTTATAAGGATTCCTAGCAGCGACAGACAACATCCAACCAATGTAATATAACCCAGGGTCTTGCTGTGCTTTGTGTCATCCTGAAAACAATAATATTAAAGTTACTCGTCTAATTAACGAAGTAAGTAAGTACAGTTATAGCGGTTTACAATTGAGTGTCGAAAGACATTTTGCAAAAGCTCTGGTTTGCATTGCTACGCCTTGAGGTTGGCTAAAACGTGTCGCCCCATTTCCTTAAGGTTACAGTGTAGCTTCAGATCGAAAATTTATCGAATTTTTTTTTTTTTTGGCGTCAAAATAAAGTTCACAGAATGAACTTTCATTCAAAAAAATTATCGAAAAATAGTGAAAATTGACGGAGAAATGACAGTATAACTTTTGTGGGCGGAGTTTGTTTATGAGGCGATATGTTTTTTTAAGCGCTGTTTTCTCAAAGTTAATTTTTCGCTTGTTGAGGACACTTTCCTCAAATTTGGACAGAAGTTAGGCTAACATATAATCAACAAAAATGTGTCGGCGAATTTCTTATTTCCGAAAACTTTTTCGTCAAAAGCCATTTCCGTGCGATCATTCCAATTTTTTTTCTCCCTTTTTCGAAAATATTCTGTAACTTTTCATTGCAATTGAATATGGGAAATCGCCGACACGTTTTTTTAGCGCTTCGTGTCCGGAAACCCGAGAACAAATCAAATTAGCAAAATACAATAATCGCTTTGAGTTATAGCGTTTTAAAGCTGATTCGGACGTTCGAATTTAGACGTCGTAAAAAATTCGACAATTCACTTTATTACCAAATGGTTTCCATATTTAGATAGCCAGCTCTATAAGTTTTAATTTGATATCTGGGCTTAGGTATGTTAAGTGTAATCTTAAGACACTAGAACGTACTAGAGCTGTTATACTGGAGACACCCCCGAAGGTACACTGTAACCTTAACCAATCAGAAGTAAAACAAAAGCTAATCGTGAATTGTTCGTCCGCGTTTTCCCGCGCTTGGTACCGGTTACATGTATTTGCTTCGGTTTCTGATGGATTAATTGGTTTGTCTGTGTCTGTTGTGATTGGTCAGGGTGTTTTGGTTTTACGACACTCAATTTAAAACCGCTCTAACTGGAGTTTCCAAGAATAATTGATATTTCTAGTTTTCAAGGATAAAAAGTTACTATTCTGTCAAAGAATTTGACGTTTTTTGATACATTCTGACCTTAGCGACCCCACTAACACTACGAATTCATGAATGTAACTTGCTTTACGTACTGTTCAACCCATTCAATACTGGATTCAAACCTTAATACATGTGATTTGTTCTAAATTTTTAGTTTGTTAAAGTAATTAAGTGTGATGTTTAAATAAAGACAAATGTCAAGTCAGTCGATTTCGTTTTAACGTTTAAGTTTGTGCGGATAAAATGCTGTACTAAAATATAACCATTCGGATCAGTAAAAGCTACTGAGCAGAACTTTCCTGTGGTGCTGTTTATTATGCTATACAAGGTGGTTCTAACTTTTGAGTCTGGATGAAATCCTAAAGTGTGACAATTCAAATGAAAGCTACTGAGCAGTACTTTCCTGTGGTACTGTTTATTATGCTGTACAAGGTGGTTGTAACTTTTGAGTCTGTGGATGAAATCCTAAAGTGTGACCATTCAAATGAAAGCTACTGAGCAGTACTTTCCTGTGGTGCTGTTTATTATGCTATACAAGGTAGCTCTACTGAACTTGTGACTTCTAGTATAAGTTTTTCAATAGAGAAATAGGAAGTTGATTTTTGATGAACTTGGGCACCATTAGGTGTTTAATAAGGGTCAACATGCTACATGTGTCAAATGAAAATGGATCGCCCTTGAACAATAACGGATCAGTATAATTTTTATTTGGAATAGGCCGTCCCCTTTCTGTTCTCCGTTTACCGTCGTCCGACCGACCCATATTTCTGCGTTTTCAAAAACAAAAAGTTATGAGGAAGGTATAAATGACCTGGTAAAATATTTTTTCACTTTTAATCTGAACTATCAAAGACGTGCTGTTCCAGCAGTTGCTGGAAAGTCATGGATGCTGGCAGATCGCAAAGAAGTGTTGGGAGGTTCATCTTTTTGTCGCTTTTCTCGGCTGAGTTTAGCTGAGTTTCACCACGACATCGATCTTTTCTTCCTCCATTGCCGCCATGTTGATTTTGCAACCACGTCTCGTTGTTTCCAGGCTCTACGGCAATGATGCTTGGGTACCGGGCCTTCTAGTTCCAGATTGCTCCAAATTTTTTTTAAGATTTTTTTTTTAGTTCGACCGACCGACCCACAGGCTTCCCAAGCTACATACGTGGTGTATGCGACAGCTTGTGTATACAGAGAAATGTATGGGAAAATCACGGATTCTCTAAAATTGGGTAAATAACTATCTATTTTGAAATAAAGTTTACCTACCTCAAATGTGTTGTTAAGTTGCGTCTTGTACCGAATTTGAAGCCATTCCGACGCCATTTAGCGAAGTTATTCGAAGTCGTTGTCTCCCCTTCTCTTCCTTCTTTTTAGAAGGGGAGACAACGACTTCGAATAACTTCGCTAAATGGCGTCGGAATGGCTTCAAATTCGGTACAAGACGCAACTTAACAACACATTTGAGGTAGGTAAACTTTATTTCAAAATAGATAGTTATTTACCCAATTTTAGAGAATCCGTGATTTTCCCATACATTTCTCTGTATACACAAGCTGTCGCATACACCACGTATGTAGCTTGGGAAGCCTGTGACCGACCCAACATTAGGAAACGCATTCGACGGTAAACGGAGAAAAAAGGGGGACAGCCAATTACCTCTTAAGAAAAATGCTTGTCAAATAATTGTCAATTTGTCAATTTGCTTTTTTGACGCCGCGAAATATTTCCGCTAACCAAAGCAACAAAACTAAAAGGCTGCTAAATTGCAGATTTATAGAGTCCAGCGTGTGTGGTCACAAAAACTTAAATTTGTAAAATTATGGGATTTGATGAAATATTCGTAAACAGCATGACGAAAAGTGCCCGAGGCAAAATTGAGGCGAAATAAGAAGAGTTTGTATGAAGTCATCAGAGCATAAAGGTGCCAATATTTCACCCCCAAATGATGCTGATTTTTGGCAAGCAGGCATTTTCCGTCATCCTCGGCTTTCCAAATATCTCATCAAATCCCATAATTTCACAAATTTAGTTTTTGTGACGTCCCCACTTTGGTACTCCATCGCCAGCGTGGCGTCACTACTGGAGTTTTACGGCATGACACGACTTGAAACCACATGAAGACTCTGACTTACAGAAGAAATACCAGACATGTCCATCAAAACCGCAAAATTCGTCAAGTGATTACACTCACACTTGACTGTTCCGTTGTCACGTGATGCAAGCCAACAGCCATCTGTGGACCAGCCGCCACCCTTAGTGTTGCTGAAAATTAAATAGAACCTTGTTACAAACTAAGCGCGTAAAGGTTAACTGGCCAAGTAGCTAGTGTGCTGGACCAAGTTGTTGTTGTTGCTTGGTTGTATAAATATCTATTCAGCCGATTACACGTTCTCTTTATATATACATTTTGCCTCCTGACTAAGAATTTAACCATCACATAGCGTTATCTACTTTTTGAACGACCGAGACCAGGTGTATAACAAGTTAACAATCTTAGCACAACATAAAATTCTGGGTGACCTTACAATGGACAAGCATCCCATCCAGGGGGGTCTGACTCCTAGCGTTATAGCGTGAATTTCCATCGCCATTGTCCACCACTGGAGATAACTATAGCAATTGTCAATGAAATATCAGTTTACCGCCTATCCGTTTTAAACCAAGCTAGTAGACAGCCGCGTTCACAGTTCACATTGAAGATGAGTACAGGCATTGTCATATAAAATAAGCTTACCGCCTATCCCTTTTTGACCAAGCTAGAGGACGGCCGCGTTCACATTGAAGATGAATACAAGCATTGTCATATGAAATAAGCTTACCGTCTATCCCTTTTAAACCAAGATAGTGTACAGCCGCCTTCACAATGAAGATGAGTAAAGGCATTGTCATATAAGATAAAGTTTACCGCCTATGCCTTTTAAAGCAAGCTAAATGACAGCCGCGTTCACATTGGAGATGGGCACAGGCATGGTCAGCTTTTCAGCATGGTCATATGAACTAAGTTCATCCCCACCTCTTTTATCCAAGCTAAAGGATAGCCGCGTTCACACTTATGTTGTATACGTATGTTCATATGGTGTATGTGCATGTACGCTTGTACATATACCATATGCCTTCAGTCCATTTTTACTTACAGATTGTAATCCCAGTATACACAAATCACTGATTTGTCAGCATCCTGCAAGGAATATAATGTATGTAAGTACCTGATATATTCTAATATCGTGTTCTGGCCCTGGCGCAAGACCTATACGACTTCGTAAGTTGTACCGAAAGGAAAACGGCAATGATGAGATGAGGTTGGCGGAAATCCGCCTAGAGAAGACACCAAATAAGTGGCTTGAGAGCCTTACCGTGTATCTTTACATTACAGCAGAAAAATGAAGGAACATCCCGCTAGGTGCGATAGATAAGGTTAAGAAAGAATAGTTCAAATAAGTGAAAAAGAAAACATGTTATCTTAAGTAGCAAGAACAGGGCATGTTGCCTCGTCGTCATGGACGACCCACTCGTTCTACTGCTAGTTTGTTTGTTCAATCTTTCGTTATCTGGAATTCTATTTCCAGAATAGCTCTGCCCAGCAAGTTCCCAATTCCTTCGTCGTTTGAAAAGGTTTCTCACCAATCAGCAAATTTCACTTTTATTCATTTATTTTCTATTTGATTGTAACAGTACATGATGAACACCGTAACATTACCTGAACACCGCCGAACACAGTCACAACAGGATCAACCAGTTTCCCAGCAGGCGGCTGCACTGAGCTTGAAATGATTCGAGATTCCACTTGAAAACGTTGACCGACTTTTTCGTATGCACTAAAAAAATGTGAATAAAACTTTATAGGCAAATGGCTTAAAACTCCACTAAAATATCATCACTGTCAATGCGATTTAAAACGGTCAAACTGTTGCTTTAACGTCAATCTTTATTAACTGAACTTATCCTTCCAGAGTTGAACTTCGGGGTACGAAACTGTGAATGGGAGTAAAAGCAATTTTTGTCTAGTCATATTTGTCCTGTTGATGTTGTTTTTATTATTTGTACTATTAAAATTGGGTATTCATTAAGTAATTTCGTATCTGACTCCTTCTTGGCATCGTTCTCCGGTTGTACCGTTACGTAGTTTTAGTTAAGATTGAAGTGGGGAGGGGAAAGCGATTATTCGAGGGAGGCAATCATTTCAAATATTTTTCCTCAAAGGGGTGATTATTTGAGGGGGGGGACTATCGAGGGACGACTATTATCAGTCGAAAAACAGAAGATTCGTGATTTCTCCAATCATACTGTAAACACTGTGATGCTCAACAGAACAGGACAGACTTCGTAAAGTAAAATGTGCACTTATAGATGATCTTTGAACATTGCAGAAAGACACATGCAATATAATGCTATTTGTTGATTGTTCTTTCCTGGATCATGCTCATACATCTTTACCTGAGAACAATAAAACGTGGCCAGTGACTTTGTCCTGGACCTTTTTGTATCTCAGTCTCGGTGAACAGTTCCGGTTGATGTCATTCACATTTAGACTAATAAAAACAAATGCCAATGCAATAAAAAGAGTTGTCGTGGAAATGACGTACCTCTCCTGTGCCAAGAAAGATGTCAACGTTCTGAACAGAAAGCTTGCCACAGTTGTTCCTGGATAACAATAACAAAATTTATCATTATAAAGGTTCAATCTAGTTTATCTTGTTAATAAAAACTTTCTGAAGGAAGTACAAATTCTGGCCTTTCTGGAAGAATAACAAAATTTGGACGCTACAAGGTCGTGTGACAGAAATCTCCAGACTCACTATTGGTCGATATATTGCTGTTTCCGCTAAACAAAGTCTTTGGTAAGGTTATGTATTGTTTCCCACTGTTTGTCCAAATTGGCGATGACAACGGACCATCCGAATAGCTAGGGAAGGTTACTGGACCTTGAGCATCAGGAGAGACAAGGGTTGTTTCCATTGCTAGAAAGAAAAGAAGCACAATCACAAGCATCAAATACCATTGGTGAGTTACAACTCTTCAGAACAGCCTTTTTCATACAAGCGTAACGGAGCATCCATAAGTTTATAGACGCGCTCTTGTTATCGTAAATAAGCAGATCCGAGCATGTGACTTAAACTTAATATTTCAACTTTTTACTGAGCATCATGGCTGGTTTGAAACAATGCCAACACCGTACTGTTAACATGTGACAAAGTAATGCACAACTTAACCAATATGGTTTTGATTGGTTGGGGACATTTAAATTGATTAACTTGTATCCGACTTGTTTATCAGTTTTAATGTGCAACTTTTTGGCAACGTTTTTAAACTTTCTTATAATTTTCATCTGTCGACTGAACAATCAAAGAACTGTGTTGAAGATGCCGCCTTTCACACTGTTGATTGGCTAGTTGGAAAGGAAGGCGTCAGAAAAAAAGATGTCACTTTATTAAATGTCAATGGTGAGCCGCTCGGTACTGTAAATGTCTTATTATACCGATATATCAAGCAGCCCTTTTGTGTAGACTATAGATACCTAAGTTGTCCTTCACCACACGTTGCACGTGGTTTGCCTTTTTCTGTCCAGCGGCTGCCTGGAGTCCGTAGTCTTCTAACGTTTTAGTTAAATCGGTTGTTGTCTTATCAGTCTGCAAAGAATCAAAAAAGTTCAACATGGTCTATTACGATTAAACGCTATGACACTCATGTCATGACAATTTCCTCAGTCGAATCTCTGAATATAGTCGTGAGTTTGAATCCCACTTCTGACACCATGTTACAAGCGACGCGTGTTTAGCAGTGAAGCCTTTTTATGAAGTGATTTTATTGAATAATCATCTTAAATGGGTTACATTGTTTTTAAAATGATGAACTTACTAAAAATAGCCATCACGGGATCTACACATGTACGTGAAGTAGTTTTATAAGCTGAACTATAAAGCGACTTTCATGTTATAGAACCAATCACTAAAACGGCAAATAGCAAGGTGAACTATTCAGGTCATGGTCTGGTTGGCCAAGAAGATCATTAGTTTAAACTGCCATTAACAAAAAATGGCAAAAGTAGAAATAACTGTTGTGAAAATGAATAACAAGAATACCTTCTGAAGCTGCATAAAATCTCTTAGATTGTTCATATGAAGAAGGTTACTGACAGTTTGAAGAAATCCCTGAAAATAGAAAATAAATTAATTCTAAGGAGGAAGTTTTCAGTGAATAGTTACAGATTATTATAGTTCAAGTTTAAAAAACCATGTTTATCCAATAACTTGATGTTACAGTTTTGGCCAGTTACCCATGCAGCGAGTAGGAAAGTCGATTTTGGTTGTTCTAGTGATACAATGTAAATTGTTAAATTTTAAATCTCAAAACCGAAATACGAGAACGCCTTACCTCGATATTTGCTGACTCGGTCTCAAGGCTGTCTGAAAACTTCTTGTTGTAGTTGACAACTTCTCTGAGTATTTCAGTGGATATTTTGATATTACCAGCCATCACAGCGTCATATCTCTTTGGTTTTGTTAGTGAAGACAGCTCGGTGATAATCATGGTGACTTGGTTTTTTGAGGGCCTGGATGAGTTGAACAGATCGTCGAACTAACAAGAGAAAAATACAGATTTTATTTTTAAAGCGCAGGCATAAGCATTCTGAAATAACATTTTGCTAAACCTGTTGTTGTTGTTGTTGTTGTTGTTAAAATGACTATAGTAAACATAAATAAACAAACACGTCAACCCTTTCATCAAACTTCGCGTCCCGTATTGTGGTTCTAACTTTTGAATAATTGGATGAAATTATTATGCTTTACAAGGTTGTTCTAACCTTTGAGTCTGTGTTCATGAAATCCTAAAGTGTGACATTAAAATGAAAGCTACATGAGCTGCGCGTTCCTTAGTGATGTTTGTTATGCTGTCGTGGTGTGAAGCCATTATAACTGAGTACCCTGAAAACGCAAGCAGCATCTGAAAAGAAAACCAGACAAACTAAACAAACCAGAAAGACCAGACTGACCTTTTCCTTCAGTTGATTAAACTCTTTAGTGGTGCACTGGCCATAGTCAGGATAGCCCCACACGCCATTCTCTAAACACTTTCTTTTGGACACGCCTGAAAAGACATACACACATACAACGGCTAAACACCAACTTTTTGATACTTTACAAGTTAAATATTATGTTGTAAATGACTGACTACAGATCAAAAACCAACCGCTTGATTTTGCGCTAGATGGCAGAGGAAATAATCAAATGATAAGGTCGGGCCTTTTGTCTCAGATGAAATGATCATTCATCGGTGATGTTAAGATGTTAGCTTTGTGTCCTACACAAACTAATGATTACCTGATACTTATTAAGTAGAGAACATGTAAACAGTATTGCGGCCTGGCGTGTTCAAAATGCTGGAATTGTTGAGTTAAAGTTTCGTTATCATTACCAAATTCTACGAACTGTCACGAAAAGGAATGCCGGAATGCCCACCATTAAGGAGAATAACATTTCGATCTTGGGACTACATGTATTCTACCTGATGCTCCTCTGGGACATATTTGTGTGGCGTGATCCCCTTCAAACGTTACGCTCCATGTTACATTGAAGAATTCCTTGGGACACGCTACAAAAGAAAACCACTTAATTAATGCATATTGCACAGATTTTGGCGGGAAATAATTTGAAGGAGGCACGCAACCGCAGGAGAAGAAAAAGAACATTTCGGATGTTGTTAAATGCCACGGGACCTTTTATTTGTCCTCGTCTAAAAAATCCCGAAACCCTGGGACAGAGTCATCTTTTTGTTTACTTTCTTTATTAGAACTGTACTGGTGACCACTGGTATAACAAAGTGAAAGCGAATATGTGATCTCTTCGAATATTAAATTAAAACTTAAATGAAGAAGGAAGTAGTCACGGCAGTCATGAACGCCAAACTGCGCTTATAATAGTACATAGGAATTTGACAACTGTGACAATGGCAAATTCGCAATTAAGAAACGAACTAGAATTCAGTAAAATGTTTTTTTCTCTTTTTCAAGGACAAACCTTTCACTTCGCCAAATGATTCAACCACAGCATTTCCAACCTTTTTGTTATTCACGGCCTCATTTAGGATGCCTTGGATATCAAAGGATGTTCCTTTTACAGTGTGGAGGAGAATATCTGCGATAACACTGCCTTCCCTGTGGTCAAACATAAACACCAGTGCTGTGAACCACTCATACACAAGCAACCACTCAAATCACAGGCCGCCCAAACATACTGTGTGACTGTTTGTATTTTTAAAATTTAGGGAAATATATAGAAATACCTTTTAATCGCCAAAATTCCGTTTTCAGCCGCAAAAGGATGACAATACAACTTTGAATGTAATTGTAAATATTCATGGCAGTATTTTACGATAGTGCGAACCTTTCGGTATTCCTATACATTTTCTTTAAATATTTATAATACAAACGGTCACACAGTTCGTGTGGGCTTCCTGTGTCAAAAATCGCTTGCGAGAGGTCTCAAATACAGTGATTTCACTGAGTTGCACAAAAAGGTTTGACTGTATTCTTGTTCCCGTGCCAAGTGCGAATAATTAACAGAACGCCATTGACAGCAGCAGCTACTACAAAATTTTCACATCACCTTGTCTCGTTGGTCATGACCTTACATCAAACTTCGAAAGAATGATTAAATCAGTAAAACGCCAACGAAATACTGAACCAAAGAGAAGCATGAGTGATTGATTTTAAGTTTATTTTTGTAGGGCAAACATTACCAAACCTGGACCAAGCGTCGCTACATTTGTACAAAGAACGTCTATGTTGGTCTATATTGCTCAGAACTCGATCATCTTTATCGGCATTATTTGGATAACCTTCCATCCCTCAATAAATATTCCATCCTTATTTAAAGCTCGTAATAACATAGTTTCCAAAACTTAAAGGACATAATTTGAATAACAGTTAGAGAATCGTTGCTAAGAACGTTATTTTGTAAGGTGTTTTGGCGCGTATTTTTAACAATGAAAATGCGGAAGATTGGCTTTCCAAGACTTGGTTAGAGACCTTCCTTACAAAAAGGGGATTTGTTTTTAATAGAAATTCACAAAAAATCAATTAGACGGAAGACAAAAGATAGTAGAAAGAAGTGAAGGAGTTCATTGTTTATATGCATTGAGATGTATAAGTGAACTTACCTGAAACCAACGACGCTAACATCTCTGACATCAGCGACATTTTCATACACAGACATCATCTCTTTTTCTAACCAAGTTGCAAGCGTCCTATATTCTTCAGACAAGGGATCATTAAGCTCGGCTGTGAACTGCACATTTGTAAGTCTTAAGACGGCTTTAAGATAAGCAGAGTTGCCATCTGTAAACGATAAAAGACAATAACTTTTCACAGAATGTCAACAAGCCGTGGTCAGACTGCAAACTTTCGCCCTAGGAAAACTTGACTTGTTGACAGTTTCCCTCGGGAACCGAATAATTATTCTGAAAATGACGTTAGATGAGGTATTAAATCCCGTTAAAAAGTGTACACTGTTGACAGATGCCCACGTTTCGATCAACCACTTAAGGTAAACACAAACTTGGTAAGGAACAAGGGGGTTAATCAGGAATCGCCTACAAGCAAAGCGCTATGAAAACAAAACAAGTTCTCTCAGAGCGAGATAAATGGGTCAAAGATGTTCTGTGGATAGAACAAAGAGAAAATGGGCGAGGCATAAATGGTGAATACAGATTTACAGAGTTGTGGAGAGGTCTACCGTTATTAATGTGAGTCAAGTGACCTCTTTATGTCTGCCAAAAGCCGACTTTCTGTTTCCTTTACGCGAAAAAATAAACACATTGAAGAGTTCTGATAATCAACAAAACAAGCAAGCGAACAAACCTTTAACATTTATTCTCATTCGTACAAAGCTGCTACCCAATCTATTGGACACGTGACATTCTACTTCAGACGTCATTTTGACGACAAATGTCACATTAGCTTCATATGGTGACATGAATGACAGGCTGCCTTGTACTGTATAGGCTCGCAATGCGTTAATAAGCAGCAGGACTGTTGGACGCGGAAAACCAGACGCTTTGCACTCCACATCCACCTCAGAGCCGTAACTGGCTGACATGATCTCTTCGCTTGGAAAGGATGTCATCTTTGGCTTTTCTTTTAAAGAAACAAAATATGAGTAAATTGAAAGTGACAATAGTTGCTAGTTGGTTGAATTCAAAGGGTATGACGCCTTTAGATCTTAACTTTACACACTAAAATTTGCTCTTTTAATATCAGGCCAATAGACTCATATTTGGATAAATCTAAACGTTCTAAAACATAAGCGATAAAGGAAAAGTTTCAATCGATTTGAAAATAAAACTATTTTACATTTTCCACCTTGTTTAGACACGCCTCTCTGAACTGTACTTCAAAGAGTTCATCTAGAATCGTCATTAACTTACGTCGGAAAATAAAATGCATGCAGCGTAACCGATTTGCCATATATTGCCATATAGCCGGGTGGTTTTTCAATATGGTCTGAATAGGGTTACGCGTGATTCTGGCTTGGTAGTCTATGGATGATTTTCTCAAGTATGGAATTCGAATAAAACCTTACTTTCTTTTGGGGCTGCTTGTTTTTTGATGTCAGTTTTGTAAACTTAGAAATCTAATTTTTCTATAGTTTTCACTTTTTTGAGCGAAAAAGTTAAAGATGTCAGTAAAGCAAGCGTTTCAGGCATACAAATGTTTGCAGCACCGTTTATCGATTCTTTTCCCAGTATCTGTGTAGCTAGCTGCTCTAGATTTTTTATGCTATTTATGGGAACTTAATATGTACAACTGTATCAGTGTTTTGCTTTTGTCTTAACTCTACGAACGCTGTTAGAGGAGTGTTACAATTTACCAAAGATGCCGTTACAATCGTTTCCTGATGGTAAAGAATCACAAGATCTCACTGCAATGTAAACAAACAAAACAAACAATTACGTTGAACGTCATTGTCAGTCATAGACTCTCGTGCTCTTTCAAGGGAATTGGATATTCTGGTCCACTGTTGTTTTCGTTTGGTTCAGACATTTTCACTCCCAGAGACAAATATAAAGACAATTACTGAGTGTAATTGTAACTTTTGAGTCTGTGGACGAAATTCATATGGTGTGATCATTTAAATGAAACCTCTTTGGCAGTGCTTTTCTTTGGTACTGTTTATTTTTTCTTTGCACTGGCACTCTTGTGAGTTAAAGGGGAAAAGAGCCAAACCAACCTTTTTCGCACACATAAGAACTGTGTACAGTAGTACATTTGCCAGTCGTCCATCGTCCATTAGTGTCATAACGAGCCATTTTGGCGCAAACATCTTGGCCTGGCGAGGGTTCTCCCTCGGACCAAAAGCTAAAGTTACCAGCTGGTACGCCACCTGTCCAGACAAAGTCACGTGATCCTTGCCACTGCCGCAAACCAATCCAGATGTCAAACGGTTGATGCATTCCAAGACCGAACACAAAATCGTGTACATCCCGACTTGTGATCTTAACAAGATCAGCACTAAGACTCTGACAAAGACTTCTTGCATCAGTCCATCTTCTTTGGCTGTTGAAGTACTTGTAGCAAGAAGACATGTATTTCTTCCATCCATTTTCACAGGCTACGAACAGAAAGAGAAAATGATCATTTGTTAAGTAGGGCTGCTAAGTTCGGTTATAAGTGAGTTTTCACTTCAACTCACTTCAACAAGTGTGAAAGAGCCAACCTCATTTCCAGGGTCTCCGCTTTTCCCTACCCATGAACCCCGCAGCTTTGTTTAGGATGCACGTGCTGACTCACGTAAGCAGCTGAAATTGAAGAGCGCGTGCAAACTGTGTTCAGCCACCTTAAGAGCTTTGTAGATCATGTCCAGAATTTTCGGTGGACCATGATCAAGAACCTGTCTAAGACCGTTTATTTAACGACTCTTTTTACTACAGAGTTTGGGAGACAGACAGACAGCCACCCAGATAGACAGACGGACCGACGGACAGAAAGACAGACAAACAGACAGACAGACGGACGGACAGGCAGGCGGGCGGACAGACGGACAGACAGAACCCATGGTCAGCAGAGGGTTGAGAGCAACATGAACCATATATCATGATGGACGTGACTAAATAAAGGTAGAATAGAAAGTTGCACATTAAAACAAAAACGGTTGCCAGAGCGTTACTTCTTTACCCACTTTATATAATCAATAAGCAGTGCACTATAGTTTGTGTGTATTGTACAACACACACTGGTAAATTTTTTACAGCTCCTTCGAGTCCAGCGAACAACAACAAAAAGTAATGGAGACTGTTTTCCGGCACATATATAGGAAATAAATCTTTAAATCTCCATACATAAATCAAGTATTTAAGGTAACAGCTTACTTTTATTGCATCCAATTTCATCTGAGTAATCAGCGCAGTCAGCGCGTCCATTGCACACATATGCAATAGGAATACAAACATCCGTGGGACAGCGGTACTGGTGCGTCGTGCACCACCCTCCGTTTAACGTCCGACAAAACGTTTCATCGCTTCCGTCGCCGCAGTCGTTGTACGCGTCGCAAACTACCGACTGCGGAACGCATCTTCCATTCCAGCACCGAAACTTGTCGGTTCCATTGCACTGATCACAACCGACTTCGTCACTTCCGTCTTGGCAGTCATTTTTTTTGTTACATAGCCATGGTTTTGGCACGCAGTGTCCATTGCTGCATTTAAATTGGGGAGCAAATTTATTGTCGCACGGCTGTTCTGCAAGTTTTGAACTGCAGTAGGTCACGCGCAGGTCGTGG